>OW679201.1:64558553-64905604 GCA_940337035.1 Agriotes lineatus | reverse complement strand
CTGTGGCCGATATGGGCATACAAAAATTCTGTGTGGCCGTTGTGTCCAGTGGCCGTTGTGTCCAGTGTGGCCGTTGTGTCCACGTCTGATAAGTGGCCGAAGTGTCCACTGTGGCCGATATGGGCATACAAAAATTCTGTGTGGGCGTTGTGTCCAGTGGCCGTTGTGTCCACTGTGGCCGTTGTGTCCACGTCTGAAATGTGGCCGTAGTGTCCAGAGTGGCCGTTGTGTCCAGCTAACCCTGTGGCCGATACGTCCAAGGTGGCCGTTGTGTCCACATATCGCTTTTGGCCGTTGTGTCCAGTGTGGCCGATATGTCCATGCAAAATTACGTGTGGCCGTTGTGTCCAGTGGCCGTTGTGGCCAGACTCCCTTTCAGCACTTACATTTGTGTGCTGGCCTGCAGGTTTACATCGTCCATGTTACTCAAAATACTGCGTTTGTTGATTCATGGTTTCATCATCAGAGAACTGACAAAGCATCTAGTCTTGCTTCCCAAATATAAAGCAAAATTTAATGTTTGCTGATCAAATCTTGAATCCATCGTGGCAATCGCTGTCTGCATCATTAACTCTTAACGACCCCAACTATACCTTGCCATCTCGCAGTAGACCAGGTTTTATTAACCCGTAAGTGGGTGCGTGGGGGTTAGGCTGACCCCCACTGATGTAAATTTGCTGATAACTTGGAGGTTTTTTGCATTAAATCAAGGAACGTTTCAGTACCTTCCTAAAACACATTCAGCAATGCATTTCTTAGAAAATAAAACGAAAAAAGTCGTAAACTGTTGGATATTATTACATCTGTTTTGCAGCTGGGCTGGCTTGACCCCCACGCGCCTACTAACGTTACAGTTTTTGGGTGTTAAAATAAGATACCAATTTTTCTTAATATATGTACTTTTTTTTAATGTAGCTGATTTCAGCCAAAGTGTAATGTTAATAACCAATTAATAAAAATAAAATGTTAGCTTTTGTAACAAAACCGTATTTTATTTTGATTTCAAAAACTCATTACATCCTCAAAGGTGAAAATCACAATATAAACTTTTAAGCTAATATATTTCTTTCTTATCAATTTTTTTCGATTAGAATACATATAATGAGTCAGTATATACTTCCATATTACATAAAACAAAAGCTTAGAAGAAAAAAAGTTCAAACTGATTTACTGACCCCATTTGATGGGTGGGGGTCAGCATGACCCCCACGCGCCTACTTATGCAACGAAATGGCACGCGCCTACTTAAGGGTTAAGCACACCTCGTATATTTACAGAAATTATAGCATTCAATAGCTCTAAGTACCCCATAATTTGCAGCCTTAATAATAAACAAAAGTGAATTCTAGTTGCCTGATGTTTCTCATATTTTTTATTTAACCCTCCAGTACCCGTTCAAAATTGTAAGACATCAGTACCCGCACCGGTCTCGCAGTCCGACACCATCTGCCACCTCCATAAAAATAATGAGATATCTTATGGCATTAGTTTCTTGTTCACTAACGTCTTCATAATCAGATATTTCATGTTCAGTGTCACTGTTCATTTCCCTAGTTTTCAATAAATTATCTTCGTCGGACGATGGCAGATCATCATAAAACGCGTTGTCGACATCCTCCTCCGCTATTATATCTCGCATCGTCCGTTCTAGTCGCGCCTGTTCTTTCTCATAAAATCTGCCATGACTATAATAATGTTTTAGTATAACAGTGTTACTAAAAATGCAGATAATACTTCCTTCTCCTCACATTAGTCGTATATCAAAGGTAAAAATAAAAACAACTCGGGTACCCGCTTCGGTCTCTGAAACCGAAATTATAAATAACTTTTAAATCACTGCACGCACGAACTCAAAACCGCATATGGATTTTCAATGGCAATATATAGGAAGGTAGTGAAATGGACGGTAAACTAACGCTAGAACATTAAGTAATATACTGCATCATGTGTTCGCTCGGTCCCACAGACCGTAAACGGGTACTGAAGGGTTAAAATGTTTTCTAATTATGTTTTATTAGAAATGTAGTTCCCTACTATAACGAAACTATCGAGTAGGTACTGATGTGTATGTATATTTCATTATTGTTAAAGCAACTATAAGTGAATTTTATGTGTCTTCATATGTCTAACTAAGCTCCTTTTCCGTCTTGTTGTATAGTTGCAAATGGAACAAGAATATGGTTTTTCTCCTGTATGAGTCTTCATATGTTCAACCATAGTATAATGCCGTGCTGCTTTAAATTCGCAAATAGAACATAAATATGGTTTTTCTCCCGTATGGGTTTTCATATGTTCGACTATGCTACATTTCCGTGCAGCTTTAAAATCGCAAATAGAACACGAGTGAGGTTTTTCTCCTGTATGGATTTTCGTATGTTCGACTATGTTACGTTTCCGCGTTGCTTTAAAATCGCAAATAGAACATGAGTAAGGTTTTTCTCCTGTATGGGTTTCTATATGTTTAGCTAAAACATATTTTTGTGACGTTTTGTACTCACAAACAAAACAAGAGTAAGGTTTTTCTCCTGTATGTCTCTTTATATGTGCAACTAAATGAGCTTTCCTTGCTGCTTTATACTCACAAACAGAACAACGATATGGTTTTTCTCCTGTATGCATCTTGATATGTCGAACTAAATTCTGTTTATGTGCTGCTTTATAATCGCATATTGAACATAAATAAGGTTTTTCTTTTGTATGCGTTTTCATATGTTCAACTATGGTATAATTCTGTGCTGCTTTAAATTCGCAAATAGGACATGAGTGAGGTTTTTCTCCTGTATGCATCTTTATATGTGCAACTAAATGAGGTTTTTGTGTTGCTTTATACTGGCAAATATGGCAAGAATATGGTTTTTCTCCTGTATGCTTCCTAATATGTTTAAGTAAATTATTTTTTTGTGTCGCTTTATAGTTGCAAAAAGAGCATGAATAAGGTTTCTCCCCTGTATGTGTCTTCATATGTTCAACTATGGTATGATTCCGTGCTGCTTTAAAATCACAAATACAACATGAGTAAGGTTTTTCCCCTGTATGTGTGGTCATATGTTTAACCAAATTAGCTTTTTGTGTTGCTTTATAATCACAAAAAGAACAAGAATAGGGTTTTTCTCCTGTATGTGCCTGCATATGTCGCATGTAATCACAGTTAGTTGTAGTTTTATAGTCACAAACAGAACATGCGTGAATTTTGTTAATAGCAGTCATCGTTGCATGTGCCAAGAATATGCTCCGTTCTTCGGCTACATATTTACAGACTTTGGCTAAAAACGGTTTTTCTACGATGTCTTTTTTTGTCACACATGTAACAAGCAATTCCTCTTTTATATCAGTTTCTTCCTGTTTCAGATTCCATAAGAGATCAGTTGTGTTGTTAAAATTGCCTGCAGCAATCCACTCTACAGCATTTTCATCGACCTTCAGAGATTTATGCAACTTGCTGGTAGTTACATTATACAAAGTATAATCGACTAATTCATGTTTTATGTCCATCGTTATATCAATGTCATAAATTCGATTTATTAGGTATCTGCAAACAATCTGAAAATCAGTAAGGTTGGTTAGTTATGTCAAATGATTTCAAGCATTCCTACAACACGTTTAATATTTTTACTTACATGAAATGTGATTTTATAATATCAAATATTAACTGCATAGAATGTAAAGCAGTCAAAACACCGGTTTCCTCATCGGGTCGGGTGTGATTACATCTAATTTGATTCAGAACTGTCAAACTTCACAAGGTCAGTACAAAGCATATACAGTGTGTCCCCGGATAGGTGAAAGGTAAAAAATTCTGGATTTAAATTTTCATTTTTTGGGATTCAGCCCTGCTTGGTTAAAGGCGAATTTCCAACATAATTTCAGTTTTGATAAATCAAGTAAGATGCCTTAGAAATTTTCAAAAAACCTCTTTTTCTGTAAGGTGAAGTACCTACCTTTTAAATAGCAAATACGACAAAAAGTTATTAAGAAAAGTTGTTTAGAATCAACATCTCGGCCCCTATACCAAATTTCAAAATCCTCAGCCAACTTTGATCTCTCACAATTTCTTGTTCAATGTTAAAGTGCCAAATCAAAGAATTTTACTTTTAACAAAGATTTTTATTGGAAAAACAAATACTTTTAACAACGTTTTTTATTTCATAATAAAAAACTTTGTTAAAAATAAAATTCTTTGATTTGGGAAATAAAAAGAAGTGTGAGAGATCAAACTTGGCCGAGGATTTTGAAATTTGGTATAGGGGCCGAGATGTTGATTCTAAGCAACTTTTCTTTATAACTTTTCGCCGTATTTGCCACATAAAGGGTACTTTACCTTACAGAAAAATAGGTTTTTTGAAAATTTCCAAGGCATACTTGATTTTTCAAAACTGAAATGATGTTAGAAATTCGCCAAACCAAGCAGGGCTGAACCCCAAAAAATGAAAATTTAAATCGAGAATTTTTTACCTTTCACAAGAGTCGTTTCACCTATCCGGGGACACACTGAATTTATTACTTTTATATTATTAGCGCCTATAAGTGGAGAGGTCACAGCGTAAGTGAGACAGACAACCAACACTTCTACTAGAGTCCCTGTATATGAAAGAGTTGGGACATGTAGTGTGACTTGTTTTGGATCCACAAACCATGATTTTTGCCGATTTTAAACTTTATGCATAGGTACTTCATTCAACTAAAACAACTGATATATGACTTTGCTACATAAAATGGTCCTTGATTTGTGGGTCCAATGGCTCAACGCGTAGTACATATAGGAACTCTACTTCTACCTACTTGATGAGCTGTGCGCAAGCGTCGTCGGCGCGGTGGGGATGTGACCTTCTTGGACAAGTTTAAAATTCGCTTCTAAAGGCGGTGTCGAATTCTCAGGCATGCGCACGAGACGCGTTATACTCGAAGTGAGACTATGTCGGCGCCGTAATGTTTTCGCCCGTTTCCAGACCCTACTAGCAATATAGAAGTAATTAATATATGATACAAAGAAATGACAGATGCCTAAAACTTGATTTTCTTTATCTATGCCTAAAATGAAACCAAGCGATTTGATCCAACTGACTTATATCTAAAATTTGTTATCTACTTTGATGTCACAGTATGGTTATTACAATACCGAAAACAGTGCTACAATTGAGCCCGTTATAACATTGTTTTTGCATTATTTTTTTCACATAAAAAACATTATAACAGCCTACTTTGTTCCAGACAACCCACGGTTTATCACATTTATGAAATGTCAAAAATGAAAGTTTTTGATTATATTTATATGCAAAGTAGATAAAATAGTGTATTATACTGCTTTAATAAAAAGCAGTCGTTCCAGTGGAGCACTCCTCGTTACGCTCGCGTTGTGTCCCAAATTCGCTAGTGCAACAATAGGCCCACTTATTAAACTAGTATAATAATATAGCATTATGTCAACAGATCATCTGCTCCACTTGTCCAAAAAAACATGGGTGGTAATCTGAAACTTGTTTGTTTATATAATATAGTCCAGGCAAAGTGCCTAAAATAAACAAAAAAGTAGGAGACTTGAAAATTTACAAAGTTGTAGAAATATATATATATATATATATATATATATATATATATATATATATTTTTAATCTATAACTTTATTAGCAATCAGAATGTTCACAATTATTCTATGAGCTAATTTTATGTATTTAAACAAAGACATGGGGGAAGACACCTATTAGTGTCACCCCTAATTTAATTAGTTAACTCTATCGGCCACCTCCGTTTTAATCTTCTGATTTCGGGTTCTTCCGTCAAAGTATCGCTTTTTCTTTGATAACGTCTGTCACATATGACATGTTGAGGTCGTTGTGTAATGTTTGATTTGACACGAACCACGGGGCGTTGGATACCTGTCTAAGTGCTTTAGACTGGAAGCGTTGGATTATGTCAATAGTCGATTTAGCAGCGCATCTCGTGTCGTCTGCAAAAGTTTATTTGTGGTGTAATTGGTAGATCGTAAGTAAATAATAAATACATTAGAGGTCCAAGAACACTCCCTTGAGGGACGCCAGCCTTTATCTCTCTTAGTTGTGAGGCGTCATTGCCAAATTTGGTTTGAAAGCAGCGGTCTGCCAAATAGGAACGTAGTAGGAGATAATACTGATGTGGTAAGAGCATCTCTATTTTATAAAGTAGACCTCTATGCCACACCTTGTCAAAGACATTTCTCACGTCCAAAAACACTCCATTGCAATAGATTTTAGCTTCCAGTGCTGCATGTATTATATTTGTTAAGCGATGACATTGCTGTATCGTCGAGTGTTCATTTCGGAAGCCGAACTGGTGATTCGGTAACCATTCTTCTTGAAGCGAAGTTTCGTTTATGCGTTCAGGATTAGTTTTTCCAGCAACTTAGAAATTATCGGAAGTAGGCTTATGGGACGATAGGATTTGATCTGGTTAGGAGGTTTGCCTGGTTTAAGTATTAGAATAATTTGTGCAAATTTAAGTGATAATGGCCAGTAAGTGAGTCGTAATATTCAGTTTGAAGAAAATTTGCAAAAATTTAATACCTTTCTTTGGCAGATGTTTTAGAATAGTTCCGGTTATCAGTTCATGCCCCGGTGCTTTTTTATTATTCAAGAATTTTACTTGTATTTCAATTTCAGAAATGGTAAAGTTGCGGATTGGAGGCGATAGTTGTAAAGAGCTTTCTAGATAATCTTCAACTTCCTGATCGATGTCGTTCGAGTTTGGCTAAAAGGTATTTTCCAAATGCTGTGCAAACGCCTCTGCTTTTTCCTTATCAGATCGTGCCCATGTTCCCGTTTCATCTTTCAAAGGTGGTATGTGTGTCTGCGGTCGTTTAATTTCTCTGGTAGCCTTCCAGATTGAATTATCATGTACGGAGAGCGAACTTGTGTATGACTGGAAAGTTTCGTTACGAATCTTTTGCAGTCGCCATCTTAGTTTGTTATTTAGTTGGTTAAATCTCGTTTTGTCAACAGCATTGTGAGTTCGTTGCCACCTTGCTCTTGCTCTTCCTTTTTCCTTAACCAGTTGCAATATTTCAGAAGGAATATTTGGAGTATTGACTTTTAAATTGTCGGGTTGTGGTGTAGCGTACCAGCCGGCTTCCTGTATTGTTGTAATCAAATGATTTGTGGCGTATTCCAGCTCATCGTTTGTCTTTAGGCTCAAGTTCGTATTAGTATGTTGATTAATATGAGCTTAAAATGCTTCCCAGTCAGTTCTTGCATGGCTTAGAACAGGCTTGGATTTCTTATAAATTATTGTTGCACTTAGTGTGACTATGACAGGACTATGATCAGATGATATATCATAATTAGATACAATATCTGTGTAGTTTGACGAGATGCCCTTACTAATAAAAAAGTCTAATAGATCCGGGATATTGTTAGGATCTGATGGCCAGTATGTTGGACTGCCGGTTGAAACAAAGCTATAGTTCTTTTCTGTTATAAGTTTATATAGCTCTCTACCCTTTGTCGTAGTTAAGCGTGAACTCCATTGTGTGTTTTTAGCGTTAAAGTTTTCACCTACTAGAAATCTAGGTCCTAATGTTTCAAAAAACGGTTGCAACATTTGTTTGTTTATATTATGCCTTGGTGGACAGTATATAGCTGATATGATCATGATCAATGGTGCTGAAAGTTTCTCGACTTGTATTATAGTACCTTGTAAGAAGTCTGTTTTATGGGATGGTAATTCGTGATGCTTAATGGAATTTCGAACTATTATGGCAGAACCACCATGAGCTCTGTCATCAGGATAGGATGTTCTGTATGGTATATCGAGTACTGTGGTATTTTTAAGTGGGTTCTTGAGGTGTAATGCGTTTCAGATACTAGTAAAATATCTATATTATTCAAGGATATAAAGGTTTCGACTTCCAGTTTTCTTTGTTGTAGTCCATTGGCGTTCCACAACGCAATTTTTAAAAACTTGGCCATTATTGGATCAATTTATTGGTGACTGTGGTTAACATATTTAGCATCATACTGTTTTGTTGCAACAGTTGATTATACATATTTTTAAACTCATCGAGGAATTGTTTAAGAGCAAGATCTTCAGTTGAAGAGGGTTGATTTTTTGCTACCTGAGAGTAGAGAGGATATGTGGGTGTTGGCTGATTGAATGGAGACTGATTATTTTGAGGTCGCAGAAGAGGAAAATTCTGTTTTGTTAGGATTGTGGGTCTTGTAATTGGGAGTTGTTTATTGGGCTGATCCTTTCGTTGGAGTTCTTGATAAATTGTACATCCCTTATAGTTAGCTGGATGTGAACCTCCTCATAGAATACATGTAGCCTGGGTTTCTCTAGTTTCTTTACAAAGTTTGTTGTCATGACGTCCTGCACATTTGACACACGCAAATGGCCTAATGCAGTACTTTTTTGTATGCCCATAGCTTTGACATCTAGTACATTGTGCAATGTCTTTAATAATATTTGGGGGTTCAAATAGAACGTGGTTGTTTTGTATTGAATGTATATTGTAAATGTCTTTATTACTTTTATCTGGTTCTAGGTCTACAAAAAATATTGGTAACGGGTTTTTGGTTAATATAATAATGGTGAGGCACTAACACCCCTTGAAGGAGCTTGGCCTGCAAGGCGGAAGGTTAGAGCTTCCGTATCCTCGCTCTCACACCCGGCTGTTTGGTTAATATATTCCTTAAATTCATTATGTTGCGTACATTATGTCCTAATTCTTTGAGGGCTTTTTTAATGTCATCTATTGGAGTGGTACGATGTAGATGCTTTAAGACTACTCTGTATGGTCGATCTTCCTTCATTTGATAGGTATGGTGTATGATGTTCTTTTCTAGCATGTACTTGATTACCTTACGATACGTATCAGGGTTTCTGGTATGTATCTTAACTACATTATTCTGTAGACTTTTGGTAGTGCATTGTTCCTCTTCAGCGACTGCTAGTAAATCTTTTGTCATCTCTTTATAATCTGCTACACCATAGACAAAAATAGGCGGTGGCTTAGGTATAGGTGTTTGCTGTTCATTATTGGTCTCTGTAGGTGCATCATTTTTATCTTTTAGTATTGAATATCTGTTAACGTCAACAATTTCTGGCTGATTTTCAGTACTCGTTGACGTATTGGGTTTTAATAGTCGTTTTCGTTTGTTGTTTGTAATAATTTTCCAACTATTTGCAGGATTTATTTCCATTTCTTGATCGTCATCTTCGTAATATTCATTTGAAGTACTCGCATTTTGAGATGTCTGGATGACTGGCTCATTATCTTGGGGAGGTAGGCATAATTGCGGCTGAGGTAAATTTTGCGGAATTGGTTGATGTTGGGCGGGAAAGTACTGTGAAATAGCGGGTTGTTGGAATGCGTACTGATTTACTTGTTGATATTGGAGTGTGGCATTGATAGAAATTAATCTTGGCGTGATAAAGGACTTCTGTTTATTTGCTTTATTTGGTTGTAATTAAATAATGCGTTATTATAGCCGTTACCGGCAGGCAGCATTTTATTTCTACGCGCGCTTTTGCAGCGCCGCGGCGATCAAAAGATACCAGTATTTTATATTAATTTAGTAATAAAAATTACTTACGATGTCAAATGTTTATTATTGGTATAGGTTAAAACACTTCACGTGCAAGATAAATGCTTAGTTCAAGGTTCACTGTTTAATATCGCTTAAGGGGATTGAACACGCTATTTAGTTTTTGTTTGCGGCAACGTTGGCCGATTATACGTAGCACAACTTTATGTCCCACTCTCTGTAGTGGATTGAAGCAGGATACGAATATTACAGTTACTCAGTGCGCTTACTGCTATGACATCGCTCTTGCGTACTGACACAACAAGTGGTCTGCACGCATAGTATAAACGCCCGGACTAAAGAAATTTTAAAATCGGCAAGATACATGCCCAGTAATAGAGTAATACTGATCGTTGCAGTAATGAATGGAATTGCATTTTACTAAATTATTGAACTAAATAATGGATATAGTTTTATAGACCTATGCCTTTACGCAATTTGCGTTCTTCGCATATTTAATGCAGAATATGACATACTTGTATATTTCTCACAAAAGCAGAATAAAATGCATAAACGTATATCAACAGTGGTAATGTTTACATTTTAGTTTATACAGAATGACAGAAAACGATCATAATTCACAAACTAAGGACTTGTTTGGAGTAATTATTACGTTCCGGGAAGGTACTGAGCCTCAAATGCCAGTTCCCAGTTAATATATACAGTGTAGTGATTGACAAGGTTATGTGCACCTGCATAAGAGGATTAAGCTTATTTAAGGCTCCTAATTCTCGAAGTAAGAGGACTATGCAACTACTGTACTCTTTCTTAGATCTGCCGCTTTCTCAAACTAATCGGCAAATAATGCTGAATGCTGCTCTGTATGCAGAAGTAGGCGTACAATTAGCCAACAATTTTCTCTGGATGAAGCAGCGACGTTATTCTGACTATGTGTAACGGGCAATTGTGCGATCCTGGATTCTTGCAGCGTTGTTGAAGCGAGCAAGCGCTATGAAGATTCGGGTTTGTTCGTAAGAGATAGATGATGTGCAAGAAAAATGAAAAATGGAATTACAGAAAAACCGAAAGAAATTATCTAATTTTCTTTACACTATTGTGCGTACAACTACTTGAAGAATTTCGGAAACTAAAAACAAACCTTATATTCTTTAAATGTATACTGTTTTTATTAATTTTTTTTACATTAATCCTAATTTTGAAAAAATGGTTGAGCCATATTTTTTTTAAATGAGTTTCCGAAAAAGTACTTTTTATAAGCTTTACAATACAACAAAAATTGTAATTCTACGTTTACTGGTTCTAACGTAATTCACTTTTTACGAAATGCAGTGTTTTACACTCATTCATCTCTTTCTACCTAACGTAGACTTATAGAAGGAAAGGAATACTCCAATTGACGGCGTGCAGTATTTACGTGTGGAGGTTTTACATGTGGAATTAAGTTGTGTTCAATACCCTTAATGCACATCCGAACTGCTTGAACACTCGAACTCGAATAGAAAAATATATAACATTCAAGATTCCAATGAGTCCCGAGCAGCACAAGGTGTGCTCGACCCTAAAAGTCAGGTATAAAGTCTCTATGCGCAAAAACATCTGCTAGGATCAGCTTGGTCGTAGACAGTGTACGTAGTACCCCTGTTGTATAATTTGTATTTTCGTTTTTCTTCAAAGTATAACAAATTGATAATCAGCGTCGTAACCGTGGAAAAGTGTATATAAATAATTCGCATAGCGCTTTACGAGTGTAAAATTTTGTTTTTCTTCAAACGTCAGTTAAATGTGACTTTATACTGCTTGATTAACTATGCTAAACTATCACTTCCTTGCCATGGCAACTAAACACTTTATCTGCCGCTCGTGCGCTGACGAGATAAAGTGTTTTTTTTAAATTTTGTTCACAACGTTGTAAATCATTGTTTTTTTTACCATCGTGTCAAAATGACAACTTTTTTCACCGTTTCTAATGCCAAAAGTGACGTTTGTAGCATTCTTAATATTAGCTCCCGAATTAGGTATTTTTAGAACGTTGCCATTGGTGGCGTGTTTTAATTCTATATTAAAACACGCGCTGCCGTCAATTTGAATGTCAACATAACCTAGAATATCCAACACAATGTGACGGAAAAAGTGTCACCGAACTAGGTTTTTATATTTCCGTTACGATCGTAGAAAAAATAGCGTATGATACACGTGTATAAGTGCCATTAACCCATCCAACCACGCCGCATAAAGTATAATTTTTGCTCCTAATAACATAACATACTATTGTATGACCTGATAGGAAAATACACTTAAATAATGGATTTTCATAATTCTGTTGTAAAAGGTATTACAAAATTTTGACATTAATACACTGAGAAAAATCTGTAAAGGGGTTTACACGTTTACACCGAACTTCCCTCGCGCGAATTAGATCAATTTGCAAATAAAAAAATGTAGTTCGCTGGAGTTTGAACTCCGCCGCTCACAGGCTGTGTTTATTTTGTCATCTGTTTTACTGTGATATTGTATTATATAAATTCCATACTCTAAATAAATAAATACAGGCTAATATTTGAGGGAGTTTCTCTGGTTTGCGGGTAGAGCATCTACGCCATGGACGCACTCAAATCGAACGAGTTTCTCCTGCATTATAAAGATACTATATGATTCTGTCCCATTCTTGGTTTTTAATCTGCATCGGGTAAGTCTCATTTTCGCCAATGATAAAACCTGAGCTATACTTATGCAAATTATTACTTTTATCTTTTGTAAATAAAAGAAGTGGAAGTGTGACACTCGAAGAATCGTCATGGAAAAGACTAAAGAATTTTAAAAATCAAAGAAACAGTGTTAAAAGTATCGTAACGAGCCCAATAATATTGATACAATAAAACGAAACACTTGGTTATGCAAATTACATCAATTATCAATTTAAATAAATTGTTTTACTCTGAACGTCCCACACATGTCTCTAAACAATTTTAAAAATCAAATTAAATCAATTATCAAATTTAAAAAATTACCGGGGAGGGAGGGATTAGATCTACATCATCTGCGGATACAATCGTCGATTGATTTAACTGCGCCATGCAGGCTCGCTGATATGTGTGCGACGCGCTTCTGTATTTAAGCGAACGGTGTTATTGTTGAAACGTTTGGATTTTTTCCAACCTTATCTTGTATTTCTACTTTTTCAGAATATAACTGACCAAGACTAAACATGTTGAGAAAAATGTTTCTTGTTATAAATAAATCCACCAAAAATAATTTATTCTTGATAAATAAGATGTACTTAATAGGTCTATTTTGCTTTTAAAACAATTGTATGCATGAAACAATAGCTCATTTTAAATAAATTTTAGAAAAATCGTTTTACCCTAATTTTTCCTATATGGCAGCTCGAGCACACTTTGTGCTGCTCGGGACTCATCGGAATCTTTAATGTTACATATTTTTCTATAACTATAAATTTTCAAGAGTCTCCTACTTTTTTTGTTTATTTGGCGAATTTCGAAGCACTGCCTGGACTAATAGTAGTTTGTGCAACGAAAGTAGATATGATGTCAGTATCTCACGAAGATGAAGTTTGAGCCGGGGTCGGAGTGTTCAATTATCTGAGAGTGATATGGACATTCTACACGAGCTGTACAGTATATTTTTTCTTCGACCTATCAACGAAGAAAAGAAAAATAGGAACCATTGATTTTTAGAATCTTTTGAACGTCTTGTAAGTTAATTCGTATTTACTGATTTACTCTTGTATTTCTGGGGTAATGAAGTGTCGTACATTAAATTAGCTGCTGAACGAATATCTGGCGGAGTACCCTTAATCGATTCGTCACTAGAATCACTCATTTTTTTTTAACTATTATTGACGCTTATTGACATTTTACCTAGCCCATAACTATGGCCTGCTGAATTGTTTGACAAACGTCACAGACGTTTGTAACACGCAATTCAGCAGGGCGTGCCCATAACAAAATAAACAATAAATGAAAGTTGCCTAGGTAACCACGACTAATGTGGTTTGTGATTGGTGTATTTTATATCCGCCCGTGTGTGGATATGAAATCATATTCGTTCAGTCATTGCCAGCTTCATCTGCTTCCGCTAATGAGTCAGCGGGTATGGCTGAAGCCGGCCATGGTTCAGTTAACTACAATTGCCTACTTGGAATATTTACATGTGGGAGTAGAAAAAATCCAATACGTGTTTACATTATTTCAGTAATTTATTTATACAAAAAATGACATTTTCTATGGTTGTAAATTGTGATAGAGAGATGCACTTTCTACAAGTATCATAGGTTCAATCAATAGGCGTTTACGAAAATTATACCGGTAGATACCGCTCGCACCAATCGCGTTCGAAAATGTTACCGGTTACACCGGCACTGCTTTCGAAAATTACACCGATATACCGAACTCGTCTACCGGGTACATGAATTATAAACCGAGAGATTACGTCGGTAGATCAAACATGTGTCCAACATAACCAAAGAAACACGAATTGTTTACAATTGATCGCACTCGCTTTTTGTAATTTTAAGGTTTATTACTATAATGTATGTTGAAGAAAATGCAGTAGGACAGTGTTCGGTATGCGGACTTCAAGGCGACTATGAAGAAATTCAGCGTCACTTTACAGAAACTCACATTAGTTATGTTATGTGCAGGAGGAAAGTGAAAATGTTTATAATTTTTAAGAAGGTAGGTATTCAATTGCTTTTAAATTAAACACAGCAGTTTCAGTTTTTATCTCTGCTTCTGCTGTAGATGAGGAAGAGATTGGGTATGTGAATAATCCTTGTTCAGAAAATGTAAGAAAGTGGACTGATGCCAATATTAAATTACTGTTGTCGACTTATCAGCTAAAAAAACAAATTCAGCAGTTTGGCAGCTTGTCACATATGAAGTCAACAAATTGGGGTACAAATTTAATGGATACGAATGCGATATGAAATTTAGGAATTTAAAAAAAACTTATAAACGTATCAAAGACAATAATACATCAACTGGTAGGAGTTCCAAAACATGGCCTTACATTAATCAATTTCAAGAGATTTTTGGCAAAGATGCGGACGTGAATCCCAAACTATTGTGCCTTGCAAGTAATGCTAGTGAACCAAATACAAGTATTAGTGGTAGTGAATCAGGACCTTTAACTTTAGTCGAAACTTCAAGCCCTTCTAGCAGATCAGAGGTAGCGACTTAATAACTTAGTTAATTTAGTTATTCAAAGTATATCTGTTACAGTATGAAACACCTACTACGTCAACTTCAAGGAAAAGAACTTCTGAGGTTGAACGTGAATGGGCCAAGCGATTTTGAGAGGAAGCTGCAGCACGTCATGAGGAAAAAATGGGGTTATTTAAAGAATTGATCAATATTTTAAAAAACAAATAAATATTTTTATTTCTTATAAAGCATATTAGCAATACAGTTTTTCTTATTTAAACCAGTACAATCATTATTTGAATATGGAATTTTCGACTGAATCATGCTTTCATCATAATATGGCTGAATACCTTTATGGCCTCTCTCCATACAAATGTTGTGTAAAACACAGCATGCAATAATTAGTGTTAGAATAAGCTGGGTTCTATAAATATTAACGTGTTTTAAAATCCTAAACCGACCCTTTAATAACCCAAATGATTGTTCAATAAACACACGTGTAGATGAATGTTTAAAATTATAATTTTTCTGAATTCTTGTCAAATGTCCAGTGTCTTTATACGGTGTCAATACATATTTAGTATTTTTATAAGTCGAGTCTCCTAAAATGTGGCTGTCTTGTGGGAAAAGATTATTTGGATTTTCTTCAATCCTTCTGCCTACCGGGGAGTTATAAAATGCTCAAGCATCATGTACACTGCCAGGATAACCTGCTAAATGTTTAAAATAAGCTTGCCTCGTGCATGAACATAATACATTTAATAAAAGCTGCATTTGATCATACCTGCAAAGACATCGATAAACATATAATTTGTGTCACATACAGCCTGTAATATGATTGAGTGATATTTATTTTTATTGCAATAAATCATTTGCTGCTTTAGAGGAACACTGATCAGAATGTGCGTACCATCAATAGTACCTATAACATTCACAAAATCTTGCCTCTTTTAAAATGCTGCCATTGTTTTAACAGCCTGCACACCAACTGGCCATTTAATATAATTGCTTGTTAATTGTACTAAGATTGCGCAAATTTTATGCAGATAACACCATGCGGTGGACTTGGAAATGTCGAATTTTTCAGCGATTATTCTGTAAAAATGTGTTTTCTTAAAATTGCTACAGATGATCTATTAATAAGACTAGCAAATCTGAAAACTTCCTGATTAGCAAGCAAACATAAGACTACAAGCAATTGCTGTTCTGGTGCTTTCGTAGGTCTTCCAATTCCATTTATGTTCTTTGGATTTAAATAGCGCCCCAACACTCCAATTAAATGTTCAAAGGTGTCTCTTCGCAACCTAAAGTGGCTTTTAAAATCTGTAAAATACGGTATACATAACATAGTCTTATTTATTAAGTTCTCAAAATAAAGCCAAAATAGTATACTTACCATCAAGACTATACATAAGAGCTACATTCACTATATAATTTTTTATTCCAATTCGTGCTTTGCGTTTTTTTTTTTTTTGAAAAAATAGTTATCAGTCTGCTACTTCATCGTCACTCTCTAATAATTCCGAAAGTATAGGTAAAACGGAGAGCAATGTTTTATCGTCCATGACTGATAGTTTGTTATTTACGAAATTTTAGGTTATGTTGCCCAGATTTACCACAATTTGCATTCGAAAATTTTGTGACCAAATCCATCTACCTTAAGCATCAGCTGACAAACCGGTAGATACCTATAGGTAGTTACCGGTATGATTTTCGTAAATGCCTAAAGGATCCAAGTTTATTAAGCTCATTAAAATCTTCTTAACTTTCTAATACTACCATAAAGCCCCTCGCGGTACTTATATGTTATAATAGCAATTATATAAATGATATACCTCATGCAAATAATTATCCTTTATCTAATAGACGTGTCTGTCCGGGAAGCTGTTTTGTCTGTCTGGGACGCAGTTTTGTCTGTCTGGGACGCCGTTTTGTCTGTCTGGGACGCTGTTTCAGCAGCCAAACCGTAAGAGATAGAGAAAAAAGTTATGAAAGTTATATGTTTGGAATGGTCATGTCAGCTCAGGAACCGAATTTCAGTCACGTGACACTTCCGGTTTTCGAGAAATCACAAAAAGACCGTTTTTCAAATAGAACGCGTATTAAATAAAAATGTTTCAGCAGCCAAACGGAGCTGCGACCCTCTGCGCCTTAAAACGTCGATCGGTTAGGCAACCACTTTGACACCTTCCAGGTCTGGGTACAGTTTTTATTTAATACGCGTTCTATTTGCAAAACGGTCTTTTTTTTTGATTAAATGAGACATTTGTCTCACTGGACTGCTAGTATCTCTAAATCTAGCTAAAACAAAATACGTCAAATTTTGAATAAAAAAATGTTTACCCGAGAGTCAGAAATTGCACCGAAGCAAAATAACGCATTTATCTCCCTAGTTGCATAATCTACTATTATAAATAGGTTGACACCACTGCCTACTAATTTATTATTCGTCCTTGGATCGATTATCGATTTTGCACCACTTCTAATCTAACCTCACTTTTTAAAGGTTGTACGAAGTGTTTGTCTGTTCTTCTTACAACTTTGGATCATATCATGGTTCATTATGCCAAAAGCTTTGTGCAAGCAGTCTAAGCAAATTGTGACTTGCTTGATAAGCTACTTTGAAAAGGAGATAACGGTGGACATTTGATTCATTTAAATGCTGTTAGGCAGGTAAGTGTTGTTTTTTTAAATTCCAGTGTATAGTGTATAAAACTCATATTATGTTACGGCGAGTTGCGAATGCTTTGAATCTTAGCATCTCGACTGTTAGCATTGTATCGGCAACGGTAAAAGCTTATGAAGTGATTCCTCCGTCCGAAATGAAAAAAACCCAGGAAAAAGCCTGTTGTTGAAATCGACGATTTCGATCAAGCAGCAATTTGTAATATTATTTATGTAATGTGTCAACAAAGCAAGTAGATTTCCACGTTTTTGTCGAAATGTACTTACTTATATTTTTATTTTTTCCTGAGTAGGCAGGAAATTCATCATGGCTGCGATTGTATATTGTTACTGGCACTGTCAGTCGATGTCAAATTCGAGGTTAGCAGGTTAGGTTTTTCGTCAGTCTGACACAAACTGACGCAAAACCTAACCTCGATTTTAACGTTAACAACATCACCAACAATGCACTTCATTAGTGCCAAATATATAACAAGAGTTACAACACTTGGTGCATTTCTTATTGGTTAAATTTAAGGCTCCGCCCGCAATGCCTCCGTTCTGTGGAACTTTACATCTTACATTCTTTACACCATGATATAAACGTAATAATTTTAAGACGTCATGACCTTTTGATGACGTCCACCGCTTGTTTCCGTGATTTTACTATAACGGGAAGCCAATTACCAATTACTTTATATTTAACGATAGATTGGTATGATTCCGTACTAAATGTATAAAGTGCTTTTATCCACAACTCACATATTATAGAGGCATAATTACACTGATATCAGTTGTACCATAAGGTCACTTTTTTTTATACAATTGCAGATCCTGCCAATTGACTCGCTGTGTAAATTAGAGGTTATGTAATTTTTTTTTGCATAGTGATCGTGAAAGTCGTCTTTTTTTAAGGAAAAATCGTATTGAAAGTTCTTTTAACTATTTTATTAAAATGTCAATTTGACAGTTGTCAATCCGAAGTCCTTTTCGACTAAATTTCGACCAAGAGATCACTATGCAAAGAAACTACGTGTACAACACGTTTTGAAAGTCCTTTTTTTCATTCATTTGCTTGATTAACTCGGGCTTCGCCCTTGTTATCAAACTGCAAATTCATGAAAAAAAGTATGACTTTCAAAACTAGTTGTACAAATTACTGTGACATTTAGGGTTCTCATGTTCAATATTTTTAATTTAAAGAAAATCATTTACGCAGCGTTGTATGGAATACTTCCATTCGCCATTTTCTTGCCGTTCAGCATTCTTGAAATAACTCTCCGTAAGAAAAATTTTATGATCTAAATTAAACATTTTGACAATTCAAATCAAGCTGTCAACAGTTTTAGTGTTGCCAATTTAATTTAAAAGTCATAGGGCCGGTTGCAGAAAGCACTGTTAAGTCTGGTGTTAGCTAACGCGACGTCAAAGTGAACAAAAACGAATCAAATCTCAAATGCTTATGGTAACTAATACATTAGTAAACAAAATTTGATGCGATTTTGTTCACTTTGACGCGATGTTAGCTAACACCAGACTTAACATTGCTTTCTGCAACCGGCCCTTAATGCTGTAATTATAAATTTAAATGATCTCACGGTGTTATGTAGGCCATAAACCGCTAGAGATTCATAGCCATAAAACCCTAGGGTTTTATTTTATTTAAAACACTGTCAAGCTATGTCAAATTCGTGATTTGCAGGTTAAGATTTGCGTCAGTCTCTGTCAAATAACAAACAAAACCTAACCTACTAACCTCGAATTTGACATAGACTGACAATACACTTCACACGCTGAGACCCGTAGGGCCACGGCAAATAAACCAAATGAGGGATAAAAAGGACTCCAGTGCCGAGGGGTAAATTGTTTTTTTTAAATCGAGAAACCGTGGAACTGCAACATTTTATCCAACTTTTGTAGGTTTTGTTAACGTTAATTGTTTACCTGTCGCCCCACCACTTAAAAAAAGTCTAAAACAATGGATTACTTCACTGCCGATTTCAAAAAATAACTTTATCTACTAGCAACATGATATTGTACATTTTCGTCACAGAAACAAAATATGAAAAGCTACTCTTAACACCCAAGGGACTTGTCAAATTATTTCTCCCTCAAACTCATGGTAACAATGCAACTATAATTAACGTCTTAGCAACCATACAATGAGGCAATCCTTGATGTTACTTACATATTCTAATTTTAAATGTCATTATGACATTTTGAAATTTCATACTACTCTTACGAATATGCTAGTAGATAAAATATTGTATGCACCACGGGAGATATTCATGTTCTTTACCTTCGGTTGACTTACACACATGACACATGTCAACCTCAGGGAAAAACATATTCATATCTCCCTTAATGCATAAATATCTATTTTAAACGACCGCTTTTTCATTTGTGTTTTTAACCTCACTTGTCAGTGTCACTTAGTTCTAGCGATTTCCAAATTATATACGGTTTAATAGCTGTGTTATTGTATTACTCCTATTATTTATTATTTATGATTATATCATTATTTTTCACTAGTTAGTCAACGTGTTTAAAATATTTCAAGGATGCTACAAGCATTGCGCAAGCAGTCAAAGAAGGTGGTTACTAAATGATTAGCTTACTTTGAAAGTGAACATAACAACGGAGGTCCTTTGCTCCTAGTAAAAGCTTTACGAGAGATAATTACAATATGTGAATTGTGTTGCATGTCCACAGTTTTTCTTTATTATAGCAAATTGCCAAAAACATATACTGCCAATCAACTGGCAAAGAAGTATGGACATACAGTTCTGATGCTACCACCCTAACATTGCATTTTCAACCCCATCGAACATTTTTGGGCCATAGTAAAAACATATTACAACCAAAATATAGGTCGGGATGGATATGGGATGAAGGAGACTCTACGCATGCGTCACAAGGCTTTAAATTAAAGAATGCCAGCAATATGGTCAAATTGCGTTAACCATGTAGAGACCCAAATCCCCAAGTGGTAGAGGGAGAAATAGGTTTTGATTAAAACGACATAGCATCTGTTGTTATCCAGGTCAACGAAGAACAGCAGTAGTTGTCGTTATCAGAGTGAGGAAGACTAATTTATTATTAATACAAAGTAACACTTCCACACATGAAATCATGAAGAACTCAGTTTATTTCAGAATTTAAAAGTAAAGTTCGAGCACTTCATTCCATGGAGGAGCATGGCTAGTTGTGCAAAATATTGTAATGAAAGCCCTACTCTCTCTCACAACAACAACGGAGGAGGAGGAAAAGAGAGAGATTCTCTCTTTTCCTCCTCCTCCGTTGTTGTTGTTGAGAGAGATGCTACTGTGCTTAAACTTTACCTGTCATAAATTATAGGCTGGTTAAAAATGAAATGTAATAATTTAATTAGACCATTAAAATGGTTGAAAAGCCCCTCTGTCTATCTTTATCTAATTGCAATATCAAATCAAGCTAGCTCTCGGCAAAACACGAAACTCAATTCTCAGGTGGGATCAAAATTGTACTATCACCATACATTTTAGGTTATTTGACTTGCACGGTTCTTAGTAGATCATATAATTCACAATCTGACAGATGACACAAAATTTCGCCAGTGTTTTAGCCATTTTTTCGAACGTTTAAGACCGAAAATTTTTGTCAAAAACGCATCAGGTAAGTTAGTTGAATTTTCCCCGCTTTACAACTAATAAAAACACCTCCCCTTGCTTGTTTTTAGGATGACGTCACCGCCTCTTGCTTGTTCTGACGTAGAAGGCTAGGCCTCTCCGGAAATGTTTGATCTTGTACTTTGGTGCGTTATCCCAAACCTAACCCCCATATTGCAGGCTTAATCCTACCTCGTAATGATGGCTTCGGAGCTGCTCGTAGTGATGCTGCTTCGATTTCCTGCTGGAGATGCTCCCCCAGGTGCAGACGTTGGTTGGGACGTTCTTGCAGACTCTGTTGATCACTTGCAGTGCCGATCTCTGGGCTCCAATAACTAATTTGCTCTAATCGAACTTCGGAATTTCCATGTGCTAGCTGCCGAACCTCTGCCGCAGATGGGATTGGGAAATTTTATATTTTAATGTGGCGAAAACTTCCACAAACACTGTCACAGGTGTACTCTGAGATGGACACAATGCTCGTTTATTGTTATAAAATTGTAGTTAAAATGGAGCACAAATTCGACAAACTTCCAATAAAAATGAATTCAATTGTTCTCTCCGTTTTAAACAAAATAACATCATGTTGTCAAGTTGCTGTTGATTTTCTTATGTTAATGGAAATTAATTCGATAATGAAAGGTTACAAATGGAAGTAAATTTGAGTACATAATTAATATTTACAATTTTCTTAAATCAAAATTATTGTCTTTAACCTTATAATTAAAATTGTTCGATAGCGTTGCACACACAAACGTTATTTATTTATTATTGTCACTGCTCTCCTCTGGACTATTGCACTTTATTTTTAAATACACTGATTTTTGAGTTCACCATTTTCGCGCCACTATCTTTTCTCTTCTGTTGCCTTCTAGCATTGCTCTTTGCAATTTTCTATATTATATTATGCTCCATCTTGCTTTACTTTTCTGCTTTGCTCACTATTTTCACTATCCTTTGCTTTTACTTAACAACTACGCTCCTTTTAAAATGCAGCTAACAAACATTTTGTGTCAAATAAATTTTATGTGGTCTGGCTTAACATGTGCACAAACATTTCCTTTTAAATTATATGAATTTATTTACAAGCCAATTCAAACCCTCTGACATATGCTTTGCCTTTGCGTGCCTTTCTCCAACTAAATTCTGCTTTTCGCATCTCATTATCAATGCTTTTAATATTTTACTTTAGCTTAAAATTGCAATTATATAAAATATCCCAACTCCGTGCTTTATTGAATCGGTTAATTACCTTGCACTGCAAACAGAGCCAAGTTGTGGGCTTCATACCATCCCAATATATGTGTAATGTGAACAAGCAGCACGTTCATATAATTAATGTTGTTAAAAAAATGGATCTTAAGAATCTGTATTCCTGCAGATATTATTATAACTGACGTCATCAATTTCTTGTAAATATAGCATTGTAATTAATAAATTAAAACCAGAACTGAGATCTGTCTACAAATTTGAAAAACAACACAAAAAATTGTAATTATTTTTACATCTATAACGAGCTATTTAATCCTACACAATATTGTTGTCTACGGCATTTCACTCATATGTACTAAATGTGTAACTCAAATTAGTTATTTATTATAATGGTGTCTACAGTTACGTCAAAAAGGTTAGATGTAAGAACAGCTTTGCTGAACCTCGCCTTAATTCAATTATTTTGTACAACATATTCAACAGTAATGTATTAAGTGCATAGTGACTTGCCGATAATGCTGGTCAGACTGCACGACCAGCTGAATTGCGATGAAAATATGTCCCAACAGCGAAGCAATATATTTTGCGTGACTATTGTTCGAATCGATTAGAAAAAACTAACGAATCATCATTTTAATGAGTAAGGTGGAGTATTACCGATAAGTTGTTATATAACAATAATTATCAACGCAAGTCGTTTTTGAATGGTTGAAAGTTAAAAAAGCGAGTTCGATCATTGGTCGAATGACATCATTTGACAGATGTATGCAATAGTCAACAGTAATGTATTAAGTGCATAGTGACTTGCCTATAATGCTGGTCAGATTGCACGACCGCTGGATGCGGGGTGCAATCTGGTCAGTATTATCGAAGCAAGGAACTATGCACGCAATATATTTTGCGTGACTATTACTTGAATCGATTAAAAAAACTAACGAATCATTTTAATGAGTAAGGTGGAATATTACCGATAAGTAGTTATATAACAACTTACCGATAAGTTGTTATGTAACACCTTATCGACGCAAGTCGTTTTTGATTGGTTGAAATTTAAGAAAGTGAGTTCGATCATTGGTTAAATGACATCGTTTGACAGATGTATGCAATAATCAATATAACACCTTTGTTATTGTTATTATTAAAGCTGATATTACATGGCAAATGCATATTTTGTATAATTGATATGCCGGAGAAACTTTTTGCATATCTATACTAATTATGTGAAAACAAAACGTTTAAGCAATGTTTCATTTTGCATATTGATCCGTTTTTTGAGCAAACTTTCTGGAATTTGCATATTTGGTTATATTTAGTGATAATTTGTATGAACGTTTTGAGATTTTTTTGTAAAATTTACTATTTCATTAAATTTATTAATAAAATTTTTGTGTGCAACTGAGATATATACTTTCATTTTCTGCCGCTGGAGTGCAGTGCACGTATCGAAATAAGCAGAGGAAAGGGAAGTTCCTGTTAAAATCTTAAGACTATATAAAGTATAAACATAGACTGCCAGGGACTTTTCCCATAGTTCAAGACTTTCAAGAGTCGAACTTCCAGTGTTCTGTGAATAATAGTCTGGCGGGGTTAGTGAATATTTCAGGCTTACAACGTGAAGTTGGGGTTGGCAGTCCATGTTTATATAGTCAAACGTTAAAATGAATGACGTCTTTGAATAAAAATTAGAGAAATAAATATACTCATACAAAAAAAATTTAAGTTTTACATTATTTTTAAAAAAATAGAACATATTATGTGCATATATTATAACTTTGGGTGCATATACTCCACAAAATGTATGCATATATATGCGCATATTTTCGTACATTTGAGTGCATATAATTATCAGCTTTAGTTATTATTATTATAAAGTATAAAATTATTGTATCACTTTTCTAAATCATTAATAAAGCTAGAACTGCGCATTCAAGCTCATTTATAGCTACATTCAGCTTAATATTGACCATAATGGAATACATTTTATACAAAATACCACCTGAGCTTTTTTCCGTTTTACTAGTTTGTTGTATAAACTAACCAGCCAATGAGTGTGAATCTTTAAAAGTTTGGTCGGCCTATAACACACAAAACACTTCTGTGTGGCAGGTTGCCTATAATATAAACAAATCCATGACGTCATTTTGGTTTGATGACGTGCGTCGGCTGAAGTCGTGTCCCTAGTATACTGCATGAAACATATAAAAAAATATATATCGCACAAGGCTACAGATGGTCTTATGGATTTCATTTTATTTCAATATACGGATGGGGCCATAATTATATATAACAGCATGAGATAACAACAACGCTTGAGTAAGAAAGAGATGACCAAACGATAAAATTATTTTAGTAGGCATGTTTAGTTGACATGTCATAATTAAAATGTGCGTCAAGCCTACTCAAATATTTGCTTCTATGTTTGTATCTTTCTTACTCAAGCAATACCTACGTGTTATTTTCTTGTTCATGTTATCTCATTGCTGTTATACCGGGTGTCCTGAAAGTCTGGAAACGCATTTTATATTTATTAAAAAGCTATCAAATGATACTAGAGCTAACTATAACAAAATTGCGGTTTAAATTTGAACAAGCGTAGTATTTTTTCGCATTTTATATAGAAATGTGAAATATTAAATCTTTATATAAAATACAGATGGGGCCATAATTATACATTTTTCTTGAAAACAACCACATGTTCATTAAAAAAGTACATAAGGGGCGGCTGTGGAAATTCAAAGGTATGAATAATATGTTAGTGGCACTGTAAGTCTGTGTCAAATTCGAGGTTAGCAGGTTGTTTTGCGTTAGTCTGTGTCAAAACTGACGGGAAAACCTAACCTGATAACCTTTTACATTTTAGAGAAAAAAACAGTTTAAATCTTACAAAAACCAAGCTACTTAGCAGCAAAATTTATTAATTAACTAAGTTCTAACACTGTAAACATATTTGTGGTTGATAAGGACACCTATTGCAGTACGTGTAGGTACACCATTTTTGCTCGTTTTCTAGCAGTCTCACAACCTTTTCTTTTTGTAATTTTGGTATAACAGGCAGTGCATTTCCTTGCAGTTTCTTGCCATTGCCATACCATCCCCAAAAATAAATTAAAAAAATTAAATGACAGGTCCCACAGGAAGAAAATGATCAAGATTTACATGTTTTACATTAACATATATAAATAACACTCTAAAAAACCACAGAGATGCTGGAAACAAAGTTAACAACAAATATTAAGTTCTACTAAAATTCTAACAAAATATTGTTTTTAAATGGCCCAGTGGAGGACGGGCATATTTTGATATCACGTTGTTAACTGACTACTTATTCAACAAATGTAAAAAAACTAAAAATTTACAGCTACAAAATTAGGAGTAATGCCGTATTTTTAAATTCTGGGCAAGTTCCTTTCGATATTTTACACAGGAAAGGTAGTTTACCCGAAGTGATTTATATTTCTCCGCTACCATCAGTGCTTTGTTTATATTTTTGAAACTGAAATGTACTAAAAATAAGTTTTGGGTCAAACAAGAACAGAATCCAAAACGTCATGTTTATAATGTTTTATTATTTACACCTTCAATGCCACTTTTCGGTGGACATGTTCCATAAACAATTAAAGCATTTTGAAAAAAATATATATTTAAGTAACTGATCCACATACACACACTACTCTGACAACTTCCATATACAACAAAAGAAATACCAGGCGTGTATGTTACAAACACATTTATTTCTTATTTATGTTTAGCCATAACATACTGATTTTTTAAAGGTAGTTCACCAATGTTGCTTTTATATATGAAAGCGCACTTGTGACCCGCATCTTCAAGCTATGTTTATATCACGCTCTGCTTATATTGTATGCTTCCAGTTATAGCGATACATTTTTTATAAATCACAACTTTGTCTTCCTTGGGGTTTTACAATATCAAGAAGATCAGCATCTTAAATTAAATATTATTTATAACTTGAAAGATTAAAGCTTAATGCAGTTATGTTAACGTAGAATTTAAAAAATACTCCTACCTTATGGTCATTCATCAAGAGGCAGTAACAAATTTGTTAGTGATGTGATGAGTGCTTAAATAATTTGTTAGGGTTAGGCTCTGACTCAGCAATTCTTTCAGGAGTTGCATTTGTGCGCTACCCTTGAGGTTTTGCATCGTAATCACAGACCGTTCGGTAATTGTTAAAAGATGTGTATTAGTAAAAATACTGCTTTCGTTAACTCATAGTTTCATCACCATATAATTGCCAAAGCATCTCAAGTCTTGGTTGCAAACTTCCCCAATATAAAGTAAATTTTAATGTTTGCTACTCACATCTTGAATTCATTGTGGCAATTGCTGGAAAATGCCTACGTAATTGACTCCCAACAACACCAGACCATACTTTGCGCTGTCGCAGTGTACCAGGTTTTATATTAAATATTTGAAATGGAGACAATAATTTTCTTATAATTTAAAGCAATTGTAAGTGATTTTCATGGGTCTTCATATGTTTAACTAAGCTCCTTTTCTGCCCTGCTTTATAGTTGCAAATGGAACAGGAATATGGTTTTTTCTCCTGTATGTGTATTGATATGTTCAACTAAGCTCTGTTTATATGCTGCTTTATAATCGCACAATGAACATGAATAAGGTTTCTCCCCTGTATGAGTCTTCATATGTTCAACCATGGTATAATGCCGTGCTGCTGTAAACTCGCAAATAGAACACGAATACGGTTTTTCTCCTGTATGGGTTTTCATATGTTCGACTATGCTACATTTCCGTGCTGCTTTAAAATTGCAAACAGTACAAGAGTGTGGTTTTTTCACCTGTATGCGTTTTCACATGTTCAATTACGCTAAATTTCCGTGCTGCTTTAAAATCGCAAATCGAACATGAATAAGGCTTTTCTCCTGTATGTGTTTTCATATGTTTAGCTAAAAGATATTTTTGTGACGTTTTATACTCACAAACAAAACATGTATAAGGTTTTTCTCCTGTATGTCTTTTCATATGTTCAAGTAAATTAACTTTCCGTGCTGTTTTATACTCGCATATAGAACAAGAATATGGTTTTTCTCCCGCATGCATCTTGATATGTCGAACTAAACTCTGTTTATGTGCTGCTTTATAATCGCATATTGAACATAAATAAGGTTTTTCCCCTGTATGCGTCTTCATATGTTCAACTATGGTATAATTCTGAGCTGCTTTAAATTCACAAATAGAACATGAATAAGGTTTTTCTCCTGTATGGATCTTCATATGGTTCATTAAATTAGCTCTCCGTGATGTTTTGTACTGGCAAACGATACATGAATAAGATTTTTCTCCTGTATGCATTTCATATGTGGAACTAAATGTGCTTTTTGTGTTGCTTTATAATTGCAAATAGAACAACAATATAGTTTTTCTTTTGTATGCGTCGTCATATGTTTAACTAAATTACCTCTTTGTGTTGCTTTATAGTTGCAAAATGAACATGAATAGGGTTTTTCCCCTGTATGCGTCTTCATATGTTCAACTATGGTATAATTCCGTGCTGCTTTAAATTCGCAAAAAGAACAAGAATAAGGCTTTTCTCCTGTATGCGTCGCCATATGTTTAGCTAAATTAGCCTTTTGTGTTGCTTTATAGTCGCAAAAAGAACATAAATAGGGTTTTTCTCCTGTATGTGTCTGCATGTGTCTGACGTAATCACTGTATGTGTTGTTTTATAGTCACAAACATAACATAAGCGAATTTTGTTTGTATCAGTCGTATATGCCAAAGATATGCTCCGGTCTTTGGATTCATATTTACAGACTTGGGATACAAATGGTTTTTTTACGATATTTTTATTTGTCACACATGTAACAAGCAATTTCTCTCTTATATCAGTTTCTTCCTGTTTAATATTCAATGCTGTGTTGCCGAAATTGTCTTCAGCAATCTCCTGCTTTACAGTATTTTCATCGACTTTCAAAGGTTTATACGACTTGCTGACAGTTACATTATGTAAAGTATAATCGACTAATTCAGTTTTTATGTCCATCTTTATAACAATGTTGAAGAGTTCGATTTATTAAATATCTGTACACACACTGCAAAACAGTAAGGTTAGGTAGGTAAGTCAAATAATTTAAGGCATTCCTACAACACTGTAATATTGTTACTTACATGAAATGTAATTCTATAATATCAGATATTAACTAAGTACAATGTTAACATGTCAAACCACTATTTTCACTACCAGTCGAGTATTGATTAGATCTAATTTCTATTTGATTCAGAAGTCAGAACTACCAAACTCGCAGGGCTACCGTTCGTAAAATTACCGAATACCCATAACAGATGCCGAACATACCCGATTTTACCCCAAGTGCAAAACAGTAGAAAACCCCCGAATTCAATAATTTTATTTCCTTTGTCCTTTATTAAAGTGTCAAAGGACGGTAAATGTCCTTTAAAACCAAACAGTTTATCAGTACCTTATAAAACTAATATTCAAATAAAAACGTCCTATTTAACGCTTTATAGTAATTTGGATACCAAGGCACTGAAGTTTATCTTTTTATCACGAATGTGGATTTAGTTACAGAGGTGTATTGATGTGAGATAGGTGACTTTCAAGTTGAATACATCTAAAATGGGTTTATTTTGTTTTTTCCTTTTTTATTAACTATTTTAAATAGAACACACGCTATATTATTAAATTTTTGAATTCAGCTTAAAATTTTAGAGAAATTTGTCTCTTCGACTAACTCTCTATTTTGTACGGTTTCTGTAGAATCGGTAATTTTTGAAAAAAAATTGACAAATGCTTAAAATTCAAAATCAAATTTTTGCCTAATTATAGGATCACTGTAAAAGGAAGTTGTGTGCGTTATCACACCAGGATAGACAGAAACTGATGCTTTTAATTTAATACTCACTTTTTTAAATATGATTTTATATCTACTTATATGCATATTATTATATTAAAAATAGAATAAATTTTCCTATATCTTATATTAGCATTATTTTGGGGAATGCACCAAAACAAAATTTTGACCGACCAAAAACAGGTTTTTTTGGCGTGGCACCCAAAAAAATATGTGCCTTCGGCGAATTGCCTATGGCGCTGGCTTGTCCTTTGATTTTATTTTCGAAGGTTGGCAACTCTGGACAGGCTGCTGAAATAAAACCAAAACGATTTGATCCCAATACAAATAAGCAAAGCGCTGTAAGTGGAATCAAAAGCCTACATCAACCTTATATACCATGCGTTCTTTTTAAAAGAATACATATGGGATACTCGTATGTATACTTTAAAAAAATCCCTTATTTTTGCTACAGCATGCTATTTGTTTAAATTAAAACTTTTAAAAATTGAAGTTTCCTCTATAATTAGTTGCCGACATACAGAGTAAAACAATACAAAATAAGGGAATTTTTTTTTTTAGTATACATACGAGTATCCCCTATGTATACTTTTAAAAGAACGCATGGTATGTAAGTAACGGATGAACTTCTATAATTTATAATATTTATTTGGTATTTAGCATGTAGCCATATTAGTTTAGTTGACTTCGTTAATAGTTTTTAATACAAGTAAATAGCTCTACATAAATTTATTTTTTATTAGTGTAGTATATAATTCGACCTCGCAGTAATTTTACCCACTACTGGTGGAATGTCGAATTAGGGGGCTTGCTGTATCCCCTCCTGCCACCCCTAAGTGTTGGGTCGGTGGACCATATTGTAAAGACAGATGAACTTAAGACGAGTTGGTAAACGGTCGGTCAACTGATACCAGTTTTTGTGTGTAATCGCTCGTTTCTATCATTTTGTGCTCCTGGAGTTACGGGTCAATCGACGTACCACCCAATCTACGAGCCCTCCTGTATTTTCCACAAGGTAAGTCCCTACGAACTTCTACTTTGCGTATTATCGAGTCTTACGCTCTCGGTAAGGTAGAACTAATTTAGTTATTAATTTTCCTGAAGACATATAACAATATTGAAGAAGGTATTCTGAAAGTAGTCCCTGCTATCTTCAATTCGATCTTGCGAACTGTCGGCGAATACTTTAGCAACGAGTACCTACGGAACTCAAAATGACAATATTTTCACTGATCAATTTTTTAGGTAAATTTACGTTCTACATAGGTGTGCACGAAATAATAATTAGAATTATATGTACCAACGTATATGTAAAATTTAGATAACTGCAGATTGACTAACTTCGTTTGGCAACGAACTTCTACTTTGCGTGGGTATTATCGAGTCTTAAGCTCTCGGTTAGGTAGAATTAATTTAGTTATTAATTGTCCTGAAGACAGATAACAATATTGAAGAAGGTATTCTGAATGTAGTTCCTGCTATCTTCAATTCGATCATGCGAACTGTCGGCGAATATTTTAGCAATGAGTACCTACGCAACTCAAAATTACATTATTTTCACTGATCATTTTTTTAGGTAAAGGTACGTTCTACATAGGTGTGCACGAAATAATAATTAGAATTATATACACCAACGTATATGTAAAATTTAGATAACTGCCGATTGACTAACTTCGTTTGGCAATGCTGAATGCTGCAGCTGATTAACTACATATTTCGAATTGAATGAGCAAAGATCTGATAAATGTAAATGCAAACTTGTATTTCATTGTACCTCTAAATTACGAGATTCTAATAATAATAAGTTCCTAATCTTATAAACCAATTAAACTCGTGACCAATATTCTACACATGTATTGTAATGGATAGCATATAAGAAGAGTAAGTTATTTATTAATACAAGACAAGGGTTTGATATTATATTAACAAAAATGATTAAAATATTTCATTTCATTATTAAATTTACAAAGATGAATGTGGGTATAATAAAAGGATATCAGAATGATTAACATGTATTTTGTAAAGTAATGGAATAATTTGAATTCAGTTGAACAATGAACAATAAGAAACAGAAAGTTCTAAAATGATCCAGTGGAACCTGTTGGCACAATATTAAAGCCAGGTGGGAAATACACGGAAATAAGCAAGGAAACCTTGGAGATACTCCTTCAAGTGCACCTTCCAGACTCATTTGCAGCTCCTCCAGCAAATGATTACCAGCTAAATCTCCAACACCCTACTATAAGGGCCACAAAAAAGATTGGGAAACTGCAAACAAGATAATTACCCACAATAGTATTAAATGGGCTATTGATTCCTTTAAACCATACATAGCGCCTGGTCCTGATGAAATACTACCTGTGCTATTGCAACAAGGGAAAACCATCCTTATTCCAAAGCTTTGTAGACTACTAAGAGCAAGCCTTGCAACAGGATATATTCCTCCTGCTTGGAAGCAATCTAGAATCGCCTTTATTCCAAAACCTGGAAGAGATGTCTCCCAGGCAAAGGCATATAGACCAATCAACTTATCGTCTTTTATGATAAAGCTGGTAGACACATTAGAGAAACCTTACATTCGGAGGGCCTATTTCATCCCTATCAACATGCATATCAATCAGGAAAATCATGCGAGACTGCTCTTCACCAATTGGTGAAGAGAATTGAAAAAACTATAAACTATCAGGAAATCGCACTGGCAGCTTTTCTTGACATACAGGGAGCCTTTGATCATACCTCCTTTGAGTCAATGACAACTGCGGTGAGAAATCGTGGAGTTGAAGACACAATTTGTAGGTGGATTAGTAACATGCTACACGACAGAAAAATACAGTCAACCCTATCTGGTGAAACGATGGAGATAGTAGCAGCCAAAGCATCCCCGCAGGGGGAGTCTTATCACATAGTGGAACCTGGTGGTGGACGAGCTCCTATATGAACTAAATAGGCATAGCTATTACACCCAGGGGTATGCAGATGATCTGGTGATACTCATCTCGGGGAACACAGTCTCAGAGCTCATGCAAAACGCTCTAGGCATTGTAGAAAGATGGTGTGCCAAGGAAAACTTAAGTGTAAATCTTCAAAAAACCGCACTAATTCCATTTACAAGAATGAGGAAATTGGACGGGCTAAGACTTCCAAACCTCTTTAACGAACAGTTGCAATTGAGCCAGAAAGTTAAATATCTAGGCATTTTCCTAGATACTAAGCTAACCTGGAATTCACATATTAGCAAAACTGTAAATAAATGCCGGATAACTCTTATGGCAACCAAACGAGCACTGGGTAAAACCTGGGGATTAAAACCAAGCATGGTACACTGGTTGTACACTGGCGTGGTGAGACCCATGGTTACCTATGGCTCGCTAGTTTGGTGGCCCAAAGTGGAACAAAGACAAGCCAAACTGGAGCTAACTAAACTCCAAAGGCTCGCCTGTCTATGTATCACGGGTGTTATGAGAAGCACTCCAACCGCAGCCATGGAAACTCTATTAAGCCTACCTCCCCTAGACATCATAGTTACGGCAGAGGCAAGGATGGCGGAGTACAGGCTGAAATACAATGGAAACTGGCAAGTGAGTTCTGTTGCCGGTCACACCAGAATAACAGACATCATCACAAACCCATTATTAGAAATGAGCAGTGACGCAATGCCAAGCAGGCAAAAATAAAGTACGGTTTTTTTCTATGATAACTGTCAAAGTGTTAGAAAGTTGGTGGATATGTGAATAAAACGTTAGGAAATTTCTATATCTCGTGTTTGTAGAACTTTTTGAAAATTATGGTTATGTGTCAATTTTGAATGACAAAGTTTCGTAATAAAAACTCTTGACAAATTTATGTTTTTAACATAGAATCATCATCATCATCAATAAAATTGGATAAAAAAAGAAAACCAAGAAATATTTTAAATGCAAAAATGAAGCAAGCGATTTTAAATTATGACATCTGTCAAAATGACAATCATTTTTTTAGTGGAAGAAAAGAACTAAAATCTATGTACCAACATTATTAAAACTAGGGACCTTGCAGGAATGCAACTTATCCCCTAGAAAGTTGACCTTGAAAATTATTATAGAAAAAATTTACTTTACATTAAACCCTATAACATCCAGCTTGACTGGAATGAAGGGCTGGTACAAAGCCGTGGTCAGGAAAGCAAACTTGTCTGGTACACAGATGGGTCCAAAACTGACAGCGGAACAGGAGCAGGAATATATGGGGAATATCCCCAGTTCAATGCATATGCATCTCTTGGGCAGTATGCCAACGTATTCCAAGCAGAAACTCATGCAACAGCTATATGTCTGCAGGAGAATATAACAAGAAATTACCGAGGTAGAGACATCTTTGTCCTAACAGACAGCCAGGCGGCTATAAAAGCCTTAGCTAGCTATCGGATCAACTCAAGATTGGTCTGGGACTGCCTTCAAAACCTTTTAACCCTCGCTAACCACAATATGATAACTCTAATGTGGGTGCCGGGGCATAAGGGTATACAAGGTAATGAAAAAGCAGATTCTCTTGCAAAAAAAAAGGGATCAGAAACACCATTCACTGGCCCTGAACCAGTATTTGGAGTCAGCAAAACGACAGTCCGCAGCTGGCTAACCAGATGGATAAACATGCGACATCAGAACCACTGGAACTGTGTGGAAGGACCAAGACATAGCAAGATGATGCTAAGGAAACCATCTGAAAAACTGACAGATGACCTACTGCTACTAAGCAGACATCAAATTAGGCTAGTGACGGGGCTGATAACCGGTCACTGTAACCTTCGTAAACATATAATATGCACACAATGAGAATTCTCATAGAAGAACCCATTTGTAAACTCTGTAATGAGGAGGATGAAACAGCCTCTCATGTCATTTTCGATTGTGAAGCTCTTGCCCGATGGAGACACACACTCCTGGAGGGAGACAACCCTCGAATACTCTAACAAGAGAACACCTGGTGAAAAGGCTATTAAACCTAATAAAAACGGCAGACCTTTTCACTGAATAAGTGTAATGATGAGCAGCACAATAAGCCATGAGGTTGCAGAGCTGTATAGCATAAAACCAACTCTAATCACTACACCACTACAATACAATACAATACAATACAATTTCTTGAGCAAACTGAAAAAAACAGTAAAATAGTGAAGTGTGGTAACTAATAAAAGGACTACTTACTATTTCATGTTTATTGAATGACAAGTAGTGTAACAAGGGAGTATTTGCGATTGATATTCTATGTACATCATTTAAAGTGACACTGACTTTTATTAAAATTGTCATAAATATTTGACTTCATTAAACAAATGATTTTTCAGAAATAATAAACAGTCTTGATATTGCATGAACAGACTTGTTTTTAAGAGTAAGCATGTTTTACTGAGCTAGAAATATTTAATGACTTAATATTAACGATTTATATTAAAGGGCATAAGAAGCACTTGAATTCATTTTAATTGAGAATTTATCTAAAACAAAAATAGAATTCATTCAGTCAAATGTGACATATAAAAAATATCAAATAATTTCCGTGACTTAAAATAATTAAATATCCAACTCATATTGCAGTGGAGTCAATCATTGTATAATTCGACGCCTCAACGTAAGGCATTAATAATATTAAATGAGGCTATTGCAATAGTATATCGACACGACAGGTCAGGACACAGCATGGTATTCATAAATGAACCTTGCAGAAAGACAGCTACAGAACTACAAGCAAAGTAGCGTGCAAGTCAAGATTATTACCGACCGGAATGATACATTTTCCTCCCTAGAAATACAAATAGCTATAAAAAATGCGTTAGGTAACTTCTGAAATTTTAAAACAAAATATCAAATTGGTGTTGATCAGGGACTGTTGAAAGTTGACAGGTGACTGATAAACCTAGATGAAACGGCTGATTGAAATAAGAATTCGTACATCAGATACAAGAATAAACGACATTTGCTCAAGCACGTATCAATGAAGTCATATTTACATTCAAGAAACCTTTATACCATGTGTTCCAAAAGAAGCAAACTTTCGAGGGAGCAATCTTTAGAATTTTCAATCACCATATCAGCGTATAACATAGGCTTACAATAACAACAACAATGATGACAGTTAATGAATTCTAAAGCTTGCTGTTGACATTACTTTTATATTTCATAGTCAACCCTTATGTAATATATTTTTGAACACACCGTATAAGAATCGGGGAAAAATACGTATTTCATAAAATTACTGTCAATGCTCGACAAATGCATTGCTCACGTTGCTTTCATATTTTTACTTCAAATTTCAAAATCCTATCATCATTAATAATATCTATTAATTTTATTAAAATACTTAATAATACCTATTGATTTTAAGTTTAGGGCAGGGGTCGGCAACCTTTTTCGGACGGCGGGCCATTTTCAAAATAAATTTTTTTATGCGGGCCGCACATTCAAATGTAACTTAAATAGTGCTTTTATATCATATATTGTAGTGAAACGTCATCCGGCTGTCAACATGAACGCACATATGAACATACAGTAGCAAACTGGCGAAATGAAAGAATTAGTGATGGGCCTATCCGGAATGAATAATCGGAAAGTTTCCGATTGTTCAAAAAATCGGAAGGTTCCTATTACTTTTCGGAATTCGATTATTTTACTGTTTGGTGCACAAAATTCGGAACTTTCGGAATTCGATTATTTTACTATTCGGTACACAAAATGAGAAAACGAAATGCCAATTTGAACTGAACGGAATACGGAATGTTGTATTGACTCACTTGACTGCTATATGCTGGTTGGCGAATGTCGACGGGTCGCGCCGTGTGCGCACGTGTATGATACGTGAATGGCACTAATGGCAGTGGTATTTCGTAGATTAATTATTAGATAGTACACCTACAGACTTCAAATTCAAGTATTGTTTTATACTATCTATTATGTACTTTATGTGCTATTAAACTTTAAAACATCACTACCATTTTCCGAAAGTCTATTAACGTAACTACTGTAATAATTTGAAAAAATATTTTATTTCCTCATATCCCACTGTGCCACTCAAACTCATAAATTGTTTTTTAGGATACTGCATTGCTAACTAGCGTCTACATAGTTACAAACGAGTCCGGTAGATAAAATTTACCGGCCTAGACCAGTAGTAATAGAACTACTACTGGTCTAGGCCGGTAAATTTTATCTACCGGACTCGTTTGTAACAATGTAAACGCTAGTTACCAATGCAGTATCCTAAAAAATCTTATACGATACACGACCGGTAGAATTCTTATGGCCTTGTCAAACATACAGGTCTCGCCCTACGGTTCGACCTGTAAAGTATTGGCGCGGCCATAAAAATGTTGCTACCGGTCTAATAACGTAAATAGCTATTACTGACCGTCCTACAAACCCAAACAATAGATGCCAACGCAGATAAGGGCTTCCGGCGCGACGGCGAGTGCTCTCATCGTAAATTTGCACGCACTTCATCTTCCTTCCGCTTGTTGTTATTTCGCTCGTTTTCCCTTGCTTGCATTTACGGAATGTAAAATAATCGGATGATATTCCGATTTTATAAACATTCCGAAATGGAACATTCCGATTATTGAAATCATCCGATTATGCCCATCACTAGAAAGAATGCTACACTTGCTAAGCGAGACGTGGTATTCGCTGGGGAGTGGGGATTAAACTTGCGCAGTAAAATAGGTTTCCCACTATGCTCCTGTTTGTCACGCATTTTTGTCACCGGCCACATTTCGGCACGCTTACGCTCTAAGTTTGTTGATTTTTCCTAAAGTTATATTGGTGCTTTGGCGGGCCGCGCAAAAAGTTGCAAAGGGCCGCATGCGGCCCGCGGGCCGCAGGTTGCCGACCCCTGGTTTAGGGCAATCAAATATCTGAAATTACATAAATTGGGTCACTATGCACTATTCCTTTAAAAACATTCTTGGAATTTTGTGTAAAATTATTAAGAAGCCAATATTTGAATGCCTCGTCATTAGTATGGGAGTTTTGTATGTTTCCTCCGTCAACGCAGCACCCTGTATAAGGTAAATCAGCATATGAGCATTACAAGGCAAGAAAACGATAAAGAATGGATAATTTACAAAATGTTCTATGCAAAATGCGGTAAACTTATGCGGCGTTTTAAATGTACTAGTACCATACCCCATACTCCATATTTCAGTCAACCAGGCATGGAATTTTGCAATTAGGTAAATTTTATTTATATGTTTTACGCTGTTAAAATGTTGTTATCGGATTTTGGCCGTTTAGTTCAATTTATCACTCAAAAGCGTAATTTTCTGGACTTAACGCCTGTTACACTTGCACGGCAGTATACTTCTATGCCAGTACATCGTTTAAAGCATGCAAATTGAAATGAACATATAATTATTATGAATCAATATCGTCTAATGAAGCTATATTAAATTATACTTTTACCGTAGGTATTGTAAACAGTAATGTATGATACTTACCGCAAATATAGTTTTAGCGTATTATACAATATTAGCTTCACTATTACAACCTACATATTACATCTACATACACGCTGCAATGCGAATGCACTCTTTGGTGATGTACTCGTCGTACAAAATGCGAATTCTGCACAAATTTGTTGTTATTCGGCTTGTCAGAGGAAATCATAAATTAGGCTTATATTAAGCCGGGAAGACCCTATTCCGACTTGCTTAATATTTAACGTAATAAGACCTTATCGTATTTTGTGCGGTCTGGAGATTTAGCACCCAATAACTGAATTACCATAAAGTAATTCAAATACCGCGAGATTTTAATTACCATAAATAATTCAAATACTTTTTAATTACTTTAGAGTAATTTCATTACACAAAAGTAATTGCGTAATTGAATGTAGTAATTAATTACCTTCAAAAAGTAATTGTCAAATACTTTAAAAAAAATGACAATTCCCAATTACAATTACCGCATTTTGAAAAGTAATTCAATTTCAAGGTAAAATAAAAAAAAAGGAATTCAATTAGTAATTTAATTACAAAGTAATTCATTACTGCCCAGCTTTGGTTTACTGCAGAGCTGTCGAAGGCACGTGGTTATCCTTCCTTGCTGAGGGATATGTATGCCCGGTACCCCAGTGGACGCCTAAAAATTGCAGATAATGTTTTTCGAAACAATGATAGACAGAAAATCAAATTTGCTAAACAGAACTGCTATGCTAAATATATCGAAACTAACGGCAGACTCCAAAAGCCTTTTGTGCAACTGTCAACAGCTTTAGAGATCAGAAAAGAACTGTTAGTACTGTATATAAATTTACGCCAGAAGAAATGAATCAATAGTTTCTTAATGCTCCTCGTGATATAATAAAATCATTACCCAAGTCAGTAATATGACACACGAGATATTATTTTAAAGGAGTTTTAGTATTGCACAAATTAGTGAAACAATTAAAAGTCTGAGAAACAGCACAAGCCGTGATATTTACAACATAAATGTTGGTTATTAAGAAAAATGATAGATGTAATCATATCGCAGTTAACTAATTTGATTAACGAGTCAATTCGGTCAAAATGCTTTTCCAGATATATTAAGACCGCTAAGATCATATCGATTCCTAAAATCGGCCAATTCACTGTTACCAGTTTTATCGAAAATACTGGAATTACGATTTATTCGAAGATCATAATCTGGTTTTTAGAAATCAGTTTGGCTTAGAGTTAATGACTCTACCTTTTTAGCAGTTGGTCATATAATCAAACAAATTGTTCAAGCTTTCAAAGCAATAAATATTGTGCAGCTCTAGCGTGCGATCTGCAAAGGGTTTTGATTGCGTTTCTCATGCAACCTTAATCAATAAATTGTCGTATTACTGTTTCCAGCAGGAAAGCTTGAATATGATTGGTTTTTACCTATACAACCGAAAGAAATTCACCTGCTATAATGGTCTCAAATCCACTGTGGAAAATATCGTTCAGGGAGTACCGCAGGGATCAATATTAGGTCTCGTGTTATTTTTAATTCATAAATACATCAATGATTTGCGCAATAGCTCACCAGACGCCGATATAACGCTGTCTGCAGATGACACTCCGTCAATAAAGTCAAATTCTAACCTAAACGTTTTACTTAAAAAGATTACAATAATACAAAATTATTTATCAATTTGGTTTACTGCAAATTATCTGAACCTAAACCAGCGGAAAACATAGGTCACGGTCTTCTCTCAACGAAAAATAAATGACTTTACGAATCCTAATAGCATAAAATTCTTAAGGGTCATGGATCCATTGCTTTCGTGGAATATGCATATTGATAATATATCAAAAATCTTATTTGTAATAAGACAACTCTAATTGTATCATTGCTGAGTTATGCTGTAATATGCTGGGGACACGGGTTTACCCTACAGAAGCGATGTAGAAGTAACATTTATTGAATTACATATTTTAACTTTCTTGTGTATCTATATTTATTACTGTTTATGTTATAGCTAACATGCATCTCTTTACTACATACACTGTTCATTCTTATAAAATGTTTACAAAGTGAATGCGGATCGCAATGGTCTTAACTATTATGAGGCTGTATTTTTTAACTGTCTGCCTGGCCACGTGAAGGAACTTCCACTGCCAAAGTTTAAAGTTACACTAAAAACATTTTTAATAAGTAACGCTTCTTTCAACTTAAAATTTTTTTTAAACTTTCATTTAATGACTGGCTCTAAACATGTTTCACGTACTCTTAACTGAACTAGGGATATATTTATGTAAATGTGAATGGTATGTATTTGGTGTGGCATTTGTCATAGTAGACGTGTGCAAAACATTTTTTTTGTAATGGCGCAGATAAAGACCATCTGTCTATCTATCTATCTAGTGGGTTAGTTCTGGCTATGTCCTGATTTTTCTGACAAACTTCTGCAGCTTGGACATCACTAATCCTTGATCTTCCTGATCTCGGACGGTCAATTAATGAACCTGTTCTTTCAAACTTTTGAATCAAATTACGGTAAGCTTACATTTGATAGGGCCCTGCTCTAAAACTTGTCCTCGTGCTTAATCCAGCATTCATAATAACATTGAACCATGTTACTAAACCATTTAAATTTTACGTTTACGTGGGCTTTATTTTGAGAAGCATTCTCTAAATTGAGATGATTTCATTTTGACACCTGTGTCAATAGTTGTCATGACAACACTTTGGTTTTTCATAAATACACTACAATTCTATTATTTAAGCAATTAGATTTGATTTACTTTATTTTTTGTTGCTTTACAGAAAATAATATAAGAAAACGCACCAATAAAAATTATCTTAAGCGGTTCTATTGACTACTCACACTAATTTACATTGAAACAGCGATTCTAAACAAAAAAAAATCAACGTTAACCACACCCTATGTGACGTCACTGTACATGCATTCTAACTCAGACATTTTGATTTACACTAGCAAGTGCCGGCTTTATTTAATATTAAGCATTCAACTTCAAATCAATCTGTTGCTTGCGTAATGACATAAATGCAATAATTATTGCGATGGCTTAAAAGGTTTACTTCACAACAGTCTACTTTTTGGACTACGCGGTGTCATTTCATTTAACAAGAACAAGTTCTAACCTGGTGAATAGTTTGCAGTATCTGTACTAGAGGGCACCTTCCATGATCTGCGTGCGGATCTGCCTAACCCTGAAGATGGGAAAAACTAACGCCTGTGGAGCGCGTCCAAGTCGTCTGGGTGGCTATAAGCAAGCAACATTCTCTTCGACTACCACGCTTAACAACTGTAATAGTCGTTAATTCCTAAGAAGGGATATCTTCTTCACTTTCGACAGGCAAAGCTAGCCATATATCCTGTTTACCAGTAAAGAAGGCCCACAGAACTACTTTTGGTTAGAAACAGGCCACTGGTCTATAATAAAAGGAGGAAGAATAAGATATGGAGACAATCGACATATCTACCCCTTACGTCGCACTATAGTGCGTTTGCTTTTCTCCCAGAAATTGCAGTCGCTCCCCTTGAAGACAACCCTCACTTAAGGTAAAACAGAACGAACAAAACTTAATTTATCAAAATGGCCGCAAAAGAATTCCACCTCGGCTATTTTAGAAGTTTAAGATATCCTAACAAATATTATTGTATTGGTCATTATACGGGTGACCGGTTTCAACCCCAAACATAGCAAGTTTTTTAAATTTTTACTAAACAAGTGATATGTCTAACGTAATTGATGCCTAAAGACTTTCGGCTAATGATCAATGCAAAGCATAATAGCTGGTTGCATTGCAACTTCTGGAAAAAACATACGTTCAATGTTCTTTTAAGTATATCCATATATCTCACTTAATTAAAAAAGAATTACTCTGTATATAAAACCAAATAAATGTATTCAAAAATTCGGTGGTTTCTTCTTCGAAAAAACTGAAAACTGAGCAAAATTATTTAGCAGTCAAATTTGCATGAAATCCGCTCAAGAGTAATAACTTAGTTATTGAACGAATTAGAAAGAACGTGACACAATCAGTTTCAATTATAAGGAAACGATTGAATACTTTAAAGAAAGCTTCAAGTCTCTAATAGTAATAATATATTTGAACATGTCTTTGATATTAGTGTGAACATTTTCTCATAGAACAAAATACCTTTTTATGTTCTTTATTAGTTTCTGTCCAATAAAATTATAAATTATAAATTAGACTTTAATTTCAAAAATAATAGAAAACTGATTCGCTATTACGTTGCTTATTTTATAACTGCCATAGTTGTGCTGATCTTTCTAAGATTTTGCAGTAAAATATTATCTCAAAAACATCTACCTAATCCCGAATGTAATATAAAGAAGAAAGCTACCATCAGTAAATTATTTATTATTATTTTTGCTTATGTTTATTAGTATAATTTTTTAATATTAATCTCAACATAAGTGATAAAATAATTTCTAATATCAAAATACCTTAATATATTAACACAAGAACTGTTATAAAACTAACACTATTGCTTGTAATAGCAACATATTTTATATACACAAATTTTGTACTAATAAAAGGAAACTGTGACTAAAATATCACACAAGTTTCCTCTAATTGAAGATCTGATTTCCATGCAAAACCATATGATTTATTACAGTTCTCCTCGAAGCATAAGCTTTCTCATATGCATCCTGCTGACTTTTCCCGTGACGTAAGAGGGATGTCTTTCATTATGTGTATGCCTCCCCGAAGCTTTTCTCTTTCGTCGACTTTCTCATTGTAGAACTTTTCTATGTCTTCTACAGTCAACGGGTGATTGGCAGATTCCTTCAAAACTACAACAGCTGTAGGGTGGTCCCATCTTCGTCGTGGGGCAAGCCAAACACCACAGCTTTCTGAATAGTGGGGTGTTGTAGCAAAATGCCCTCCAATTTGGCTGGAGCAATTTGCCACATTTGATACTTCATGAGCTCTTTGAGTCTGTCTACTATGAAAAGGCAGTGATCGTCGTCATAGTAACCAACGTCCCCCGTCTTGATAAAACCGTCCGCGTCCCAGCACTGCGACGAATCCAATTTGTAATAACCATTCATTTCTAGGTGCGTTTTAACCCTTATTTCCCCTTCTTGGTGAGGTCCGAGTATTTCTTCCGTTTCGGGATTGACTACCTGTAAGTGCCAAAGTGTGCTATATTACCACAATTTGCTTTGAAGATGTAACGATGTAACGTACCTGAAAGACATCCCTGGGAGGAACTTTCCAGGAGAATCTGGTTTCCTGTAGGCCAGTTCGACCTCTTCAGGCTGGAAAATTGCAGCTGCTCCGCTTACCTCACTTTGACCGTAGCTGTTTAGAACCACCGTATTGGGCAAGCACTTTCTAATGTTTGCCACTTGGTGCCCCGAAATGGGAGCACCCCCAATGAAGGCGTAACGCCAGCTTGACAAATCTACGCCGGCTGGAGGTCCATCCTTGCCCATTGCTATCATGGTCATAGGTGCCATAAAGGTAATGTTGACCTGAAAATAGATGTTTAGTCATTGCTAAATATAGTAATCCTTCTGAATCTACCTTATGTTCTTCTATCTGTTTCCATATTTTCGTAAGGTCAAAACTAGGATAAAGAATCCGATTTGATGCTTGCAAAACACAGAAGATCAGAGAAATTGACGATGAGATCCAGTGGTAGGATGAAAATAAGAGGATAGAGTCTCCAGGCTTGAATACCGTCTATGTTGGAAAATAATAACTAACATTAATAGTCAAAACACATTTTATTCAGAAACTTACCTAATTAAATGGGAGGAACCCAACAAACCGTGGTGACTAAGTCGGATGCCTTTTGGCAAACCTGTAGTGCCGCTACTGAAGAAAATTCCTGCGGTGTCCTTGAGATTTGCAATTTCTATAGGTGTGAAGTTTTCTTCTTCTGACGAGGGAGCCAAAAATTCAGAAAACTGGGGGTGAGTAGACGATTTCCAAAAACTACAATTTCAGCATCAATTGCCCCGTTTTCAAAGTATTCTCAATCAGTGTGACGGTGAGTGGACTAACGAACACCATTTTTGGCCTGACTTGCTTCATCAAATGTACGGCATCTAGAAGTGGAATTGAAGCATCTATGGACGCCACTTTAGCTCCTAAAAATAGAGCTGCAAGATATGGCACGCAGGTGTCCAGGTGGTGGTAACTGCACAGTGTTATGACATCATCTGAAGTAAGCCCCTTTGATCGCATGTGAATTGCTGCCCTGACGGCTTTCTTCAGAAGAAATGCAAAGGTTTCTTGTTCGCCTGTTTATTCCATCTGTCTGTAAGCAAATTCAACATAACGTCCCAGTTCCGATCGCTTTTAAGTTTGAACTCACCTGGGCTATTTTATCTCCATTTTCCAACATTTTATAAAAAATGGTGCTTCCAACCCCTCTTTTATATGGAACCTCTTCAGCTGGAATTGTGAAGACATTTTTCTGAATTTCTGTAGTTGTGTCGGAGATATTCACTAAAAATATGTAAAATTAGACATACGGTTAAAAGGTTTAACCTTATACAAACCTTGCCTGCCCATTCTTCAAATTTTACGAGGTGGCAACGTCTGAAAAGGTTTATGGTTTAGAAACCTATGTTCCAATCTCAGTCGCTTGCTCTGTATTTATATTAAAAACTGAGGGATCAACGGTTGATATAACTTTTATCTAATCTGGCGATTGAATTCCCAATTGCATGGACGCACAATCTGTTCAAAAATCGAGTGCTGAATGCTGAACATGCTTGAGCCTGTGTAGAATACCCAACACCGAAATAGTAGCAATCACATAGATAAATTGCGTTTTCATTCCATCCTCAAGCAATAATTGATCGACGCAACTTTTACACACTTAAATTAAAAGTTTAAAAAAAGATTTTTTCTATAAACGAGATGCAGAGTAGGTATTTATTGTTTTTCACTCCGAACCGGAAATTGCTACTCATTCATCCAATTAATCAAGATCGTTGGTGATTACTTTATTAATTCTTCTCTCGCCATCAATGAAAGATGGAATGTGATATACCATCGAACGACGTCATAAGATAACTGACAATCGAACTTTGATTTTGCTAGATGTATAAGTTTGCGTTGTGTTCTATCATATTGAGATAATATCGTATAATTATATACTTTCACACAGTATGTCAAAATCGTAATGGTTTACATTGAATTTAAATTATGATTTTCAGTTTCCGTGTTTACGAAAATGTGGAGCATGACAAGTACTATTTTAATCATTGTACTAGAAAGTTTGATCAACATTAAAGAATAGATGCACTATATATATATGCGTAATTGCAACTTAAAGATCTGCAGATTCATAAAATGTTCATACCTTCAACCCATTTTGTTGCCATTCGTCGCAGACGGAACTGATTGGTTATGAGATTAGTCTCAGTTCTGTAGTTTCAAATTGGATTTCGGGTTCTTGTTCTTCGGTTAATAATCTCAGTAGAATTATTTTTACTCCCTGTGCTATTTGTTAGTTTTTCAGAATAGTCATGAATCAACAAACAATCACCTTCGTGCTGTCTCCTGGCGTCTTGTTTAACCAACGAATCAATTTGGACGAATTTTCCGATAAAGCTTCAATACGACTAAAAGTATTTTCAAATTCAAATGAGATTGATGTGCCAGATAGCTGGAAAGACTTTAAGAAAAATAATTAGACATTAGACATCAGAGAAACATGCAAAATACAAGGCCAGCCAGAATGAAGTATCCATTTTCAAAGTTAATTTATTTCATAATATAATGAGATATAAATTCAAACAAAGTCGCCATGCTTTCGCGATAAATTTAAGACAGTTGCCAGTGTTTGCGAGAAATGTCAGTTTAGCTGTAAATATGGAGCGCTGGTCAAATATTCAACGTTCTTTTGCGGTTGAAACTTATTTTAAAAATAAGGATTCTGTTGTAACCATCCAGCTTTTATTTCGTCGTCACTTTCGTTTAAATCTACGAGATCCGGTTTCTAGCCGAATAACAATTAAAAAGTTTCACAGTACTGCCTCATGTGCCAAAGAATAACCAAAAGGAAGAACTCGTTCTGTACGCACGCAACTTTCGTGCTAGGCTTCAGGTCTGCCAGCAGCAAAAAGGAGGATTAAAAAAATAACATTTTCGTGTTTCCTTAAGAACCTTTTGTTTGATTTTTGAATCAAAATTTAGCCATTAACAAAAACAACTACCTGGACCTTTTCAAGGTTGTTGAACTTTTCTCTATTATGCCTTTTCCTTTCTGTTCTATCAGCTTTAAAGAACGTGTCGTAAACTGAGGTGAAGTCGATCAGGAGGGGGGGGGGGGGGATTTCGATCACTCGCGTTTTATAATGTATTTTTTCTACTCCTGTAACTAAAATGCCATTTAACATACTAACATACACGTCGCTAAGTGACCTTTTAATCATGCCTTCATAACCTATGACTAAAGAGCCTCTTAGTCATGAGCTGAAGTTGGCAATGATGTTTTAGTCATGGGGTGAAGTTAGGTTCAAATAGTATTTGCTTTATTAGCCACAGCCAAAACTAAAATCAAGTTAGTTTTCAACCGTCACGTTGACGTTTGTCAAGCATAATTTAACCTAATATAATAAATGTCAAAATTTTAATGAAATAATATGATGTTATATTTTCTAAATTTGTGGTCGTAGAAAAAGTATAGTATGCAACTCGTTTTATAAACTTATTAGTCACTCATTTTATTAAACACTCGCTCCGCTGCGCTTCGCTCGTGATTAATAAAACTCGTGACTAAAATGACGTTTATAAAACTTGATACATAATATACTATTAATTGACTGCTATCTATATTTTAGTTTGGCAAACGCCTTTAAGCATTGGAAATGTTGGTAAGGTAGCGATCTTAATGATTAAGTATTGTTGGCTCCAAAAAGATCGGTAACTGAATTTTTATGAAATAATTTGTTAATATGCCTTGTTGCGACAACAAACTATTAGGCCGCATTATGTATGAAAGTTGTCATCCTGCGAGGAGAATTATTAGAAAGGGTCGTGTTTGCTCTCAAACATAACTTCAAAATACCAGTTAAATTTCTTCCCGTTTAGAATATTTGGCGCCAAGTTTAAATTATGACATTTTGCATTGGTGAAGTCGATCATGCCCCGCAAATACGTAAAACGTCTTGGGCACCATGCCAAAAGAAATTACGACTCGAAATATATGACTAACGCCGTAAGGGCCGTGCAGGCTGGTACTCTGAGCATGATGACTGCATCAGAACAATATGGAGTTCCATACTCCACCCTTAATGATACAATTAAAAACAAACGTTCCATGTCTTATAGTGGCCAACCAGTGTTAAACCAAAATGAGAAGCAAAATTTGGTTGATGGGCTGCAACTCCTTGCGAAATGGGGGTTTCCCCTAAAAAGAGTTGATGTAAGGAATTTAGTTCAAACTTATCTCAACCGAAAATGGATTACCGAGAAGAGATTTACTGACAATAAACCAGGCGATGAATGGTTTAAAAATGTTATTAAGAGGAATCGTCAGCTTACTGAAAATTTATCGGAGAATATCAAAAAGGCCCGTGCTGGGGTAAATGCGGTGACCATTAAGAATTATTTCGACGAGCTTCAAAAAACTTTAAAAGATGTCCCACCCTCTTATATCATAAACTATGATGAGACGAATTTCACTGATGATCCGGGAGCGATTAAAGTGGTCGTAAAAAAAGGAGTAAAACACACAGACCGAATCATGGGCACATCAAAAACTATCTTAAGTGTGATGATGGCCGCCAAAGTTAATGGAACTGTCTTCCCGCTTATTTCGTCTACATGGCGAAACATATTTACCCTACATGGACGGAGGGTGGTATTGATGGCACAGGCTATAACCGAAATACAAGTGGTTGGTTCGATATGCAAATATTCGAATATTGGTTCGAAAAAATTGCACTTCCTCATGCTCAAAATTTAACAGAGAAAGTCGTTATGATAGGCGACAATGTGTCCAGCCACCTGTCATTGCATATTATAGGAATGTGTAATAATAATAATATAGATTTTGTGCTGTTACCAAAAAATGCAACGCATATCTGCCACCCCTTTTTTCGACCCCTAAAAAAAGCATGGCATGAGGTTCTTGATAACTGAAAAAAAAACAATAGAGGGGTTATCCAGAAAAGTGTGTTTTCAGCTTTACGCAAAGATGCTTTGGAAACAGTTAGAATAAACAAAAAACAAAATGTTAGATCAGGCTTTGCCGCTGCCGGAATTTTCCCCCTAAATACAAAAAAAGTCCTTGACCACCTGCCAGAAACCATAAAGGAAAATGAAGACCAAGAAGCTGATGTCCAAAGATGGTCGAATACAGTTATTGCTCATTTTGATCAAACACGATCTAAAGAAACGGAACCAAAGGTAAAAGGGCCAAGAGGTAAAATACTAAATCTTCAGTCCGGGAAGGGAATTGTTGTTGCCGATCTATCTAAGCAAAATAAATTAAACGCGCCAACTTCAGGTCCTTCTCGCGAAGTGGTGATGGAAAATGAACGTGTTGAAATTGAAGACGCCATTTCAGATTAAGCATCAGAAGATGACAGCTATTCTAATGTCAGCGAAAACGTTAATCAGAATAAAGAGACTGACAAAGATGATCTTATTTGTGATAATTTATAGGTTCATGATTTTGTTTTAGTCTCCTTTACGACAGCGAAACAAAATAAAAAATTGTTTATTGGCAGAATTAAAAAAACATTTCCCACAATTTGTTTGCAGTGTCGTATTAAGAAAAAAAGTGGGTCCTAAAATGACCACGTTTTGTTTCTCCGCTGTAGTTGACGTCCAGGATACTTCGACGGACCAAATTGTTAAAATTATTAAGAAATTGACGGACCTGCGACGAGAAAGGTACGTCTTTCCAACTTTAAATATTGAAAAAATAGAATAGAATACGAAGGTTAGGTAGGTACCTATTTGTTTCAAAGATTATGTTTATTCTTTTATATTATAGAATTTAAGAATATTTTTTATTTTTGTTTTGTTCAACACAGGTTTTTTTATGTTCTCACAATAAAATATATAAAGCTATAACTCATTTGAACGTTGTTGAGATGATGAGATCTCTCTGCCCAAGGTCGTAATAACTGTAAGGCGTACATTTATTACTCCTAAGCAGCTTTCTTTCTTTCATTTTCGATTGTATTTTTTCAACGATTTTTAGATAACACTTTTTCTGAGACTATATGATTGTGTTTGTTATTAGTTCTTCCAAGTTATTTATGTTGATCTTTCTGATTTGCTTTGTAAAGTATGTGCAATCTATTATTCGAATTTGCTCAAATTTTATATTTTGAGTAGCCGAGGACCCAGTTACGACGCCCCTTGCATTTTCATCTACGGTTTGCACCGGCATAGCTCACTGGATCGCGGGTATAAACTTTGCTGTATCGATTCCAAGCGTCATATTTAATCGCTTCCTTTTTTTAGTGTGTATAATTCCCGAATACTACTTATTTATTAAATCTTAATAAGTTTATACTAACTTATATAATAATACTTTAAATTCTAGGTTTATTTTAAATCTCACGAATTGTTTAATCAACTTCCAGGTTTGCTTGTATGTTACCCGCAATTTTTAATTTATTCACTTAAACAACCAATATGCACCCTTGCTGGCATTAAATTTATTAAAACCTTGATACGTTAACTTAACTATGGTTTATTCGACCCGTTCATGTCTTGCGAGACATCCTTGACGATAAGTTCAGTTGTTTAGATTGAATCTAGTGTTTTCGCAGGACCACAACTGACGCCAAATGTTTAGCTGTTATCAAGAACCGTTTCAACCACCTCACGGCCAAAAATAGCCAAGAAGGACGAACCAGTCAGGAGCGTGTGCCCATCTTAAAAAATACAAAGACCGAAACAAGAACCTGCTGCGGGTTAGATACAAAAAAATGAGAAAGTAAGGCCAATTAACAGCGTTGAGGAAACAACGAAAAGGAAAATAAATATAGGAATATAAGTACCTTAAAGTACCTTATGAGGTAAATTAACTGATTAAATTAAAGACTGTGCCAAGGCTGTGTTTATCTCCCTTTTGTTCATTATTGACAAAGCACCATTATCGCAATGAACAAATTGTCGTTGTCTCTGCGTTAAAAAAATGATTTTTATGGGGTTTATTTTTTAAATTCTCGTAAAACAGTCTCACATCAGGGCTTTCTATTCTTAACGTCTCGTAAACTAATTCAGTTTTCTTTTATTGACTGCCCCAGATATACGCCACATTCCTAAGCAACATCCCTCTATACGATCAAATTGCATTCACCTAAGATCACAATCTCTTCTCGCTTTCTCTCACATCCATAATGAAAATCGGTTGTTCCGATTTACTAAAGTATCGTCAGTGACACAGAATATATCCTTCAATTGATAATTTTTATTCTTAAAGTTTACTGATGTAGCATTAGTTCATTCAGGTAGACTGCATTAGATGTATTGTTTTTCACTTTACATAGATGTCAAAGTTGGAAATCATCTAAAATGATGTGTGGATTATATAAAATTATAATAAATATTGTTCCTTGTAGGCTCCTGGAAACAGTGATTCTTTGTGATCTTTTACACATTTAGTAGTCATATCATCACCGCACATGTGATTAAGTGTTTAGTCTTACCTTTATCTTATTTTTGGTTTTCGTCCTTGGATTTTTAAAGGACGAGATTTTTATTGCAATATCCAACCACAACACAATTTGTTCTTTAATACAAAGGCACAAAGGCATTTGAAAGGCGTAATTGTAATTTATAGTAAGTTATCAATAATCATTAGGTATATGTTATTCTAAAGTATGATCAAAAATTATTTTCATCTAGTAAGACTTTCAAATCGTTCCTAATTTATGAGTGCAACTACGTTTACACTTAAATATCAAACTTGGCACTTGATTTTTAAGTGACTTAGAGTTGCATTTATAGATAGGAACTATTCGATAGCCATACTAGATAAAAATAATATTTGATCATACTATATTGCAACTTTTTCTTGGTTATTCCCAATATTTTCTTGGGATGTGAATGGCAGTTTGAACTTATATTTAACATGTAATTATGTTAAACACAATCTAAATTTGGGAAAAATATAAATTCTAATTTTTAAAGGGTGACTTGATAGAGGAAATTGTTTGTTTGTTTGTTTGAGCAATGATTATCTGCTTATAGTTTTTATCTTATGATGACTGAACAATGAATAATTTGATCTGATAATGCAAGTACGTATGTGAAATTTAACATTAAATTATACAAAGTAGCAACCAATAATAGCCATATATATTAAGTGAAGCCTTATTTACGACAGAAAAAAATTAAAAAGCGGCTACTTGACTTTTTAGGTATAGTCGATTTCAATGAAACCAAGTGTACATTTTATAAGTTTGTTGGGATCTCCAAGAATATGAATTAAAATATAAATAAAATATAATAACGCAATTGTCTAAAATAAATTAAGAGTTATTGTGCTGAGTGTGAAAATATACTAATATAGTATGAGCAGCAAATAAATTTATCAAGGAATTGCATGGAACTTTGAACTATTATGACAGTGACAGTGGCAATTCTTAGTAATTTTTGTTACACTTTATAAAGGGTATTCATTAGAATTTGTGGTCTAGTCGGGTTTGGAACTGATGAAGTCATGTCGTGCATTAAATCATATGGCTGATAACTGACACTGGTAACAGTGTCAGTCAATGTCAAATTCGAGGTTAGCAAGTTAGGATTTGCGTCAGTCTGTGTCAAAACTGACGCAAAACCTAACCTGCTAACATCGAATTTGACATAGACTTACAATGTCACCAGTGTCAGTTATTAGCCATATGATTTAATGCACGACATGACTTCATCAGTTCCAAAGCCGACAAGACCACACATTCTAATGAACACCTGTTACTTTATTGTTAAAGTTGTATTAATTCATGTATGTATTTGTTCATTCAAAAATATTACAACATAGAACTTTTAAAATACAATCTCAGTGTTAGAGAGTTATCCACCCTGGTATCTCTATTCATGTAAATGTAGCGAAACACTAAGAACACCTAGAGATATTACAGCAGCGCTTACAAAACATGATACGTAGGACATGCCAGAGGTCACCGAAGAAGCCAAACAAGCGCTGAAATGACAAACAAAAAATCTCCCGGACCTGAAAGCGCCATCATAGATATGATGAAATGAGGTGGAGATGTGTAGCTTCATGCAATACCTGGCAAAATTTCACTTGTTTATTAGATATGGAAAAGTACCAATAGATTGTAAAATCGTAGGTATAGTTGAAAAACGATCGTTTAATGTCGCTAATATCGCATATCTGCAAGCTCTTCACAATGATAATTACAACAGGAGAACCAACAAGCTACACACATTCCAACCACTTCAACAAGCCGGCATCAGATAAGGCTACAGCACGAGAGACCACACACGCACACAATCTGGCCAATCATGATTTTTTTATGAATACAACCAGTCACTGTACATGACAGTTCTATATTTTTAAAAAGCCTTGAATACAGTCAAAGCATGGACACTAACAAACACTAAAATTTCAAGATATATAGAATAAACTACACATACATGCAGATTATCACAGACATTAACATCATAGTCACTATTCGAAGATGTAGGACATTTAAAATTTAACGCGGAGTAAGTCAACTCGGCCCACTATCTTCTAAGCTTTCTACTAACCTACCAGAAGATTTTTTAAAATTCTTCAATTGGAAGAAAAGTCCATTAAACATAGGAAAATGTCCGAATCTAAGGTGACACTGTTTAAGGATGGGAGAAGATAGTTCTAAAATTCTAACATGCAACAAATTGGCTTAAAATGAACATCGGCAAAACAAAAGCAATGTAGCATATAGAATACAAAAAACCTTTTCAGACAGAACGGGCAAACATAGAAACAGTAAGTAACGGAATATGTTTATCTGGGACAAAACTAACAATCTAGTAAGCCATAGGATGATAAGAGTAGAAGATCGGGTGGAAGGGAAAAGCCTGGGGGTGGCATATATCCAAAGATGGAGAATAAATTTTGACAGTGATGATGTTGCAATAAGACTTCCAAAAGTGTCTCGTTTATAAATACATTACATATACTCGTAGTTGTTTTGAGCATACAATAAGAATGCAAGCTTTTTAGTTCTCTGCATTAATATTCCACACAACTGGTGAAGAAATCATCTGAATATATTATGTCGTTTTCGAGTTAAAGTGTTTATATCCATCCGTCATGACATACGTTTCCAACTTTCTTTTACGGCCAAAACTGTTCCTATCTGCACAAAATTTATATCGTTTTATGAGAGCTTCCATGTAGCTTTGCATTAATCGGGAATGATTAAGAGGTTACGACAAAAACTGTAAATTTATAAAAATGGTCGAAGTCGAAAGTAATTATAAAAGCTTCTCAGTAACTGTAATAGATAGAAGGGTAAATATACCAAACTAGGTGGTTAATCAAATAATTTCTGCCTTGGGTAAATTACAAGGTAACTGTGAAAAAAATATCCACATTTTCTTGCACTTGTTGATTAAGCAAAGTATCAAAATTGAAAGCCAAAGTACAACGAAACAACTTTGAGATTTGATAAAACCTTCCGAGATTATATTTTTAATTAACTGTAATCATATTTACAATCTGTTACATGTGAACAATAAGTACATTGTAAGTGCATCAAAGAAAAGCGACCTTCCCGTAAAAATTAACTGAATAATTACCGTATTTGGCTTACAGTACAACAAAACTACTTGTACTAGTGTATCCTACAGTTTATATTTCAACTTAGTAGCCAAGTTCGAAGGTTTAAAAAGGTTTTAGTCTTTCAAATTTGCTATTATTGTTTTCTTATGCAAAATGATAGTGAGTGGGTACTAGTCTATCTTGTCACTTTTCTTCATTAATTTTAGTCTGTGGTCACTTTGAATTACAAACCACAGACCATTAACGATTGATCTTTGCACTATTTTGAAACTTTTGGGAAATTCCTATGTTTAAAGAGCTGTCAGTACTCCACAATTTGTTAAAATCATTTGAAATTTTTAATGCCACCTTTGTATTTGACGCGCGCAAATAGAATAAAGAGGTTAGTATTTTTGTTTGGTAGAGTACAGCATGTTAGAGTCAACACAAGGCAGAACAATAGTTGGAGAAGTTTCCCAGATGTAGTCGAGCACAGACGTTTCGTGAGGAGTGTGACTTTATTCCGTAAATATACTAGTGTGTGGAAGCCTTACCGTGCCAATTCCATATCGATCGATGGTTGGATACATTCAAAGAAACACCCTCTATCGTCTCCCGCTACGCTCTGTATAGCAGCCGTGCTATCGACACCCTGTACCTTGATATACCGCTTTATAACTCTCTGGCATCCCAATAAATGCTAAACTTTCAATTTATGGTTTGCGAATTCACACTGACTGATAACAAAAGATATGAACTATTGCAATTAATCCTACAGGGAAAAGTGGAAGGAAGAAGAGGGCCCGGAAGAAGGAGAATATCGTGGCTAAAAAACCTGAGAACTTGGTTCAATACAACAACCATGGGTTTATTTAGAGCTGCTGCGGATAAAATACGAGTTGCCATAATGATCGCCAACACCCGAAACGGATAGGCACCACAAGAAGAAGACTGACTGATAGTAGATATTCCATTCTTCAAACAAAGCACTGGATAAGTTCTCCCTGCTTAACGGATACTATTGACGCTTGTTCAGCAACTGTAGTTCTGTTATTTCGTTTGTGAGCTACGAGCCCGCAAATCTCGTTCCACTTTGGCTCCAATCGATTTATCGTCCTGTCAACTTTTTGCAAACTTATTTATGCTGTACCCGTTAATGTGAAATGTGTTTTATATACTTAGAATAAGAACGATTTTTTATGGGTATTGCTGTACACACTTGTTAAGTTTTATTATATCCTGACGTGACGACGGGCAGGTTGCATTATTAGGAATTGTTTTGGAAACTTTTTGTTGCGGTCACGCCTGCGACGCTGGCCCGCTTAATTTTGAATGTTATCCTAATAGAATCTTTGTATGATTCTCATTTGTAAAGCGCAGTGCAGTTCCACTTATTTTGCTAAAACTCACACTCCATCAGAGACATCGAAAATGTCATGGTGGCGTCCTAAATTGAATAAAATTTATTTTTACTATTTATAGAAGTAATATGGTAGAAAAGGCTTTTATTTGTAGCATAAGCCTTTATGCGGCCTTATTAAATCTTAGGTATAGAAATGCAGCGGAGTAGTACTGTTTGTATTTTAGATCGTTGCTTATTTTTTCTGATTACCTGTTCTTTTGTTCCATGATATTCTTTAAAGCCGAATTGATATTTTGTTATAAGTTTAACAGCATCTTCTCGAATACTTTAGAAAATGTCGGCTGCCTTGTATTGTCTAGGAAAGTATTACAATCTCATTAGGCATTATAGATTATTGTTAACATTTTCATGCATTTGCTCGTAGCTTTATGCAGAACCTTACCAGTAATAAGATCTAATTCTGGTACCTTTTTGGGAAAATTTCCGTTAGAATGACTTTTTCAATGTCTTTTGATTTAAAGTCAATTTGAAATGGATTTTTAAGAATGTTATGTTGAGTTCGGCGCGAGTGTTCTAGCTAAGCGAATGTGTGTGTTCTATAGTCTCCAACATCGTTATAGAAATAAAATGAATATTATCTATCAGAAAATCTTGGCCTTTCGGCACTAATAATTAATTAGAAGAAACAATTCAAGAATTGTCCGATAACTAGACCAAAGTACCGACTAAAATATAAATTCCACGAATTTCTTTACATAGGCCAGGTAACCATAAAGAAGTAATTAATAATATTAAAAACTTTGTTAAAGAACCAGTCCCAACGGAACAGTAATAAAAATCATCCTTACATGCCAGAACGATTACAGCATTCTATCAAAATGCTAACCGATAAATAAAGTAGCTTTTCATACTTGTCAAAACCTAAACGAAAGGCCGCTTTCAGTGGCTAGGTATTAAAAATTATCCTCTTTCCTACGGAAAAACATTTAGCAAAAGTATCATCAGACCGCAATACGACTTACAACAAATGAGAAATCAAATGCAGTTTATAATATTATCAACATTTATCACTCATCGGTAAAAGTAGAACCACGCGGAAGAACTAGTGATACGCCTCAGTGCCACAGATGCCAGCGCTATGCCCACACTAAAAATGTATGCTCTTTGGAACCTAGATGGGTAAAGTGTTTAAGTAAACATATCTAGGTCATTCTACCGTTTCTTAAACCAGTATAAAAGTATAAAAGGTCGTTGATTAATACTAAAGTATTTGATGTAAGGATTTAATTTTCCGCGTACCTTTCGCAGTGAATAGTCAGTTACTGAAGTATTCCTAATTGATTTTGAAGTGTAAGCATCGATTGTTCTAGGCGTCGGACTGCCTTATCAAACTTTCTTTTACCAATTTCTGATGTTATCATTCGCAACGTTTGCATATCTTTCGCTTTTCTAAAATTATTTGTTTAACTATTACAGGTCGTGCGTATTCGATTAAATGAAAATCAACTTATGGTAGGCTAATAAACAAAAGCCAATTACTACCGCATAGTTGCGATTAGTAACCCTTCGGTTCTCCCCGCATCCTTTAACCAGCCATTAAGAGTAGTGCTGTCTTCATAAGAAGTAAGTAAAGAAACAGGGTTGGAACCATTAGCACTCCCGCTGTATAGTCGTGATGCAACCTTAGAGCCATAAATTGGATAGCGATCAGCTCCAGATGCTGTTGACTATTTTCCCTGTGGTCTTAAGTGTTCAATATACGTTATTATATGTAACGTGTGACCCAATACTGTTGGCTAGACATGAAACAAGAGGAGCATGTCGTTTATAAGATTATACAGTATGTATCAAATCTAAATTTCGTTGATACTTAGGCTCGACTAGATGAACATTGGTCTACTGAAGATACTGGCAGTCTTCTATGATTATTATTTCAGATGTTGATTTTTTGTAGTATTGCTTATGTTAAACAATTTTATTAGTTTTAAATAGAACGCCCGTATTAACAACTACTCGCAGCTACTAGAAAATTATATTTTGTTATTTGTTTAATTTTATTTGCATCTCCAAACTCATGGCAACAGTTTATTCCAATAGTTTTGGGACACCCGCTACAGTGTGTTTGTTTGTACATACAACGGCATGCAAGTAGTTTTATGAACAAATTAAACGTTAGAAAGTGAAGGAAAGGTAATTACGTAGCTGTACCGACTTCAACGCCCCCCCCCCCCGCTTCGCCGAGACCTTTCCGTTTTAGGTTAAAAACGCCTGAGCGGAAAATAGTAATCCAGCGACGCCAGACAAAAATCAATTACCTACATTCTACATTCTTCCTGAATTGATTTACCTATACAGAGACCGCGCTTGTGTCCCACTGTAGCTAGTTGTGTAAACTTTTGCTTGATTACTTGTTGTTAATTGATTTTGTAGTGTAACAAGTGCTTTGATAATTGTCGTGTAGTGTAACGCTCCATTTAGTTTGTGCGTTCCTTGCGAATCCCTCCTCCGATACTGACTCGCATCCCTAATATAAATAATCACTCGCACACGGAGGCCGGACTTGAAATTGTCGAGTTGCCTTCTTCGATTTTGGGAGCTCATCAAGGGCGGCTGTGAACGCAGATTACATCAACCCTTCTAAAGGGATTTAATACCTTGATCCAAGTAAGCTATGCTTATTAGCAGTATTTTGTTTCCTGTGAACAAACGCGGCGTACGCTTCCACAGGTGTCACTTGTAATGTGTTAGGCCCGATTTCCATCTTAGGGTGAGATTTTTCCTTGTTTCGGTACTCATTAATTGGTAATTAACCCTTTATCATCCGACATAATGTCTTGGCGACAATAGTGCCTTTGGAATACTCTGGTTCACACCCAATCTACACGTGCTTTAAACCAAAGTCGTTCAAGAAAAATTCAACCCATTCGCACCTGCTGACTGCATTCGAGAGCGCCTTGGAGAAGCGTCTCACACCACAGTAGTTACATATTAATTTTCTGTTCAACGTTTTTATTGTACTATAAATTGCATATTCTTAACAAATGCCTTTGGGAGTGAAATCGCATGGGTTAATGTCAATTTCATAGATTTATCAAACGCTGATAGGTACTTGAACGCCCGGCTTTTCTCAATTTCAAATATTACCAGTTTTGTAAGCCGGGGTTCAAGCGCTTGTTTTATCACCGCAGCCGTTAATTGTACTGGCATTAGAAATTTTTAATTTGTTGCTTTGTATAATCCGTTCGAATTTTATTTACATTGAAATATAATTATGTGTTATGATTTGGGTGACTCCAAACTCAGTTAATTGTAATTTACTATTTCTTGGGCCTCCAGTCTTAATTATGCTTGATATTTGTTATCCTGTTGATGAATATTAAAGTCTATTGACTGTTGCTGGTTTATAATTTCTTTGATTTTATTTATACTACGGCCCTTCATAAACCTGCTGTTCTTTTGAGATTTAGGTTGAAGTAAGAGATTTACAAGGTAGGTGGTGATTTGTGTTGATAGCGAGATTTGATTTATGTTGTGTTTAACGGCTGGCGCTCAAATTATTTATTTTAATGAAGTTTCTTGTAACCCCAAGAACCGCTGCCTAGTCCTTATTCGCGCCATATTCTACTTAGAGCTAGCTACGGCTTCGCTACCCTTCGTTTAAGTGTAGTACAGTAGCTTGATTCAGTTTCTGGTAAGATCTGCTCATTTGTAATTGCTTTAATAGCACATCTATAAGCCGTTCACGATCTTTTTGGGTCAGGTGAGGCTGTGACCATCTAGTAATTTTGTTGGCAGTACCTCTGTGGCAACTAAACTCCCTCGTGGAAATTGACACTTTTTGTGTTAGGTTAGGTTGTTTTCAGTTTAAGGTTATATTTTCTGAATAGGTACATTGTTGCCAGATATTCTCTAGTCTCCACATCGACTCGCGTTCTTTTAAATTTGGTCTGTCCTTTTTAAATTGGAAGCAGCATTGTTTAATGAAAATTTTTTGTTGTAACAAAATTATTTTGGGCATTGTTACTTTTCCTTTGACGAAAATTAAAATTATTTTTACACATTTGATAAATCATTTATTTTCTTACGAATATTAAAATAATAAATCTGGCAATGTGGTGGCAAGAAAATGTCGAACAGACACTGACAGAAAAAAAAAGTTGCAACCGCTACATCATCGAATCAGTTTGTCCAACATGAAAAGAAAAAATCATAGCCAACTCTGTCCCAAAAAGGTCGTGAACGGCTTATACCTTCGACTTTTTCTTCGAGCATATTTCTAAGCAGTTGGGTGTTTCAGATATGTGACACAAAAATTCGTGGTAATTTTATTTCTTGTTCACCATTCTTCGATTTTTCGGCTTCCATATTTTGATATTCTGGTAGTGTTGCATATCTCTTACTTGTAGTTTGAAAGCGGTTAGTTAGTCAATATCCATTCGCCTTCCTTTATTGCATTATATGCTATGTCATTGGCACGTGCTGATATTGATAATTAACTTGAGATGGGTTTGATTAGAGTAATTGGCTGTAATGCATCGACCTTGGCATGCTTACTGGTTGCATTGGCTAAGAATAAAAATTTTTGGGTGGACACCATTGGCCTTAGCATCTGGTTTTGTGTTTTGCTTGAATGTCACAATAATATAGAATGTTTCTCTGATTATATTAAAAGTGATAGTTATACGACCGTCACCCATCTTATCACTAAATACTTGAAACTTGATATCTGTAGCACTCAGATACGTGTTTACGCGTTGAGACTCAAATGGGTACCCTTTCAGGGTTAGAAAAAAGAATTATTATTGATGAAATTTTGAAAAAACTTAGTCATGATTATAATGTTTTGGAGTTTTTTAACAAGTACTGTACTGTACTGCACTGTAATAAGAATATAGATTACTAGCTTTAAGCCAAAGGCAAACATTTACCGATTGATTTCTTTTGTAAACATTGTGGTAAAACATTAATCTCGTCTGATTGGATAAAATATATGGGAATTATTTAGTTCGAATGTATTCCGCCATTCATTATTTCTGTATTATATAATGAAGATGATAATAGTGATGATTCAGATTTCTCTTCTGGATTAGTGGAGTTGGAATGGGAATTTATAATTTGACATGAAAATGTGCGATACCCCATCTAATTACATTATTATTGAAGATGTATATCACAATTTTATACGTAGCCCCGTTAAAAATCACAAGTGTCCGCTAAATGTTTCAGGAGAGCAGTACGTGTTTACTGAGCACTATCTGGATGTCTATATTTGGAACACTATTGTATGATTATAAAAGAATTAAATCTGACCGCACCGTACCTTGAGTTAATTTGTTGTAAGTTAAATCCATTATTATCCATTATTTGTAAGCACATTTTATCCCGACACCAAGTAACTTCCGATTCCATCGTTCCAATAGTGAATACAAATACTAATGATTTTACAATCTGCAGTAGTGTGTAAATCTAATTCGGCACTGATTAATTGCTAGCCTTGTCACCTGTCCAGTAAAAATGATTCATGCTTTATATTTTAGAGATTAGCATCTTACACTATGGACTATTCGTAATCTATGTGGTATTACGTCTACTTAGAGTTACCAGAAAATCAAAAAATGTGTAAAGGATTAACATTTCTTGTTTCGAATACTTGATATTTATTGCTGGTAGTTTGAATTAACTCATACCTTCTTAAATATAGTGTACCATTTTGCAATTGTTACATACTATTTATAGAAGTAAGCATTAGTTAAACGCTGGAAAGATTACAAGTAGCTTATCTTAAAATTGTTGCACATGTGAAAACATTCATTTTTTTCCAATTCAAACATTCTTAGCCACCTGCTGTCTTCATTTTTTGCCCTTTGGTTATGTAGGAATTGGGGCAAAATCTTACTATTCACTTTTGAGTGGATCTTCTCATCCAGTGAGAAGAATGGGTTACTATTTTTATTTAGTTGAGCCTGCAGTGAGGGCCAGAACAGTTCAGGTCGAACAATTAACCGAAAATCAGCACCCTCCGGTTAGCACGGAATGGAACCGTTCATTTTTAGAATTGACCAGAAACAGTCAAACTAAGGGTTTTGTGTATTTGATGTAAACGTACCGTTTCGAAAACCGGTAGCCGTCTGGTTTTACCATACCATTGGAAAATTTACAAGGATTGTCTAATCTACTCAGCTCCGCAAATCACAAGCTGCGAAGTTTGAAATTCCGAATTCGCGGCTTGACGTACCACGAAAATTTAATAGCGATATCATATGTATTTACAGGAACCACTATCGTCCATTGACGCTTTGTATTGCAACCATTCCTGTCTGCATATCGACCTCTCTGAATAAAATACCATTGTCTACTTTTCTAATAAAGCTCTGGAGAAAATAATCCGGTGCGCGTGTATGATTGAGGCCATTTCCGCCATGGTTACCCTGGGAGCTATTAATTTTACTGCCGTCTCCAAGCCCGCGTTTATCCCTTAACTTCGGCGGCAACGATTCAATACGTTCGTCCAAGATTTTGCACGAGGCCCGGGGTCTGTGTCTTCTCTTGGTTTTCGTATTTTGCCGCTGATTGTACTGCATTTCCGAACATTTAATTCGCTGTACTAAGCTAAGTCATTTATGGTATACTAGTATATGCATTTGTGATTTATCATTAATTTGGGATTTGGTAAATGTGTTTTACATCGACTCACTAATAGCAAAATCGCGCTTGAGATGGTCTACTAACACGGGAGTTTATAGAAGGTGGAAGACAATTGGGAGGCCAAGCAAAAAGATTTAAATATCTCGTACACGACGATCTAAAACATCGAAATACAAAACAACTGGGAATAAACACAGAACCGAAAGGAGTGGCGGAAAATCACAGTTGAAGGTAGCAAACAACCAAGATTGCGCAGAAAAATCGGGGGTCAAGTCGGCCAGTTTTCATGCTGAATGTTAACGAGTGTGCACGTGTTACGTTGGGCTTTTCAGCCATCGCCGAATCTAGGTATATATATAGAAAACTTAGTTTTGCTAAACATCTTGCTCAAGTGTTTTTTTAAATACCAAATTACCGCAGATAGAAGAAGAAAATACTTTCTCGGTACTAGAACACCTTTAGAAAATTGCACCACCATTAATAAATGAATATGGTTAAAGGAATATCTACCCTAAAAAACCAAAAAGATAGTAACTCAGGTTATCTTCAAAACTGAACGCTTTCCAAACTAATCGAAGGTTGTCCACATCATATTTATATCAAAAGGGAAGTTTGTTTTATCGATCAAACTGTGAAAAAGTATTCAAAGATGAAAGACACTGAACTTAACATGATATCAGAGTATCAGCTCGGTTTTGGTGAACAACATGGCACCACAGAAGAGGGGCATAAAGTGGTAATATACGTAAAGAACACCTACAAATGCAAAAATTATTGTTCAGCTGCCTTTCAAGGCATTACTCACGAGTCTATAAAGTTTGACATTAAAAAATGCTGAATAAATCGAAAACCCAGTTACCTACCTCATTCTGCCTGTTACTGAAATCATATTTAGCAAAGCGATTCTTAATGACAAAAGACCAAGAAGCAGCAGCCTATCTTTATCCCATCCAATATGGAGTGCCTTAGAGGAATGTGCTCACTCTTGCCGTGACACAGCCGTCCTACCAACAAGTGAGATCCTTAAATATGAAGAATTAATGCAAATTAAGCTAAGTCACTAGACGCCAACTTCACTCTTCAATGTGATATCCACTCAGATGTCACCTGCAACGTAGAACCTCTTCTCCAATCTATCAATGTCTTGGATAAACCTAAATAAAAGACTCAGTTGGAAAGAGCATATCACCAAGAAGAAAAACAAGTTTATTCTTGAAGTTACTCTGCTTAATTTGAAGAAATTCAAAAGTATCAGTTTAGAGTAAACTCGCAGTTTATAAAGTCATCTTTAAGCCATTATCGACGTATGGATGAAGTGCCGTTATAAAAAACCTCGAGTGCTATCAACATTACGAAACTGTAACATTTTCTGTCAAAGACTTTACAGTGACATTGCCTTTACGTAGATTATTAATAGCATAGAAACCTTGGTAAACCAGTGGTTTCCGTTGTTACAGCCGAAACCACAGTGGGGGAGTTTGAATCCCCGCCCGGGTGTTCCGGTTTCACTTAATTAAGTAACTATAGTAAGTGTAAATGACGCCCGCATTGTCTAAAGAAATGCTCAAGAGTATTCAAAAGAGAACGATAGAACGTAGATTAAAAAAGAAGTATTGATGGCATTCGAGTTAATCTTTTTTTTAAGTCGACTCTCAAAACAGGTATGCTAACCGCTCCGATTCGATTTGGTGATATTAATATTCATAGAGGTTTTACATGAATTTGTACACGTATGGAAGTGTGCATCAACAAAACTAGGAAACAAAATATATCTATGCTTTCAGTTAAACTATCAATAACAATGAAGCGGTCAGCGAGGAAAATATGAAAAACACTAGAAATTGTCCATGTCATCGAGATAAAATCGGTTTTAGTCCCGTTCCCATTGTTTTTTCAAGATAGCACTTCAAAGTTAAGGTTTCACATCCACGCAATTTAATTTATCTGCGATCACACACTAACAAGATGTGTCTTATCTTGCGATATCAAGTGCCTCTCTTATATATCTCGATAGCTGATGAAGATGTTCTAATCAGCAAATCTTCCAAAACATTTCAGTTTACAACTGAAGTTGCGCATTAAAATAATATTTGCTTACATTTGGCCGCTCACTCCGAAACAGTGAATTCAATAGTTTCGCTATGCTTTTGGGAATGAAACGCCATCAGTTAGAACGAAAGTTGATTAGTGATAAAATTAATCAAATATGACCAACATTTGCAGATACTGAAAGTACGCGTTATGATATAGCAAGAACCATTTACGCAATTAATACAATGCAAAAATTGAACATAATTGTAATGGGTATAAGTAAAATGGGATAACCACCCTGAGAAGTATGAATTATGGACAAGCATTCAAGCATGTTTTACATTATTCAAGAAGCACCAATCCATATCATAAAAATGAAATTGCAACTACGTTTTCTACTATTTAAATATGATTATACTGATACAAATGTATGCACAAGCATCTGGCTCAGACGATGACCAATATAGAAACTTTACGAATTACTCAAATTCATACTACAACAAAGGAGAATGAAATAATGTTGGTCACGGAAGTTAAACGGGGAAGATAGAAGAACTTTGTTGAAAAACGCGAACGTTGGGAACGAAAGAGGATAGATGTTTGCACGGTTCTGCCTAGAAAATCAACTAGTAATACATTTTCTACAGCTCCAAAACGACGTTTCTATATCTGCTGACTTCCTTTAAAAAATAGTGCGCGTAATCAAAATGATTACAAAACACTTAAAAAAGATAAGGAATTTCACTAGACATGTCAAAACTTATCTGGGGGACGTTGCTCATACATATTCCAATATGCTTCTGGTAGAAATTAATTTCCGATTTAAAAAATATTTAGACAACGATCCGAATACTATAAAACAAATATTAACTTAAAAATGATTTCAAAGTGTGTAGGACAAAATAGCGAACGCCACAGTAGAAATATACAAAATAAACTTGAAGAAGATAGATTATAAATTAAAAAATGGCGACATAATGAATCTTATGGTATAAAGAAAAGCATTTGGTGAGATCAAACTAATAAACTTGATGGAATAATACATCCAAGAATTGCTCAATGATAACAGAAAACCAGAACAGGGCTTGGTTACAGCAATAACGGGTCATCCAATCATTCAAGATGAAGTCAGAAGAACAAAGCGGTGTCCACTGAACTATTGTTTGTTGATTCGGGTGCTAAAGTCATTCTTTCGTCTAACCCGTTTTTTTCTATTTTATGTTAGGCCAGTGGTCTGTTTTAACCACAAAGATGCGATTTTTCTGTAATATCCGATTATCTATAAACAAGGGGGTGCAAATAAAATATTATACCTTACATTTGCACGGCGAAGTTGCTTTATTCGAACAGTGGAACTGTATAGGTTTCAAAAAATAATAAATCGCATGGAGAAGACTAGGGCAGCGGTTCTCAAACTTTTTGTGTTTCAGGTCCCTCTTTTTTACAACGACTAATCCCCCCCCCCCCTTCTGAATAATATCAGATAGATGGCAATAACCCAATACGCAGGAATTTAAACTCGATTTGGCAACGTTGGCTTTTCTGGATTGAAATTACACGACTATAAAAGCAGCATGTCAGTTGGTAGTTGTGTCGTTGCGACGATGTTACATAAGAGAGTTTGTCAGTGAGATCTCAAACGCTGAAAAAATTTATTGTATATTTACGTACATTAAATTGAGATATATTTTTAATTAGAGGCAAAAGTAAGCTTGAGGACACACAATCTTCAACTTCATCGTCCAGTATCAGTGCTGACCCTGTTATAAAATCAAAAACATGAAAATATGACCAAGCCAGCTTAAACTTCGGTTTTACAAGCACTGAAATAGGTGGTGAAGAAAACCTCAATGTGTTATTTGCTTCAAAATTTTGGCTGCAAGAGAAACGACAGTTACATACACATTTCCAGGGAGCACGTGAAGCATGAAATAGTTATGAAGAACTTTTCGGAAGAGTAATATTTCTGTTTTGCCAACAATATTGTTGTGCAGCGTTTGTTAGTTTAGCGTGTTGAGTGAGGGGGGAGGAGAGAGCACTCTAGAATTAATTTAAGATTTAGAAGAAAGAACAAACATTTGTGCATTTCTGCAATAAACACAAAATGTTAGATATTCTAGGTTATGTTCACATACAAATTTACTTCTAAATGTAAAATAAAGTAATTATTTTTTACTAATACTAATACGTTGACTCGATTTAAAAAAAAGTGTTTTCAAATTGCCGTAAATTTGTATGTCAACATAACCTAGAACACCTAAACCTTTATAGTTTTCTTACGATCGTAGAAAATAGCTATTTGTGTACGTATATAGAAACTTGTAAAAATAGTATATTATGATACTAGTGTATAAGTACGCCTTTAAAGCACGTGTGACAAGTTTAAAAGCACGAGGCGCAAGCGGAGTGCTTTTAACGTCGCTAGTGCTTGAATGGCTCTTATACACGTCTATCATACGCTATTTTTCCCACGATCGTAATACTTGGTGACACTTTTTCAGTCATATTGTGTTAGATATTCTAGGTTATGTTGACATTCAAACTTACGGCAAAGCGTGTTTTAATAAATTATTAAAACACGCCTCCAATGGCAACGTGTTAAAAAGACGTAATTTATGCGCTAATATTAAGAGTGCTACACACGTCACTTTTGACACTAGAAACTGTGCTAAAAGTTGTCATGTTGACAGGATCGTAGAAAAAATATTTTTTCTTACTCGCTAATAGAAAGTCGGCTTCTTCTAACATTTGTAGGCATAGAAAATTATAAATTAAATTTTTCTACGATCGTGTCAAAATGACAATTTTTTGCACTGTTTCTAGTGTCAAAAGCGACATTTGTAGCACTCTTAATATTAGCGTCCAAAATACGTCTTATTCGCACGTTGCCGTTGGATGCGTGTTTTAATAATTTATTAAAACACGCTTTGCCGTAAATTTTAGTGTCAACATAACCTAGAATATCTAACACAATATGACGGAAAAAGTGTCACCCAACTAAGTTTTTATATTTCTGTTACGATCGTAGAAAAAATAGCATATGATACACCTGTATAAGAGCCATTAAAGCACTAGCGAAGTTAAAATTCGCTTCTTAGTACTAGTGGTTACGGCTCTTCGTTGATTAGTCAAGGTTTTGACTTTCGTTTATATATACAGTGTGTCCAAGATAAGGAGGGCAGGTATGAGGATCTCGTTAACAGTAATAAATACAAATTTAATTAAATGAGTACAACGTTGCGTAATTAAAGGACTAACAAAATGACGTTTAGAAATCCTTGGTATGATTTTTCGTTTTTGAGTTATCTTTAAAAAACCAAATTTTTGGATTTTCAATTCTATATTTTATATCGTTAATACTAAAGTTAGAGCGACGCTGGAAAACTCTTTATAGCAACTTTTAATGGAGTTGAAGATTGCCGAGATATCCGATGTTTGTTTCCGAACAACCATCATCAACTTAACTTTTTACAGTTCTTATTTTTTATATCAATGTTATGTCTCAGTTGGAAAAATAGTTCTTTATGGTATTAGTAGGTTATAGTAGATATTATCCGCGGGAGGTGTTTGAACCTACGAGGCTTGCCGAGTAGGTTTAACTACCTCCAATCGATAATATCTAGTAACCCATGTATTACATACAAAATTTTGTCCAACAACTCAGTAAATATCTAAAAAACATAAATTTTGTATTGCCAGTAGTTGTGAAAAGTTAGGCAAATTAATTGACAGTGAGCTAACTCAATTATAACCCACGGGAATCAGTTAAGTGGTTGTAAGTCACGTTGTGGGCCATTTATTTATCACCCACAGTGTTAGGGGTAACGTGGGTTATGATGCAAAGAAGCTAAATAATCCACTGTGTAAATGGCAATATGAGTTATGATGTAAATAAGCTATTACTAAACCAGTTTACTTGTTTAAAACGAACTAGTAAACACCATATTACTAGTGGGTCTTGGATAAAGCATTTTATTTGTGGTTTTATTATAATTTCGATACTCGTAAATTGATACTTAGGTATTATAAAAAAGCATTCCCCTCATAACGACGGCTTGTTGCGCAAATCGCACCCAAACAGAAACGAATAAGTTTTCAGAAGTGTATTATTATTATTATTATTACGAGTATTATCACATGTTCGTTTATGTATGAATTAAAAATATAAGATGCATACATTCAGTAAGTTACAATAATTACTTACAGCTTGAACACTAACAGACAGATTGGATGTACACAAACTTCGAGGACGTGTAAAAGTTTCTGGACCCAATATTTATAAAGACGTATGGCTAAAAATAATAAACAAGACAGACCACTTGAACTACTTTTCTTAACTATGTGTGCGATACGGAACTTTCCATTTGTTATCGAAATGTTGCACACGCCAAAAACATATTGAACAATTGAACTGTCCGGAATACATATTTATTCAAAAATCTTAAAAGTAGAAGTGACTGATTAAAACGACCAAAATAGCATGATTATCAAATTGTTTTATTGAATATTCTTTATTATATCTATTTAGAGTTTACTGTTTTTTCTCAATTTTAGAAATAAATTTGTGATTAGAAATCAAGTCTTTAGATAAGCAAAAGCTACCTTGTACGGAACTGAAATATGGAAAATATCAAATTGAAATAAATAACTTGAGCAGTGGAAATGAACCACTGACGATAGTATAGAAATATGAAATACATTCTACATAATAGACGACAATTCTATGTCATAATTAGGGCGCCAATTTTAGGCCATTAAAAAAGTTAAAATAGGCTCCTTATTTAGGCCACAAAAATGCCAGGTTTACGCACTAAAAACCTAAAGTAAGCAATTTAGGATGCATGGCTTAAATTTGGCAAAGAATACTGTTTTCATTTTTTGAACTTAAAACGATTGACTAAAAATGTTGTAGGTATTATTTTTTATTAAATGTAAAGCTTAAACATTCAAATAACAAATAATAGATGCTATGGAATAAGCAGAAAGTAAATGGTGGAAAAATAATGTCTTACTTAGTCATGCTAACTAATAAAATAATGATAATTTGATAATATATAATATGTATATAGTAGTTGATGATAATATAAGTACAATATTAAAAATACCGAGCATCTGCCTGACACACTAAATAATGCTCCAAATGAAAATCCGCTTCGCTTCTCAGTAAACAAATTTTGCAGCATCGAAAATGACCACACTACATCGCAAGGTGTAATAGGTGCGTATTTGTATATACTCCAGTTTATATCAACATTTTCTATTTCTGCTTCTTCGCCGCTCAATAATTTCTTAAATTGGTGTACAGTCTCATATCCAGTGTTTTTAGAAAGTACATTCTTAAGTTTATTGCAAGCTGCACTGCTAATTAAATTATTAACATCTTCATTTTGTTGCCGAACTGTTTCACAGACAAGATGAATCCCGATCGGGATTGTTGACAAATAACGGTATCGGCAGGGTGTGTTCAAAAACTTCGCTCGAGCGTTGTGGTCATCTAGAAACTCTTGTAGATTCACTCAAAACCATTCATAAACGCATTCCAACAAAAAAAAATACTTTAAAGCTCACGTTCATGGACTTTGTTTCAAAAATTCTTCATGCTTGGAGAGGGCTTTGAGATAAAAAGAAATCACATCGCTCAAACAAAAAGCACTTTCATGAAAGTGAATAAGGTTTCTGAACCACTAAAATTCGAAAAACAACCAAAGCCCATTTTAGGCATTATAAACAGTTGCTTAGGCGTTTATTTAACATTTTAGGCATTTAGGCTTTAATACATATGCATTAAAAAAAATTTTTTTGTATGAAACACATTTCTGTCGTAGTCCCATACATGCGCCTAAAAAATTGCAAATAGGCAATTACCCTAGAATCCGCGCTCTAGTCATAATTAAAGAGGTACAAGGTAAAGAAAGAAATAAAATAAGAAGTGCAAAGTATAATGATAATAATGTGAAGGTAGAAACAAAAAAAGTGATTAAAATGCGGAATTTAGTATGAGAAATTTAAAGTAAAAAAGAGGCAGAAACAATAAAAAACAGAGGGGTGCATTTGAAAAACTAAAGTTATGGCCCTTCAAAATTTCGAAAAGTTAACGTGGTCATAGCAGAGTAACTCCTTAACGCAGATAGACGTTCTTTACGCCAAATGATATTCCATAAAGTTGTTTAGCCATAGGCGAAATCCTAATTCGATAAACTAAAAATCAAGTGCTCTGTGATTGTTTGAATAAGTGTCTGCAAACGCACATTTTTACAGAAAAAAATCGAATAACTCCAGAAGGGCTTAAGAAAATTAAAAAAACTAAACGAATTTATAAAGCTTAAGAAAAGGCACTGTGACTTTTTGTATACAATAACATTTGATTAATTTCAGTATCTTTAAAGGTGTAAGCGCAATTGAGCTATCCTGTACTATTGACTATTGGCTGTTTGCTTTCCAATAATTGTTTCATCTATTTAATAGTAAAGAGCGTCTGCTTTATTTATTTTGTTGACACCTGCCATTGAAAGTTCTAAATGGTTTTTAATGTTGAAAGCACTTGTTTTCTGTATGTGTGCTGCAAAATGTGAAAGTGTGTTGCAAAGTATTTTGCCTATCACTTTTAAGCACTTTTCGGCAGTTTTTTTTGACATACCACAACATATTATAAAAATTGATATAAAACGTCAAATTGTTTAAAAAATTTAAGCTTCCATAGATTGCATGAGAACACAAAATAGTGTGTATGACTCGTGTTGAATGACCTTTGTCGAACTTAAACAATTACAGCCTTTCGTGCAACAAAGGTATACGTTCAACACTTGCTATACAAATAACTATTGTTTAGCATTTATAGGTCTATTCGACATTCTATTGCTATTGGCGTGCCTAGGTGTAGGCTCTGTATTCAAACTTGCTGCATTCTTCAGTTTCCTAGCCTTTATTTGGGTGTGTTTTCTTTATAATTTTACCTAAAGCCATTATTAATAAGATAACGCTCAGCCTGTCGTCTGGTTTAATATCTCTGTCAAAGGAGTTTAAAATTTTTCCATTTATTCTCTTAGCTCTTGGGTTCTTCTAACGTGTTACAGCAGAGTAACCCCACAACGCAGATAAGATGTTCTTCAAGCCAAATGATACTCCAAAAAGTTGTTTAGACATAGCTGCAATCTCAATTTGATAAACTAACAATCAGGTGCTCTGTGATTTTTTAAATAAGTGTCTGCATGCGCCCATGTTTTAAGAGAAAATCGAATATCTCCGGCTTAAGAAAATTTTAAAATGTGAACGTATTTATAAAGCTTGAGAATGATAAAATTCAAGTATGTAAAAATATCCAGGGAGTGCCATTTAAAAAAATGGAGTTGAATGCAGCTCTGCAAAAATAGTGCACCCTGTATAGTGCAATATAATTTTAGAAACTGTAGTGTGACTTCTTGTATACAATCAGTGGCGGTGATATGCATAAGCGGGAATAAGCGTTGCTTAGTGGCCCGGGCCCTTGGAGGGCCCTTTGGGGGGCCCGGTAAGTTCTGTATTCGCTTATTAAATATTTCAATATTTTCTACTTCATTTAGGTGTAGATTGATAGCACTGCAACATCAGTCATCACATCATCAGTGATCAGCCTTGATTTGAGAGCTTTGAAAAACTAACAATCATTTTTGAATTTTTCGAACTGAAAAACGTTTTAAGAGTGCAAGAATTTGAACAGGTCCGATGTGATTTGCTTCAGAAAAATTATTCTGATGTCTTCAATAATAAAAGTTTGTGAACGCTTACTAATAGGGTGTTCCAGATTTGACAAGTTTATTCCTACAGAAATATAGTGTTCTCGAAAGCAATTTTGGCGAGATTATTACTGCATTAGTGTTATTCTTGGCTCTACCTGTAACATTAGACACAATAGAAAGATCATTTAGCAAGTTGAAAATAATAAAACATTATTTAAGAAATTCTACCAGCCAAGATAGGCTACATGACCCTTCGGTTTTGTCAATTGGGCAAAAAGCATCGTCTACGATGGATATAAAAATCGTGTGGAACAATTTGCTGTCAATAGTTGCAGAAGGATACATTTTTATTTCTGATCAAATTATTTTCACGGCGTATTGCAGGTATTAATAATACAAATAAACTGCTCAAGTACAGGTCTAAAGAGTAGCTTCAGCACTGCGAAAACATTAAGTTGACCTTTCGCCAAAACCAAATAGCGCATGAAGGTGCTCGGGACCTTAGCAACAACTTTGCCCCCTTTCAAAATTTCGATATCTATAGCCGTTCAAAAGTTACAGGCGATCCAGACAGACACACAGACAGACAGACAGACGGACGGACAAAACGTTCGCATAAGTACGCTGAAGCTACTAATAACTACTAAGTACAGTATGGCTATTAATTTATAGTACTGAAAGTTTCAAACTTTTTTCACTTAAAATAATATGTAATAATAAATAAACACTTAAGTGTTAGCTTTACGAATATAATGTATGAAGAGTCCTCATGTTCATATTCAATTTTGCAGCAGATCTCCGTGGTGAGTCCATAATTTGATTGAATACACGTTCGTGATTTTCGTTGGTATCCACTGTTTTTTTCGTCCAGCTTTACCTTTTCCTTGGTGTAGCATACCTCCAGTTCTTCTAAATTTTGTTATAATGTTCAGTTTCAGATTTGGTGCCTGTTTATTGAAATGGTCCGAAACTTGTTCGCGGACGAATTTAATGCTTGAACCATTTTGTCATCACGACAGTATCGTCTTCATATGTTGCCACGACTGTATTTTGGTGCAATAGTATATCAGCAGTATAAAGTAAGTGCATGATTGGTCCTAGGATGCTCCCTTGTGGCACACCTGCTTTTATAAGTTTTGGGCTAGCCTGTTCGTCTTCATACTTGGTACAGTAGCATCTGTCTTCTAAAAAGATTTCAGTAGGTGAAATATGTTGTGCGGTAATTGTTGTTTAATTTTGTATAGAATTCCTGGCTGCCAAACTGTGTCAGCCGCTTGCGACACGTCGAGGAAAATAGCTGAGCAAAATCTACCTTCTTCTATATCAGAATGAGTGACTTAATGAGGTATTTATCCCACTGGAGTACATAATAATTATTTACTATGCAAATGGGATAAGTTCATCATTAATATAAGTGTGTGTAAGTTACAAACGAGTGAGTAGCACGAGTTATGTAAGCACACAAGTATATTAATGATGTATCGTGTGTTCCAAAAAAAAAAACACTCCTTCGCAGCATACCATGATCAAATTGAAGTTTGCCTTAACTTGAGATATACCCATTGATGCAAATGAACTACCAAGTTAGAGAGAACTAAATTACATCTTGACCTTGAATTATTTTCCTAAAAATATAGAAATCACTTAACAAAAACATTTTTTATTGACCGTTATTATTATTACACTCGTTGTTGTGTCCATGCCATCTTAGTTTCCTTCTTGCTTGGTAGAATTATACTTAATGCAGTGTAAACTTTTACCTGTCACAGTGACAGATGTTTTCATAAATAATATGCAATTTGATAGTCACCTACAGACTTAAGTTAAGACATCACTAGATTTTCTATCTTTCTTTCCAAGGCTTACCCTAAATGAGTTGTTTTTGGAACACACGATATTGTCACACATGTATTGTACAAAATTGTATCTACAACTGCCCAAAGTTGAGAGAACTACATTTAGAAAAATGTCAGATCTGTCATTTTTAAAAATATTTTAGTAGGCAAATGTCATTATGTCATTCATTTGACACATTTGACGTAATAAGTCCATATCAAGGCATTTGTAGATAAATGCACTTATTTTTTAAACCAGAAGCATTGTATTACAGTCATAGTAAAGTTAAAAATACGCATAAAAGTTAGTTCCTAAATCACCTGCAAGACCAGTAGCCATGGTGAGATAAAAAGTTCCACCATAAAATACTTGCAGTTAGACCACAACCAACCAAAAATTAACTAATAGCAAAGAGCATATAATTAGAAGAGGCTCAGCCTTATAGGTCTCAACGTATTGGTTGTTAAATGGGTTGCATACCCACGTTTCTCGAATTAATTTGCAGCAAGCAAACGTCCTTTCGGTTTTTCTACCTGAAACCAGCTGGAACAACTATAAAGTCACTCCAGGGCGAAGATAAATCGGCCATATTGCCACCTTCTGAGAAGGTAGTACGGATCGGCAAAATCGAAGTTATTTTACAATCGAGATATTCGAATTTGTCAAAATCCGAAAAATGAAATTTTTCAGAAATTAAGTAATATTTTAATGATATTTTTTTAGAGTGTGTTATTTTTAGCTTACTGAACAATCTCAAGGCCAGAAAACCTCTAATTGTTTTCAACTAAAAATTTATTTTTCAGTTTTTTAAACATTTTTCGAAATTTCACATACCAAGACGTAATATTAAAATTAAGTTTTTTTATGTGAAGACTAAAGATTTATAATTGGAAAAAATATATAAAATGTTAATTACTTTTTTAGAGTTTTTATTATTTACCGAAAAGTAGTATGTTTGCCATATATATAATACACATATATTGCTAGTAGGGCCTGGAAATGTCAGAAAACATTACGGCGCCGACATAGTCTCACTTAGAGTATAACGCGTCTCGTGCGCATGCGTGAGAATTCGAACTCCGCCTTTAGAAGCGAATTTTAAACTTCCCTATTGGCCGGACGACGCCGCCGCGCTTGCACACAGCTCATCATTATACATTAAAGAGTTGGTTGTCTGTCTCACTTCCTTGGCCAGTTTCCCACTCATAGCCGCTAGCAATATAGTAAGTATTAGATATATGATGTTTGCATAATTTTTACGTGTTTTATGCAATGGTGAGATAAAAAGTTCCACCATAAAATGGGAATGGAAGCCACGTTACAGGAGAAAAAGAGGAATTCCAAGAAAATCATGGAATGGGATAAATATTTTTCAATTCTAATTAATATTTATTTAAATGGCTTGAAGAAACTGTAATCTACCACTGTTAATCAATTACTGTTACAAAAATCCTGTAAATGTTCTTTTACAGTTGTCTAAGTGAGGAGATTTTTCTTTATCCAATTACATGTTCTAAAAAATTCCTTTAAATATTTAATTACCGCTTTACTAGCTGCATTATATACAGTGTGTCGCCGGGTAGGTGAAACGAGTCTTGTCAAATGTAAAAAATTCTCGAATTAAATTTTCATTCCCTGGGGTTCAGGCCTACTTGGTTAAAGGCGAATTTCTAACATAATTTCAGTTTTGAAAAATTAAGTACACTTTGGAAATTAAAATAAAACTATTTTTCTGTAGATTGGCTGCTTTTTATGAACGAAAAGCTGTTTAGAATCAACATCTAGGCCCTTATACCAAATTTCAAAGTCCTCGGCCAACTTTGATCTCTCACATTTTTCTTTATGTTTAGGTCCCATATCAAAGAATTTTATTTTCAACAAAAACTGCCATGGAAAAACAAATATTTTTAACAACATTTTTTATTTCATAATAAACTTTGTTAAATATAAAATTCTTTGATTTGGGAAATAAACAAAAGAAAATGTGAGACAGATCAACGTTGGCCGAGAATTTTGAAATTTAGTATAGGGGTCTAGATGTTGATTCTAAACAACTTTTCTTAATAATATTTTGTCGTATTTGCTACATAAAAGGCACGCTAATCTAGAGAAAAACAGGTTTTTTTTTAAATTTCAAAAACCGTTATTGTGATCTTATAACGTCCTGTAGGAATAAATGGCGGAAATCGAGAATAGTCCGGTCCCCAATTACAGATATGATAGCTTCCCTGCAAGAACAATATTTAAATATATGTTAAGTTTCTAAAATTTCAGTTACCTTTTGCCGTGGACACATTGAAAAGTTACCACATTTGCAGATGTTTTGTATACCAAAAGCGTTGCTATCTAAGCCCTTTCATAAATTTATATCGAAACCGAGTGGACATTCTCTGTAATCGTTACTTTGAAATTTGTAGGCTTGTACCTTTCCCTACAATAAATAGATGTACTTTGCTGAGAAGGATTTCTCACATATTTTATTTTTCTTTGTGTTACCATTAAATCGCCCGAATAATATTCACTCTACCGTTTATAGCAGAGTAAGTTCGGTTAAATTTAAATGTTTGCATTCTGAATTGGCTGATCCAAGCTTTGTCGAATCGAATTACTTCCGTTCTCTCCACTTCAATAACGTAGTTCTTTTGATGGAAGGGCTGGTAGATAGAAAGTGGAGCACCAGTAGATTCTGGGTGCTGCAAAAATAATACGTTGGGAACATAACAACATTTTTATCTATAGCACCGTAAATTTCTGCAATCTAATAAAACAAAGTTTTGTAACCAAAAATTAATATTATTGTTTTTCAAAATATTCGCCCTTAAAATCTCACAATCTCACTTCTTAGGCGCCGTAATCGAGCTTTTTGAAAAAACGTCTGGCAGGCATACTATATTGTGCACCATTCTGCAGTAACCGCAGGTTTATTTTCAAGCACGACGTTCGTGATAGGTCGTGATTTTGAAAAGACGCAAGCAATCATGTTCTTACTAACACTTCAAGATCGCTTCACTTTAACTGGATTAGAATATATTGGAAACACCCATTGTACAGACTGGCGTAGATTCGGGTTCAAATGCATATATCTAGCTTTCGTCACCAGTTATGATGTTATAAACTGCTTTAGACCTACCTTCATCGTATTTCTTAAAAGTTTTCTTACACCATTCCACATTCTGTTGTTTTTGTGCTTCCGTTAAACTGTGTGGTATCCACCGGCAACAGATTTGTCTTACGCCCAAATAATTATGTAAAATCTTGTTTATTGCAGTCATGCCAATGCTCAAGGTTCTCCAAATAATTTTATTTTTAGCACGACGTCTATGTTTGTTTCGGTAACTGCTGAAATGTGTCTTTCGTCGCTGAGTAAAACTCGTTCAAATTTAAATTCACTAAATCAGCTATAAACACTCTTCAAAACCAAATTTAAACTATCAAAGTAGAAAACGACAAACATTTGTTTCATGGCAACTTATATATATATTAATATAAGAAATAATTGAGATTTATTTAAATTATTATGAAAGTAATTTTAAACAAGTACTCCATATTTCCTATTATATGTTTAATGACACTTCATAACCCGTTTTCATTAAGTAAAATAATTGAATTTGTTTTGTAAGAAAATTTGCATAGACAAGGTACTAGAAAGGTCATGATATTAATAAAAGAAATTATTTGAAAATTCGAAATAAATCAAACAAAAGCATGTGCCGAAGGGCCATGTCTAAATTTAATAAAAAAATGCATCATTGGCAAACGGAAGTCTGAGGAACAAAAGTGGAAAAATACATATAAGAAAAGCCTAGACTGCCAGGTTCTATGGGTTACCGTGACATTGCACAGAACCAAAAATAAGCTGAAAAGGGCGAATAAACATTAAATAAAACAACAAGAGCTAATGTCGAACATAAACAATAGATTTATTTAAATAACGGGTTATAATACACCCAAAATACTCGTATATTAAATGGACCACGTATGTCGGTACGCCTCGATTCCAAACTGAAAAGAATATATAGATTAATAACGTGATAGTAGCAGTACAATAGAAATACTAACCCAAACTCAATTTGATTATAACACATTTACCGAAAACTAAAATTAGTCAACCCGACATAGGAACTCACAGCGAATGGAGGTTCAAATAAACGGTTCAGCTGTAAATAATTGTAACATTAATAACAGTAGGTACGTTATATTCAAAACGCAGCCAGAATTCAAAGAAATAATTTAAATTAAAAATATTATTATATACATGTTCATAAAAGAGTTACTGAACGTATAGCATACACTAATTAAGAGCTCTCGGCACCAATTAGGCGAAATATAACACCATAATTAAACTGATCGCCATCTAGCATTCAAAAACTATTAAATAGAAGGTGCTGACAATTCCTTTGCATGATGTCTCATCAATTAAACGAAATATACGGTTTTTTGCATCTAAAAGTTGGCCTAACCATTCTGGCGTTTGAAACCGTATCCAATTGCTGAATGTTTGTAGCCGTTTCGAACGGCACTAGAAATGCGGTACTCGAGCGCCGAAGAACATGATGGTAGCAATGGTGACAACGGACTAACAGCGTGCATGTTTTGCGTAAGCCCTTCACAACTGCACAACCAACACGTGCAATATACCTTATAATTCAAGGTTAGAAAATCTACCACACACATATTGAAGGATATGCAGTTATTTATAAGCATATGTTATGTGTGCGACTTTACCGTCCCTCAATCTGGTTAGGAACCGGTCTACAGGTTTGTAAAGGTGGGTCCACCACCACACAGTCGTCGATCCGTCAAGTGCAGCAGACCACGTCCGGAAGATAGTAGACTTTCCTAGGCTCTCTCCGTGTAGGTCCATCGTGTATTCGATTGTAACGACTACCTGGAGATACCGCTGAGGTGACGCTGGAGGGCCACCAGCCAAAAACCGACGAAAGTGGCGATAAAACATTTCGGAGTTTTTTAAGTGAGTTGTCATAGCTGCTGGAGATTATGGTAGCTGCAACGGCAAGCGGTCAACTTAATAAAGGAACGGAGTCAAGGACGCAATGAAGTTAAGAGCAGAAGAACCTGTCTACGTCGCACCAACAGTAACCTTGAAGAATGCGTATAAAAGAAGCTGTAGTTTGTTGTTCAGTAGTGTATCGTGCGCTGTATGAGCGAAAACATTTACAATGGATAAATTACAAAGGGTTGTTGAAACTGTAAAGCATCGGGTGACAAACAAAAACGCAAAACTACCATATTCATTATTATTAAACGCCACAACTTATCCGCTGAATAAAGCCCGATTCACATTATAGTGTTGTAACGTTTAAACCCCTTACTAAGGGCGTCAAAGATTTACCTTTCGGGTTAAGCTCAAATCGGAGAAATACGTTCACTCAAATATATATATGCGATTAGGAAAAACACCAGATAATTACCAAAAATATATTATGTTTAGCTATAATTACAAAGTAAGCATTAATTCAAAGTAAATCTGAATTTTACATTATTTAACATTAACAGATTTTTCTGGAACTGTGTTTCTGGTTTCTCTGGTAAAACTAAAACCCAATGTACAGGCGAGCACTGCAGGCCCCTTTTGGTTAGTCGGAAAGTACGGTCGGCGGCAGCTTTGAAGGTCGGGCTAAGTAGATATTTTAGCCCGTAGGTTGGATGTTCCTTCGCGTTTGACCTTCGGCTCAGCCATTGTTTTGGTTTACGATGCTGCAATTATCCGTTGAATTTAACAACTTTAAGGGTTACCTAAGGGTGTTGATGGTATCTAGATACTTGTGCGAGGGTTGCTGGTGCCTTACCGTGATTCTGAGTTGGTCTTGGAGCGACCGCGGTGAAACGGTTAATACTTACTAATTATAACTTATTCTTTGCAGACTTGAATAATTACCACTGTTAATGTCGCAAAAAGATTTTTACTATAGGGCAGCTAAGATGCCAGGGTTCAATTTGCTTTCTCAAGTATATAATCAAGTACATATAACGGAAATTTTTTATTCTGTATACTTATTTACATTTTAACATAATAGATAAAATATTTCATGTATTTTCAAATAAAAGATCTGGATTTTAATGTCTTTCCTGGGCAGGTAAGCGCCTACTGGGTTAGGCAACCCACGATACTTTTCCGGTCGTACTAGCTCGGCCGTAGAACGAGGAAGATCGTAGTTGGCGAGGGCGTCCTCTACCCGGCTAAACTGCAAACAGAGAAATTAGGTTAAGTTTGTTTACATTTATCATGTACATTAAATAAGGTTATATTTTCTTTTATTTCGGGGGTGTTGCGATTGAACTTGGTGTAGGGCGTAATCCCGTTGCGTCGAAGCTATTCTGCAGTGCCCGTAAAATCTCGTGTGACAAGTGAAAAGACGACAGAATTAAATATTATCTGTGCCGGCTAATGACTTCCAAGCCAAATTTACGTTTTTATGGCTTTTACTTAAATTCAAGGGTCTTCTAGATAGTAGCTGGGAGCTGGTTAACTACGTTACGCAAGGTGAGTAAAATCCCTTTAAGCTACATGAATTACTTCTCGTACAATGTTAACATCACAATCTTGGGCTTAGATCTCAGGAAGTTTATACGCTGAAAATTGGGGCACTGCGGAGGGTTTAAAAAACCTACAAAACGAGATTCCTCCAGGTGAGTGAAGCTCTGAATCTTTACGGGTAGATTAACTAAGGGAGTTTCGTTGCGGGCACCTAACCTCACAAATGGGTTAAGTTTATGTAGAGACCTGGGGCCTCGCTTCTCAATTAAATTGCGTGAATGTCTTCGGAAAGCGGTTTCAAAGAGGCCTAAAACTCTTAACAGGCGTTTAAAATCAACGAGCCACGTACGAGTTTTAGACAACGTCGGATTCGAAGGGGAAAAGGTATCTAAATCCCAGACAGGCGTTTAAAGTCAAAGAGCCACGTCTGGGTTATAGGAAAGATAGCTTTTGAATCGGATCGGCGGAGACCACAGGCATTTAAATCAATGGGCCACTTTGATCTCCAACAGGAATTCGGGAATTTCTGGGAAAGATTGGTTCGAAGACTGAAAGTCAAAAGGTGATTCGGACGGGATCAGCACTTGAGTCCCAGGAGGCCCAAGGCGGGAGCGCCGGTTCGGAACGCTGGATGCAAGTCCAAGTCACAACGTACGATACATGTATTTATACATTACCCAACGCCGTAATCTGTGCAGGATTTTAGGCAGGGATGCTCTGAACGACGACGGCTCGTGACCCCGCTCACCTCGATGGTTTCTTCGTGCCTCGGCGATGCTTTCAGATAATTTGTGACGAAATTTTGGTAGAGGTCAAATTCGAACTCATTCCAATGTGTAAAAATACGATTTCGGCCGGCGCTAACGTCACAGCGGTGCCAAATCTTGCGGACGGAATTTATTCGCCTTGAGCTGGCAAATTTTGAAAATCCACCGGCAGCGAATTTCAGGGCTGCGGAGTCGAAATTTGAAGTCCAGGAACTCGCCTTTTAATGGCCAAAATAGGATCTCCAGGTGAGAGCAAGCGGTGTAGGTGCTACGATTCCTACAGGTTCAATTATTAGTAGATTGAGGTTATGTGAGGTATTCAACACATCGAAGCGCCGGAATTTGCTCTTATTAATTATACGGCCGGAAATGATTTTTAAGCGGTTAGCCTTGCAAAACAGTACAGCAAATTAAGCCAGGGTTGTAGCCTCAGGGGTTCTATTTCCCAAGAAAGTACAACAATCAAGGTAAAATCGAATTATAGCGGGTTTGTTTTTACGGGTAAACACGTAATTTCCCATAAAGCCTGGAATAGTAAGGGTTGGAGGTCTACTCCGTTAGACAGTACAGCATGTCAGACCGGAGGACCCAGGTAGGAAAGGAGAGGAATAGTTGAGAGAATAAATCTCAAGTTGGGGACTGGACAAGACAGGTAATCTCAAGTTCCTTGAACTGGCAGTGTAATCTTCTTTTATACTTTTTCTGCCGCTTTATCGGGGTACTTGTCCTAGCTTCTACTGGAGAGGGAAACGACGCGTTATCGTAAACAGTGCGCTGGCTAAATGTAACGCTTGATGTACAAATTTAAATACAAGAGCTAGCGTTACAGTGCAAGGCACATGCAATTCACGGGCAGGATAGGCGCTCGGCAAAATTTGTTGTTCATGAAAGCTAATACATTTTTTCGGGGGGCATTTACACTAAGCGGTCACTTGCTCGGCAAGCGACGACGCTTACACGCGGGTTATCTTTCGAACAATATTTGCCGAACACGTGCCGAACCCGTTTAGCAAAACAAGTTTTGTGTGAATACTCAACCAGGCAGTACATAGGCGAAATCAACAAAATAATGAAGCGTCAGCAGAGACAAACTTTTTAATCGGAGATGAGTAAAATGCTACTAAAATATGTACGAAAAATTTAAGAATTGTATGATTTTTTAAAATCTTTGTTACTACTTTTTAGCATTATTTGTCCAAAAACGTGGTTTTCTCTTTTTGCATCACGTGTTCTTCTTTATTTTCTTCGTCTAATATTAAAGAATTTTTTATTAATGTTGAAGTTGACAACATATTGTAAAAGCTAGTAAAGGACGACTGAAAGCCTCTGCATTGTGAATACTTGAAGAAATCCTTGCTCTTGCCAAGCCCGTGCAGTGCCCGTGCCTGGTATGTGTATAAATGTGAATCGGACTTAAATCAAGAAACAGATTTGTGAGTGTGGGCTTGTCCTGTTATGGATCGTTTGTGCCGGCAGTGGTAAAAAACGGGACATACAAGGATTGGATACAGTTTGAGGAACTTGAATGGTCAGTGTTTGTTGGAAATCAAGATGTGATAATCAGGCATTTCTATGAAGATGTACAGTCAAAACCGGTGTATATAAATCCAGGAAAAATCATTTATTTCCAAAAAATTGGAAACAATCCGTAGTGTATTTGGGAATAGATCAGTAGCAGAAGTGTGAGTTTTACGGCTACTGCAGTCCAAAGCTGAATGTTTAAAAAGGAGCATCGAAGACATGTTACCACCCATACAATCGAAGAATGTGAGATGCATGTATGAACTGCTAAAGTTTGCTTTGGAAAAGATTAGGTACGATATTGAATTGAAACAATACACACAACAACAACCAGCGTTGGAACAATAAGTGTTTCTGTTGTTTTTTTTTTTTAGTTTTTATGTGGTTAGAATAGGTTTACTGTATAATGTAGTTGAAAATGCAGTTGTAAAAGATAAAAAAATAAAAAACAGCAATTGAATGGCTCTTTTCGTTTTGATAATCGGAAAATAGATGTACCTAAAGATGAGCTGTAATTGTTATTGTGCGACTTAAACTAAAGCTGAAATGTGTGTAGTAATATGCTTTTGTTTGACTGTAAATCCTCATTTTTAATAATCTCATGGTAGACAATAATAAGAAAATAATGCAAAAAACTGCATCCAAATATCTTAATAAATAATGGAGATGCAGGCATTTTAAGATTTGACCTGGCTCAAAGTTTGAATTATTTTTCAATGTCTTGCCGGTGGCGCAAAAAGTAGCAAATGGGCGTTTTAGAAAGGGCGGAAAACAGAATTCTAAACCAAAAATAACGAATCGAAACTCTCAAAAAACAAAAAAGGTACCCCTATTGGATGCTAAAGTAAGAACTGCATAACAAAACGTTATACTGCAAAAGTCAGCGCAGGCTTTAAAAAGATATTTTTCTAAAATTCGATGAAACGGGTATATTCGGTGTCATTTAAAAAAATGATTTTTTTGAGCAACGCCCCACTAACGGGGAGATTAATACTTCGACAAGTGGTGCATACTCGATGCGTTCGGATGCCAAGCGAACGCGCTTCGGCCAGAAAAGGTGCCTTATCTCTAAAGTCAGGCGCTTTACACGACAAACTTGAATTCCTTTGCTACATTACATACATACAGGGTGATCCAAAAAAAGATGCGAATTACTAGAACGCGATATTAAAACGAGGCGTTACAAAATGAGACTTTGCCCCGCCTAATCTCAGTGCTTCGCACCTCGACCGTTAATCTGAGTACGTTCGATAACAAAAACGTGCGCAATATTATGGAGGAAAATTTAAAATGTCAAAACCAAGTTGCAAGATCGCAGTCAGATTGATCTCAAGTGGCGAAAGATATGTTGAATGAGAAATTCCAGTTTGACGAAAATTTGGATTTTGGCAATGCGGCTTTCGGTGGTAGTGTAGAATTAGAGGTTACAAGCCTAGTAAACGAACTGGGTATCGACGTCGTCGAGGCTCAAAACAACCGACTAGTCGTAATTCGGAACAACGGTCAACAACACAACTACCGCAAGACGGAACCGACACCCCATTCGTTAACAGACCGGCCTTTCCAGTAGCGTATGGGGCAAGTATCGAGAGATCCAAAAAAACTGTTCCTCAGCGTAGGTTTTCCGTCCTGCTAACCTCGAATTTGACATTGACGTACAGTGTCACCAACATATTATTCATACGTTGAATTTCCACAGCCCGCTGAGGAACAGTTTTGTTTGGATCTCTCGATATTACACTATCAGCACCTGCTTCCACTGTGGCGTCGTTGGCTGCTGAGAATGTGATAGTCGAAGGTGGAGTGTCGACTATAGCAAGATCGGAAGAAGAAAACCAAAATTCCATAAAGAGAACGTAAATAAAAATCTGGTGTGATACACGCACACAACTTCCTTTTACAGTGATCTTATAATTAGCCAAAAATTTTATTTAAAATGTTTTAAGCATTTGTCAAAAATTTTCAAAAATTACAAATTCTGCAAAAACGGTTCAAAATAGAGCGTTAGTTGAAGAGACAAATTTTCTCTAGAATTTTAAGCTGAATTCAAAAATGTAATAATATACCGGGTGTTCTATTTAAAATAAGAGTTAATAAAAAAAATAGACAAAAAAACAAAAGAAACCCATTTTAGAAGTATTCAACTGGAAAATCACCTATCTCACATCAATACACATTCAAAATGTAATAAAAATGTAAAGTTTTAAAAAAATCGTTAGAGCCGTTTTTGAAAAAATCGAAAAAAACTGAAAAATCACAAGAGTAAACACCTACTTCCGGTTATGCGATTTTTTTCAAAAGCTTGCTGTCTCATATACATAGTAACCAAAACTTATATATGAAGTTGCAACGCCATACCGCTTTTCGTTTTTGAGATATTCTGTTCACAGACAGACAGACAGACACACAGACAGACAGACACACAGACAGACAGACAGACACACAGACCAATGAAAAAAAATATGTTTTTTGGGATCAGGGGACTCTAAAACGTGAAGATCTGTTGAAAACTCAATTTCGAATTTTTGGGGTGAATCCAATACTTCCTTTATTGTAAAAGGAAGTAAAAAGAGCGTGAATGAACGGAGAGTGAATGCTCCGGCCAAGTCGTTGACGCAGGAGCTCGTCGAAGACTTGAACGAATCATTCGCTGACTTCTCTAGCCGATATTTCGACGCGCAACAAGCTCAGAGTATCCTTGGCAAACTCCATGTAGAACTAGTCAAGATTGAAAAGGAACAGTTTGAGGTGCTGCGTAAAAGTTCTGAGCTAAGAGAAAACTTTGCTGGCAGTCACAGCAGCCGTGTGGTACAAATACAAGAGCTGAATCGCCAATTTCTTAACCACACATAACGCCAGGACGAGATATTGAAAGATATGGTTGGTTGCAGTCATCGGTATCGGCAGCGCTTATGTAAATGATGTATGAGTGGTAATATTAGTAGTAGTTTTAACATGTAACATTCGTAACAAACAAAAAAGAACCTAGTACCCCATCCTTTCCAGGGTGCTAAGCTCTACGTCCCCGTTCGTGGCACCTGGGCATTCAGCTCGACGTTTAATCGTTTGTGGTAGCAGCTCAGTTGTCTTTCGTGTGCAGCCCTCAATTTGAGTAGCGAAGAGCAGACTATTTAACAGATGTTTACTCAACATTTTTCAGTATTATTTAACTAATAGTTCTTGCGTTAAAGCAAAAAGATGCCAAATTTTATTTTTATAATCTGTTCACCGAATCTTTCTCGGTTTCATCCAAGGTAGACATACAATCCCCATTCAAAATATCGTATTTTTCAAACAAATACTTATTGAGTTCTACCGCCAACAGGCACACAGACGGATAGACAGACGGACAGACGAACGGAATTGTAAAAACCTGAAACGCGAAGACCTGAGGAAATCTCGGAAGTTGATCTTTTGATTACAATTGATTACAATACTTCCTTCGTCTTTTAGACTGCGGTAATTGTAATGTCTGAAACAGTCATAAATTTTATTGTAAAATAAATTGTATAGAGCCAGGGGTGAAGAAAAAATAAAAATTGGCAGATCGACAAAGAGGTAGGTGAACGATCTGGAAGAAGATATTACAAAGTGTGGTTAGAAGAATGAAAAATAGAGGGAACGGATAGATTAGTATGATAATAGCTATTTATGATACAAGTAAGAAAAAGAAGCTACGGTGTTAAGGATAACGCGGGTTATAATGTAAACATGCTATTAATAGACCAGTTTACTTCAGATTTTCATGCAGAGCGAATTAGAAAAAGGCAACAAAAAGTGCAACACCTATACATTAGACATTAGTTTTACGTTACCCTAGTTTTGTTGCAGAAATTGCCTTTATTATTATGCTAAAACTAATGGTGTGGCTAATTTCACATTGCTAAATACAAAACAACTCGTTCCGGTTTGAAACGTGATTAGAACAAGCTCTACTTGAAATGTGGCCATTCAACAGTTGCTTAATTTTGCTCTTTATAAAAAAGTATCAGAAGTAAGAATGATTTCTAATGAACTGTCAGATGAATTTTAGTTTGGCCAAAATTACTACGTGCTTGATTTTGAAAGAGCTGAGTCGGTTTGGGACGATAATGATAACGTTCATAACACTGGTCGGCAAAACAAAAAATTTTTTTTGAGCCCTGACACCATTCCTGCTGATTCTCATGTAAAATGACTACCTGAGTCCGAATATGACCCCCGTTTTCCTCCATCACCCGCCGTTTTCGGGGGAAGCCCCCCCACCTATTTATATCACTTTTCTATAGTTTTGAGGGATGAAAAGGATTATTTTAGTCTTTACATTAGCAAAGAGGTAGATTTGGGGGAAATTTGACCCCTTAAATTAAAAAAAAATCATTAAAAGTGATCGATTTTTTCGGTTTTTTTCGCAATTTTGTTTACGTATTTTCTACATATTCCAGCTTTACACAATTTAAACAACTTGGAAACACAGAATCCCCCCCTAGAACACCAAAAAGTTGACTCTACGATCGCTACAGATGTACTGAGGGAGAATTCATGTGCAAACCTGGGCGCGCACGAGGTATTGAGGGCGCCAGCGTGGCACAGTGAATTTACATATTCCATATTTTTTTATGTTCCACATAGGAATTTTTCGTATCGGTTTATATATATCGGTTGCTTAAAATTGTAAGGACCATAGAACAAAAGTGTGCTAGACAGTAATGGATATATAATTTACCAAGAGAAAACAAAGTCGTACATGTACTATTGTACTTGTTCCCTAGCTACCAACGTAATTATTGTATTTTTCTTTTCGGTTACTCTTATGGCAAATAGTATTTGAACCTTTTCCAGCTCATGGAACTGCCATGTTCCGCACAATTTTAGGCAACCCGTGTATATGAGTTTATCAACTTGATAACTTTTTATCCAATTTTTTTCGTGACATGTTCTTCTACGGTTCTTTGTATTTTGGTATAGGTTTATCGCCTTGGGAATACAAATCAGCTACGTTAGAGACCTTGCATTTTTTCATAATACAGTTTGCCTTATGATTAAGATGCTATTGTAAGTCAGTGCTGTTCTTATGCTCAAGTTAGTCTTCCATGGTTCAAGCATAACGAGCAGAGCTCCAACGTAAATTTATTGTGTTTCGACTAAATGCTTTTTAAAAAACACAATAGTTCTTAAAATAAACATAAATAGCATGATATTGTAGTAATCATTGCCTTATAATTTGTTTACGGAAATGCACGTTATTAAATATAGTTCAAGCCCATTAAGCATAAACCAGAATAATAACAAATTTCAATGTTAAACGCTTTGTGTTGTCCTGTTTGAAATCGTTCTATTATCCAGTGCTCTATTCAAAATGTGGCTATGCTATATACTACTCATTTTATTCTTTGTTGTGAGGCATATATTTGGGGTATGAGTAATTTTATCACTTTATTTTCCAACATTTATTCAAATTACTTTCAGTTTGATCAAAGTGACTACGTGCTTGAGTTTGAAAGAGCGGAGTCGGTTTGGGACGATAATGATAACGTTAAAAATCTAAAAATTGTTACTTACAAATACAATCGCACCTGCCCTCTAATGAATGGCACTGGAACTTTCACACGGGACTTCGGTAATAATATTCAGGTAATTTTTGCAAGTATAGGAACTTCAAAACCTTTTGCAAGCGTTTGTTTTTATTCCAGGTACAAATTCGGACATACAAATTTCTAAGCAATGAGTATCGCTATTTTCCAATGGATTTCGAAGTCAATTACTGTGACGCAGTGAAAAAAAATGATTTTGGCCTTGGTGGTTTTTATAACTGTGGTAATTTCAGTCGATGCCCAATGAAAAAGGTATCCACTAATTCAAATGTTTTATAATAAATTAAGATCCATCATGACAATACGATATAGTTTAAATTATTTTTATAGTATCGTATATAGAAATTTGCCGTTATTATCACCCCTGTATGCATCTTCTTGGACTTGCCGTATCGTTATTCGACAACGTTAAGAGCGAATAAGAAATTATTAGAAAATCCCTTACACTGCTTGTATTTTATAGGAATTATCAGAATTCTGTAATGTTCTTCAGTTTTGTTTTGATTATTATTTTTTTGTTTCTTGTTTCCTTGACCTACTCTTTTTGTTCGTTCAATCTTTTCTTCGATTATAAACGTCGATGACACATACTGTTTTATGTTATAATATGTTGCAATTTTCTACTTTTTACAGTTACATAGAAAACAAATACTTCTAAACATCCAAACACAGAGATAGGGCATTCTAACGATTATGGAAAAAAATTTAGAAGTAGCGTTAGGCTAATAGGCAATCCTCGAAATTTACTGATACTAATATTCGCACTTACTAAGCTAAATTTTACAAGAAAATACATGACAGCTAACAGACTTTATATTATTTTAGTGGAATGGAAAATCTTAGTTTCAAATTCATATTTTTAACGGTAGGGAAGTCAATTCGATAACAAGCAATCCACGTAAATGTATATACTAAGCTATTCACCTTTGTGACGATTTCAGAGCTTTCGTGCCATTGCTATTGAGTAACAAACAACTTCCAAGATTAGACCGTGTCATTATTGAGGTGAAAAACTCGTTTCGCCCACTTTTGTAAGGGGCTTCATCAGGAGAAAAAACGAAAATCACGGTAATTCAATGTGTAAACCACTCCGAAGGCAAAACGCTTTTGCAAGGGAAGGAATAGAAAAGTACGATAACTGAACGTGTAAACCACGCTAGAGGCGAAATTATTCTAAGGTTCGGAAGAAGAAATGCGAGAATCTATAGGTGCCGTCGCGGTTGAGTAACGGTGGGTGGGGCTTAGAAATTAGCACATTCCACATAGAAGAAAGAGGAAAACCTTCATCCCGATTGAAATTGTTAGACTGCAAATAGCCATTATTTTTTAGCAAAAGATTCGCGAAGGCATTGAGATTTACAAACACCCTAATAATCTCAATCGGGACGAAGACTTTCCCCTTTCTCTTATGTTGAAAGTACTAATTTCTAAGCTCCGCCCACCATTACTCAACCGCGACGACACTTGCCTAAAAGCTCGCCTTTCTCTATGCGATCGTTACAAAAGTTTCGCCTCTGTCGTGGCTTGCACGTTGAATTACCGTGTTCTTTTGCTTTTTCTCCTGATGTAGCCCCTTACGAAAGTGGGCGGAACGTTCTTCGACCTCAATAATGACACGGTCCAATCCCGTAAGTCGTTTGTTACTATTCACCTTAGTTTTTGATACAATTTTATCACGATTTATTTTTATAATGTTGTTTCAATGGTCAAGGCCTATCTAAAATAATCAGAAATCGCTTGTAGAATAATTGTAGAATAGCTAATTAGTAACTCCTTTATTAACTAACATAAACTGTTTTAATTTTGACCATGCAGTTACAGTGTGTACAAATAAATTCCTTGCAGGGAGCATTTCTCATGTGCAATTGGGCACCGAATCCTTCCAAGTTTCCTCCGCATATTCCCAATGGCAGCTTCATGGTAAAATTAACTTGTATATTTCGCTCCAGGACAGTAGCGGTGTTTAATCTTTACTTTAGTATAAAGCGACCACTGTCTTTTTGATTGATTCCAGCCGATATGCAGCTTTATACACGTTAGAAATGCGGCAATAGTGTTTGCTTAAAACTGCACGAATCAGATGGATGTAATGAATTATAAATAATAGTTAGTTATGTACCAAGGGCATTATGAAGATGTTTATGCTCTTTCTACAAGCCTGAGGTAAGTAAGGCCTGTGGTGCATTCAACGTTTTATTTCAAACTTCTAATACGCGAATAAATTGAAAAGCTTGCAAAGCAGTGCATAACGCCATAAGGCGCAATGGACTGCCTTATATGCCTCGTATGACAGATACAAACAACAAATAATGGATCAGTGAAAAATAAAACATCTGATATAAAAATATAGGAGACAATAAATTAAAATTTAAACACGTTTCAAATTTTATGAGAAGCGTAATACACCTTAAAAAATTAAATTTTTAGCTACCTGGTTTTATTTTTAAGCTGGTACCATTACTATGGCAGTTTGATATTTTATTCCCTTCTGTGTTTTCCTTTAAGGTAGCGGTACTTTTAATATGTATGCTATAGTATTTTCTTCTCTTATTTGTACAATAAGAAGCAATTATTTAAGTTAATTATGTTGGTCTTCGGTTTACACTGAAATTCTAACGTCATAATAAAATTATATTTTATGTAGAGCCAGGGCTGTTGCCAAATATAGTTTTTTTTTAAATAAAATGAGTCAGTGTTCTGAAAATGTTTATTTAACCTTCCTCCACACGGTTAGAGTTTTATTCGTTGTTCCACGAAGAGGCACCCGGGTACCTGCAAGTCGGCTGCAATAGAAGTACGCAGGGTTAGTACAGGCAACAACCTCCGTTGTGCTCGTATGTGTATCTAATTCAAAATAATCTGTCAGCGGGTGTAATTATTGTAATATTGGTTATTATTACTTTTTCTTAGAAGTTTCAAAAAATGAATTCAAACAGTAAAGTTTTACTTTCTAACATAACCTAACATTTTAATCTATAAATTGGCATTTGATTTCCCGTCTATGTAGTTTGATAAGATTTTTTGTTATTAATAAAGTATTTCTTTATTTGCGATAAGTAGCTGATCTTTTGTCCGTAAATTTGACTCCAATAATAATAATAGTAGTTTTACGGCAATAAACAATATGTCATTCAAAGAAAACGTGCTGTAGTTTGAGTAAATTGTTTACGTGAATTTAAATTTTACAGTATGACTTATGAATAAGTGGCCTGCTTTGCAAAATTGGCCTAGGATAGCTATGCAAATATCGAATCTTTTGAAGGTGACGCGCCCCATGAGGAATGGTTGCCGCTGGCAGCTTCGGCTACTAAAGAGGAGTCAGATATTGAAAATAGTTATGCAGATGAACAAAATAAAATAGAAAGAGGAGAGGAAAGCAGTGACGACGATATTTCTGGAGACGATACTGAAGCAAGTGTGCCTAATCAACTAGATTTTCGGGGTAGAGATGGAACAATCTGAAAGTCGCCACCTCCTACAATAGCAGTTCATACCTTAAAAGAAAACATATTATGAGAAAAGTTTGGCCCTGTAAAAGTCACTACAACTCTTTCTGTTAGAGATACATTAAAACGAATGTTTACCCCAATAATGTGCAACATTATAATTCAGGAGACCAATGGCAAAGCAAAGACTGTGTGCCAGAAATGGAATACAGAAAATTTTAATAAACCAAAAAAAGTTTGAAAAGAATTAACCGCCGAAGAATTCGATAGATATTTAGGAATACTACTCGCAGCAGGGGTATACCGTTCTGATAAAGAAGACTTAAAGGAACTCCATTGTATAGGGCTACAATGTCAGTCAATAGATTTTGGAAAATCCAAGGATTTCTAAGATTTGATAATGTAAATACAAGGACTAACAGAATAAAAACGATATAGCTGTGGAAATCTCAGAATTGTGGCTATTGCTGAATGAGAATTTGAGAGGAAGAACTCGATTCACTAAGTATATGCCAGCAAAATCCGCTAAGTATCTAGTTGTACCGCTCTGAACGAAGGGTTGACAAGGCTTCGGCTAGCTCTTTTAATTCTCGGCAGAATATGGCGTAACATATAGATCCAGTAAGTTGTTCATGTTACCATAGAGTTAGATGAGTTATAAAATAACAAGTTTATGTGTACAAGAAGACATAATAAAAACTCTTGTATTAAACATAACATGGTGACAGCATAGTGGTCAAAATGAAAGGATTTAATAAACCAGCACCTCTTGATTTCAAATCAGGAAATTTAGCAGAATTATGGCAGAAATGGAAACAAAAATTTGACGTTTTCATGGTGGCATCGGAGAAAAAGAATAAGGCAGAGGATTTAAAGATTGCAATATTCTAAAATTTTATTGGAGAAGAAGGATTGGAAATCTATAATACTTTTACTTTTGCTGAAGGTACAGTAAAAAGTTTAGAAACTGTCATAGAAAAATATGATGCTATTTGTAAACCTAGAAAAAACACTGTCTTTGACAGGTTTAAATTCTTTAGTCGTGCACAAAGAGAAGGTGAGTCTATTGACTTATATTTAACTGATTTAAAGAAGTTGGCAACAAACTGTGAATTTGGTGATCAGCATGAGAGTCTTTTACGGGATAGAATTGTTCTAGGAATATTAGATAAAGCAGTACAAGAACGACTCTTAAGAGAACCGGAAATATCATTGACAAAAGCACTAAATTTTTGTCGAGCTAACGAGGTAAGCAAATCGCAGATGAAAGAAATGGAAAAAGGCACAACAGTGGATGTACTTAACAAACAGAAACGTAGAGAAGTAATGGGAACAAGCAAGAAATATGAAAATAAAAGTGAATATGGTCAAGAAAGAATGAACAAATTTAAAAGCAGAGGGGAAAATAGACAATGTTTGCGTTGTGGCTATCACCATGATCCGAGAAACTGTCCCGCATATGGGCAATTTTGAAAAAAGTGCAAACGTCGTAACCATTTCGCTAAAGTATGCAAAGCAAAATGGATAAATACTTTAGATGAAGATAATTCAGTAATGCAGGAAACAGAAATCGAACATGATTTCATGTTAGATACATTGAGATGTTCAGTGGATGCAATTGAGTGGCGAGAATCTATCAAAGTGAATGGAACCATAGTATCCTTTATACTCGATACAGGGGCAGACTGCAACGTATTACCAAAGTCAAAATATGATGCTCTCCGTATAAAACCTAAAATAAATAATACCAATAAAATAGTTACGTCATACACGGGGCATAAAATTGACATTTTAGGTATTTGCAAACTGACATGTCAAACGTCAAAAGTTGACAAATTAAATCTCGATTTCTTTATAATAGAAAAGTCTATACAACCCATAATAGGATTGGAAGCGTGTCAAGAACTACAGTTGATTCACAGAGTGCATAGTGTAAAAACATTTCCTATAATAGATGAGTTTCCTGATGTTTTCAATGGTAAACTAGGGACAATACCATTTGAATATGAAATTAAATTAAAACCAGGAGCTGTAAGTAAAGTTACAAATGCTAGAGTCATTCCGAAAGCTTTAATAGCCGAAGTAAAAAATAAAATAAACAAAATGGTCGATGCTGGAATATTAAAAAAAGAACAGGAACCAACAGATTGGGTACATCCAATTGTGATAGTGAAGAAACCAACAGGTAAAATTAGAATCTGCGTGGATCCTAGGGAATTAAATAAATATATAAAACGAGAGCATTACCAAATTCCAACACAAGAAACGATATTTGGAGAATTACAAGGAGCAAAATATTTTACTGTGCAGATGCTTCATCGGCATTTTTACAAATAAAGTTAAATGAAGAAAGCTCAAAGTTATGTACAGTGGCTACACCATTTGGAAGGTATCGCTTCCTTCGTCTACCTTTTGGTTTAAGTAGTTCTCCAGAGGTATTTCAACGCGCAATTAACACAATTACTGAAGGATTACAAGGTATTTGTACATTTATGGACGATGTTTTGGTTTTTGGAAATACTGAAAAAGAACATAATGAAAGATTGCGAAAATTATTAAAAAGAGCAAATGAAAATGGACTTAAATTTAATAAAAGCAAAGTACAGTACTGTGTAAATAAAGTGAAATATGTAGGTCATGTAATTACAGAAGACGGAATAGCAGTAGATGAATCAAAAGTACAAGCAATAGTGGACTACAAAGCTCCAGAAAATCGAACTGAGCTTATGAGATTTTTAGGAATGATAAATTATTTGGCAAAATTTGTGCCAAACATATCTGAAAAAACAGCACCTTTAAGAAAACTACTTAGCATTAAAAATAAGTTTATCTGGGAACAAATTGAGCAAAAGTGTTTTGAAGAATTAAAGAAGCTTGTTACAGAAACACCGGTTTTAAAGTTTTTTGGTCCATTAAAAAGTCGATATTATCAGTCGATGCAAGCCAGAATGGAATGGGTGCAGTAATTTTACAAGATGAACACCCAATTGCGTATGCATCGGTAACGTTAACTAACAGTCAACAAAGATACAGCCAGATTGAAAAAGAACTTTTAGCTATTGTTAATGGTTGTCAAAGATTTAATTATTTTCTTTATGGTACAAAGTTTGTTCTTTATCAAGAAACCGTTGGACACTTTATCGCCCAGAATACAAAGAATGATACTGAAACTGTTAAGATACCAGTTTGATTTAAACTACGTTCCAGGTAAGAAAATGTTTGTTTCTGATGCCTTGTCTAGGTCTCCAGGAACAACATCTGTAGATACAAGTTACTTGGAAGGGACTGCACAGCAAGTAAATACAGTGGTGTCTATGTCCGATAAAAAAACAGATGAGTACGTACAAGCAGTAAAATTAGAGGAAGAAATGCAAAATTTGCAACACTTTATACGAACAGGGTGGCCAGAACACAAGAAAGATGTACCAGCATCAATTCGTTTGTACTGGCAATATCGAAGTACCATTCATGAATATAATGAATTACTTTTTCGTGGGAATCAAATGATTATACCAAAAGCAAAACGGGAGGAAGTATTAAATCGTATACACTTAGCACATCAAGGTATAATATAATGTAAACAAAAAGCAAATAATGCGGTCTTTTAGCCAGGTATTGCAAAAGATATTGAGCAAAGGGTGCAAAGCTGTGACATCTGTCAGAGGTATTCAAAATCAAACGTCAAAGAACCTCTAACAGTCTATCCAATACCTGAACTTCCATGGAATGAGGTAGGAGTCGATTTTTTACATTTAATAGAAAAAGATTATTTGGTTGTAATAGATTTCCATTCCAAATTTATAGAAATTCGCAAATTAAATAGCAAAATTACTAAAGCTGTAACTGCAGCATTAATGTCAATATTTAGAACGCATGGAATACCAAAAGTCATACATAGTGATAATGGGCTTCCTTTTGATTCAAAAGAATATCATGTATTTGCTAATAAAATCGATGCGAAAATCATGACATCTAGTCCTCATTACCCAAAATCAAATGGTATGGTAGAGAGAGCTATTCAGACTGTAAAAGGGATAATTCTTAAAAGCATCCAAGCAGAAAATGATCCAAATATAGCTATTATGGAATACAACAATACTCCAAAACAATATTTATCATCTCCCGCATTAATGTTAATGGGACGACCACTTAGAACCCAAATCCCTACAATAAACCTGAAACCAGAATTTAATGTAGTACAAAACAAGAAGTTATTGAAGAAACACAAGCAACAGCAGATTAAATACGCAAATCGTTCAAGTAGAGCGTTAAGCGTACTTAAACCCAGTCAAAAGATTTATATTCAAAAGGGTGTGAGAAAGTGGATACCAGGAAAAGTACTTGAGGCAACGGACTATCCAAATTCATACTATGTTAGAACTGAAAATGGAGCTACATACCGCAGGAACAGAATACATTTAAAAGATAGGATTGAAGGAGAAAACAGTAACATGACAAAACCATCAACACCAAATAATGATTCGCACTTAGAAGAAAATTCATCAACATTGTCAAGATCTGCTACAACAACTCCAGTAAGTAGTTCATCAAAGATCATTGGGATGCAAGAACCAATGCGAGTCCAAGAGAGAACCTCTGAAGTAAAATCTCCAAAAGTTTCACCAACCATTCGTTCATCAACAACTGCCAAGTGTACGCGGCCCAGAAGAAATATTCAATTGCCGGTTAGATTTAAAGACTATCTTGTAAATACAAAATGTAATTTAAGAGATCAGTTTGGGGATTACGTTTAATGTATAAAATAAGGGAACATGTAACATATAGATCCAGTAAGTTGTTCATGTTACCATAGAGTTAGATGAGTTATAAAATAACAAGTTTATGTGTACAAGAAGACATAATAAAAACTCTTGTATTAAACATAACAGTGTAATGGTCAGGCTAAGAAATGATTCTGGCTTTTACAATTGAACAGTATATTAAATAAAGAATTGGGCGCCATGTCGTTACTCAGGACAAATAAAACAAACCTAGCTAGAAACATAAATCAACACCTGCCTTCATTGCTCAATAAAGGAACAAATAATTTAAATTTGGCGTCACGCAACTTACACACACATGTAATTGTATATTGGAACTAAACAGACAACACAACATCTTAAAAACTTCAATTCGAAGTAGCATTTCCAAAGTCGCTAATTATAGCTTAAAGTACAACTTTAAGCTAACACTTGTGCAATCGCAATTGGCATAAACGCACAACGCCAAAGGCGCTATCTGAGATATAGTATACACTCTATTTCAGCAATTTCGAAATATTTAAATACTAGCACTTTAGCGGTAATAACAATTGAGCCAAAAAATTGATTTGACACGCTTAGTTTGAGTTGCTAAGATCTTAGTAGGAACTGACATAAATTTACAACATAATGCCTGTGTCGTTTGAAAAACATGTTGATAAGGGCATCTACTTACAATTAATTATTGATGAAGTCCAGCGAGCGGCAAGTGGAATCCTGTTGGTTTTATTTTTCCATGACGACTCAAGGCCAACTTGACTGCATGATTCTCAGAATTCCAAGGTCGCCACTTAAGAAAAGCTAGCATCAAAAGGAAGCAGCACATAACTGGACTTCCTGGCTACGTACAGAACAAAATCGGGAAACTGATAGCCTCATAAGAACCAAAACGATAGTTTAAGGTTGCTGAATTTAAGCCTTTGTGAGAGCCCATAGCTAAATTTTAGCCCGTAGCTGCTGGTCTAGATATTACAAATTAGATGCAAAAATACGCTCTCAGAAGCATTTTTACCGAACTGTGTGCTCTGCCTAATTACTGTGGAAGGCACATCGCAGCGATTTAAAGGATCGAAAGGCGCAGTGAAATTCATCCTAAATAACGAAAATTAATACGCAAAGAATAAAAATTGATGAGCTTTCTTAACAACGCTGAAACCCCGCCCGCCAAACCAATGCTGCAAGCGGCTCGCTTGATTGAAAACAAGAACGGCCTCTCGGAAAATCAGTACTATTCGAGCTATTCTGCTGTTTTACAGCCTACTCAAATCAAAATACGAAAAACAAGCCTCGACACGAAAATGTTGCAGATGTTTATCTCTGAATGCAAACGCTTGCTGCGATAAACTTGAATTCTTTTGCCACACAATATAGCTATAAGGTGGTCCGAAAGTCGGTGTCAAATGTAGTAACGAGCTTTTGAAGTAAAATTGAAACGGGGCGTTACAGAGTGAAAATTTGGTGGGTATGCCACCCTTTTAATTCTTATCCATTGACTGGACAAATATATACTGGCAAATCTGTGGGAGAACGTGATCAAAATCAGGGCGAAAAAGTGGTAAAAGATCTGTGCTTTCGACACAGAAACCGTGGGAGAAACATTGTAATGAACAATTTTTTTAGCACGCTTCCTTTAACAAAACTGTTGTTGTACAATCTTCCGCTTGTCGACACATTGAAGAAAAATAAACCTTACGTACCTACCCATATGATGTCAAATAAATCTAGAGAAGAAATGTGTTCACTATTTGGATTTAGTGACGGAAAAGTGACTATGGTCTCATGTTCCAAAGAGCAACAAAGTTATCAGTTCTAAAAATAAGACCGAAACTATTCAATATTATAATTCTGGAAAAGGAGGTGTTGATAATATGGACAAAATAGTGTCACACTACTCCGTGAAAAAAACCAACAGTTGGCCCGTCGCCATGTTTCCCAATATAATTGACATAGCAGCCTTAGCATCTTACACCATATACAAAGAAAATAATCCACAGCACGCTAACAAGGATTAGAAACGCAGCAAATTTTTGCAAAATCTTGCAAAGAAACTAGCCATGCCAGCAATTGAGACTCAATTCAGATATAAACGTTCGTGTCAACATTTTAATTCATTGAATTCATGTTAGGAAGACCCGTTGTTCAGCTAGAACCTTGCGAATAAGCCAATCAGCCTAGAGATTCAACTGGTAATCTTCAGGTGGCAGAGAGATGCTGCATCAGTAAATCAACAAATACACAAAAAGGAACATATAAAGCTTGTTGGGTGTGTTACAAACCCATCTGTGTAGAACACACTAAAATAATTTAAAAATGTATTTCTTGAAGTAGCTTGTATTCTCTTCAAAAAAGTTAAATTTAATTGTGTGTTTACATTATACTTACATTCTGTATTTCGAAAGTATCAAATAAGAGTTTATTTACTCACTGCTCAAATGTTTACATTATAAAAGTACTATTTACGAAAATGGTACCCCCGTACCTCGTCATTGGAATGTAACGTTAGCCCCCTCTTCAAGTTTACATAAGGCACAAATAGTGTGATAGAAATTTTAATGAAGCTGTTACAATCTTTGGCCGCATCTCATAGCCCTTGAATTTTGAATAAAAGGATCATAGCCGCTATGCGCGGACGTAAACAGGTACGCCACCAAGTTTCGTTTTCAACCCCCTCTAAAAAATCGAGCGATAACGATAACGAGCAGAGTATAAAAGGAGAATCCGCAGTCATTTGACTACAGTTGAAACTTGAGTCTTCAGACCTGAACCCGCATCCTGATTACCAGGTCCCTCTGGGGGCCTGGCTCCCGCTTTCTTGGTCCCTCTAGCACCGGTCGACTCCGATCTCGCTAGAAACGCCGTTTAAATTCTAGCACCAGCTGATCTCCGTCCTGACTCGCTAGCACCGATCGGCTCCGATCTTGCTAGAAACGACGTTTTATTTTAGCACCAGCTGATCTCCGTCCTCACTTGCTAGCACCGGTCGGTTCCGATCTTGCTAGAAACTCCATTTAACTTTCCGCACCAGCCGAGTTTCTCAGCTCATTATTTTCACAGCCTTTAAACTAATTAAACTTTAAACCCGACTTACTTACCTAATAGGAAAGCAGCATAATCCAGGTCCCTCAACGTAAGCAAATGAGTTCGCTTGCCATGAGTCCGGACCAACAGCAAAACCTCCGACGCTCTCCTGCTATTCTATCGTCAAAGAGCCTGACTTTGTAAAATGTAAAAGTCCAGTTTATATTATTCCTAGTGGTCCAAACTAACTCACAAAGGACGTACCACGTCCATCCAGGCTTTATGCACTCCCAGTAAACATCGCCGACACCGTAAAACACTTTAATTCAGTTGAATTTGACAGCCCGTAAAATAATTAAAGTCACTAAATCACGTTAGCTACGCTAACACAGGTAAGGAAACTCGTAGTTATTTATGTCAAACCAAACTCGTTTTTGTCAGTGGCGTACCCCATCAGTTTATAGGTTATAATAGAAATAAATTCAAGTTTGTGTAACGTCAACGCAATAAATAAATATTACATAACAAATTATTTGTAAACGTTTTCCAGCTTAAAAAAATTTATTTTCACCAATATAAAGCTTTAGCGAATATTGTGTACCGCTCGCCCAATCCAATACTTCGGCACCTCACATACACGTAAATGATGCATGTCGTCTAGTGGTATATTTATTTCTTTCAACCACTTCTGCCTTGATGATATTTCTTGGTCCTTAATTTGCAATAAGTAATTCATTAAAAAGTATTGCTAAATATTGCATTAGGTCATAATTTAGGCAAATGATTTGTAGTCGTGAAAAATTACCTTGGATATTTCTTCAGATCTTCAAGTTTCAGATTCAGTAGTTGACGAAAAACATTTTAAATTGAGGTTAAAAACGATCATCTGCCTAACTTACAACCTAGAGAAAGGATTGTGGCATCGCATTTGAAGAATACATTAATAATAAGAAAAATTACTTATGCCCTTGCTACTAGCGCCTATGGTAAATTTGACATTGACAAACTCGTTTTTGAATTTGTCAAATGGTGTTTCCCTACCTGTGTTAGCATAGCTAACGTGATTTAGTGACCTTAAAAATAATTAGAGTCCCTGTATATAGGTTACTAAGAGTTGGGCAGACAACGGGATACATTTTGATTGGTTTGGATCACTTTTTGCAAGGCATGTGTGATAAAAGTGCCGTTTTTGCATATTTTGTAACATGTTACGACTGATAGTTTCACACATGCAAATCTAAATCTTAACTAAATTGGCCGTTTATTCCAAATAGTCGGTTCTAGAAATCCTAAGAATGATCAATACTCTGGAAACTCTCTCATCAAAACCAAGTTAGCAAGATTGGTTCCCATAACCTCTTTGTTCGACATATGTCAAATATCTAATTTAGATCAAAAATTTATGTCAAATCAGGCTGTTTGCCCAACTCTTAGTAAACTATATACAGGATCTAAAAATAATAACAAACAAGCGCCATCTAGTGATAGCCTAAATATGCTTGGCTTTAGATTTGTTGGCCGCAGTACAGCAGAGCTACAGAACACTTACTCCTACCGTCTTCAAACATTCTTTGAAAGAATCCGGGGGCAGCAACCGGGCCAAACCAGCGTGCAGTGTAGGTTATCGAACGTGCCCGAAATAACGAAACGCCAAAAGAATTTTATTTTATTATATTCATGTACATAATACTTTGTTAAATTACGACTTACCTTGTATATATCTAAACACATTATACAATTTATTCCAACGCTGTATTATTCCTGTATTTTATACATTTAAGTACAATGAACCTATGGGCATTTGAGCTTTACCCGAGCAATCCAGTTTAAATCTAAATGTAGCGAATTTAGGTAAAATTTAAAATAATAAATTAAGAATTCAAAATTCAAAATTCCGATACGAACCAGCCAGATTTATTACAGGAATAACAAATGAACACCTTCAACTGAAAATATTTCGAAAAGTCTTTCGGAGCGATTTAGATTCTAGTTACAATTATATGTATTTCCCAACTAAGTTTGAGGTGACAGGTTTATTTTACACTTGTATATAAAAACGGCACCTGGGTAACACGTCGTGTTAAAGCACCTTAACATTTCAAATGTTATATAAAAGAAATAAAAACTGTTACGATTGACAAACTATATTGGAGGGTTCCTCATATTACTGCAACTCTCGCCCAAGAATTGTCACTAATCAAAATTGTTTGTAGATTGTAGTTTTTGCCGAAATCGATATATTTTAATCTATTATTAATGGCAATGCCGAGATATGTCATTCTATAGAATTCTAACTGTTAACGTAGTATTTTGTCTATTCATTACAATCGCATAATAGTATATTATACATCAAGGTAGCGAAGCGCAGGATTATAACCTGAGCGCATATTAGATACTGAGCGCGCAGCGCGAAGTATCTAAAGCGCGAAGGTTATAAGACGATTCGCTACCGTGGTGTATATACTATTTTTTGCACTACCAAACGGCTTAATACCTAAATTCCCAACACATTTCGAAAATATTTTAACTGTCAACCTGACAATACAGCTCTTTAAAACGTCAAAATTAAAATAGTCATATTTGGTAACTTAGCAATTTATTAGTTACCAGGGTGAAAATTGTTTATTTTACTTTCTCTCCCTTGGTGGAGAAAATCAACTTCACGACCTAAAAATAGACCAATAACGGTGCGTTCTGAGACTAGTAGTGCAAAAAATAGCATTGTATCTACTCATTTTATTTGTCTTGAAAACAATAACATTAAAAGTAAATTGTTTTGTTACTAACACAAACCATGACAATTAATTCAAACGTACTATATATTTTGTTCCAAATATACAGTGTGGCCACAGATTCATTCTCTCTTATTACGAGAGATAGAGATTAGGTTAAATGGAATAAAAACATCCCTCAGCTGAAGCTGTACCAAACCCCATAAATAAACTTTGGATATTCAACCTAGTTCCGACTCTGTAGCAAAAAAGTGAATTTTTGACTAAATAGCTCGTCTATTTTAAGAGAAAGTCCAATTAAATTTTCACATTGAGGAATGTGCAAATTAAATGCAACTTTCTTCAGCATCTTTCGTAATTTTTTATTATAATTTAGTTTAATGCAAAATTAAATATTTTTCAAAGCGTTTTTAATAAATACATAATTACTATAAAATAATTTTCCTTTATTTCTTTGCTCTTAAAACCTTCAGGCAAACTTCATGACCGATGTTCTCACTTGTCAAAGTAAAATTAAGTTTTTTATTTTTTCGCCATTAATTTTCGTGTTAGGTATAACCAATTATACATATTTTGAAAAGCGAAAAATAATTCCCCTTTTAAAGGCGTCATGGGCAACTATGAGTGCTATAAGACAAAATGAAGTTGACCATTGTAGCTCAACTATGATAACAGTTTTCAATAAGAATGTGCAAATTAAACTTGATTTTCTCCTAAAATAGAGAAATTATTTAAAAAATCGAAAAATCAAAAATTTACTTTTTTCTCTGCAGCACCATCGTCTAAACTACGTTGAATATCCAAAGTTTATTTATGGGGTTTGGTACAACTTTACCTGAGAAGTATTTTATCCCATTTAACCAAGTCTCTATCTCTTGAAATAAGGGAGATCCCCATGTTGAGAATAAGTCTGTGGACACACTGTATAATAGATGAAAACGTCAACCTATTGCTAAAAAATATCACTAAAAATTGAATAAAATTGTCTATATAAACGACAATAAAGTTACCGTTGTGCGGATATCATTAACGTCTCAACCTTAACCGATTCGCTCTTGAATATAATTTAACTTTATCGTCTTATACTGTGTAGAAATTAAGTAGATAGCGCATAAATTCTGTAACTTCCTTAATATTCGTATTCGGGACACAAATCTCAAAAACTATAGCAGTTCCAATTACAACGCGTCTGTTAAGGTTATTTTCAAATTTTTATATCATTTGTTTTAAATGTTATAACGTCATCAATTCTTTTTAAATGGCAACCTATATTTTTATCCTTTATTTTGGGAGCAAATTTTAATCTGTTTCCAACGGTATAAAATTTTGAATAAAAATTAGAACAAAACGGTCTTAAAATTAAAATAGTAAGGATAAAGAATAAGTATGTTGATAAATACTATTAGCAGAAAATACAAATACGCACATTTACAAATTTCATCGATTGTCAACGTCAAGTATGTTGATAAATACTATTAGCAGAAAATACAAATACGCACATTTACAAATTTCATCGATTGTCAACGTCAAAAAGTGGTCTTAACTAAGTTACCAGGTAACTAGAATACTCTGAACGTTGAAAACATATTAAAATTTTCTACTTAAAAAAAATAAAATATAGGTTGTTATTTAAAAAAATATTAGGGAAAGTAATATAAACAAGTAGTTTTTATACCTAAACCAGGGCGTACGGATTATACCCAGGCCAAATCATATCGTCCCATTAGTCTTACATCCTTCTTACTAAACACGCTTGAGAGACTTTGTGACAGAAAAATACGGGAAAGGGTGCTGGCTTTACACCCATTGCACCTGAACCAACACGCCTATATCTCAGAGAGATCTACTGAATCGGTGCTACATGCTGTAGTGAACCGTATTGAGAGATCGCTAAACAATAAAATGTTCACTCTGGGAGTTTTCATTGATATTGAAGGAGCCTTTGACAAGGCTTCATTTGAGAGCATTAACTCTGGCACCCACTTTCTGTGAATGGATAAAACACATGCTTACGATGAGAGCAGTGCAATTTAATATAGAAGACAACTCCATTAGAGGTGTGGTGACGAAGGGCTGTCCGCAAGGGGGGGGGGGGTTCTGTCTCCACTACTGTGGAATACAGTGGTAGACAGCCTTCTAAGCACACTCAATGATGCTGGATACTATACTACTGGATATTCGGATGACATCGTCATCCTCATTACTGGCAAGTTCGAGGGCACGCTCTGTAACTTGATGCAGACAGCTCTTCGAATAACAGGAACATGGTGTAATGAACAGTCACTCTTTGTCAATCCTTCAAAGACAGAAATGGTACTTTTCACAGAAAAATAAAAGTTGGACCTCTACGTAGACCTCTCCTATTCAACACTTCTCTCAGCTTTTCAGACAATGTCAAATACTCGGGAGTTGATTTTGACATACAGCTGAATTGGGAAAAACATTTAAAAGTTAAAACTGAAAAAGCATGCATGGCATTCTGGCAGTGTCGCCGCGCTTTAAGTAAATCCTGGGGACTCTCCCCTCGAATTACCTTGTGGCTGTATACTGCCGTGATAAGGCCCATGCTATGTTATGGAGCACTTGTCTGGTGGCCCAGGGTCAGACAGGCTACGGCAGCAAGTAAACTAGGACATCTGCAACGCCTTGCCTGTCTTAGTTCTACAGGTGCTATACGCTCAACCCCTACTGCCGCTTTAGAGGTGGTCTTATGCCTTCCACCACTTTGTGGAGGAAGTAGCCGTAAGGATAGCCTTGAGACTGCGCTACAAAGGGCTATGGCACACACCAGGCAAGGGAGGCAGGCATACCCGCATCCTGAATGAGGCCGTCAACAAGATCCCTCTTCTGGACGCTATGGTAAACTACCTCCCTTTACAATATGCCTTGAATAGACAATTTAACGTCTATGAAAATTCCGGGTTTCCCCAGCATATAGATATATCCATCTTTGCTGATGGATCTAAAACAAAGCACGGAAAGGGTTTCGGAGTTTTCTCTGACGATCTGAACCTCCGCCAAAGCATACCACTAGGCAAAATGGCCACTGTCTTCCAAGCGGAAATAATTGGAATAATACATGGTGCAATTGGTATCTTCAGTGACAGTAGATCCGCTTTACTAGCCCTGAATAGTTGCACAATTACCTCAGGTGTGGTACTGCACTGCCGTGAGGCTCTCGAGGATATCTCAAAAAATCATATCAAGAAACCTTAAACAGCTTCATACGAAGATGGGTTAACATGCAAAGCTGTCGTCAAGCACGGGCTGTTATTACAGCGCCCTCGCCAAAGACAGCCAAATATTGCTTGCAACTGTCCCGAAGGAACCTTCGACTAGTCGTAGGTATCCTATTTGGACACTGCACTCTAAACCAACATATGCACAGGATGGGACTGGTGGACAGCCCAAACTGTCGCGGATGCAACGAGGATGACGAGACAGCAGAACACGTTCTGTGCCACTGTCCAGCTCTCGCAAGAGTCAGAGGATCCATGTTGGGGGAATTCAGGCCCGATATGGTCAGAATTAGCAACACTCCAGTTGCGGTCGTCCTTAAGTACATTCAGAGGATTGGATGGCTTGAGTGATACCCAACTTGGAGAGCTGCTGGGAGGTAGCACAATGGGCCCACTTAATGCGGCCTAAGTGCGTGTGAGGTAACTTACCCTCTATTTTTAATCTGGAATCCAGAATATAAACATCTTAAAATGACTTACCAAATGCCCTGCCATTTTAATTGCTATATGTATAGTACATTCCATCAAAACTCAGCGTTAACCATTTTCTCTAACTGACTTCTTACATGGAATTACTAGAGAATATTACGAGCTATTACGAAAACTGCTTTGCTAGCATCGGACGAATAGATGTTTGTTTATTATTCTAAAAATAATTAATTGTAAATTATTATAGTTGAATATTTTCTATTAATGTGCTCATTTATTAATTGTACGTTCACAATAAAAATAACATATTGTAGTTTTAATATTTTCCTAAATACGTCCTTCTGCAATCAGAGTTAATTCAAACCTTTAACAATAGATTTACTACTGATGTTTATCATGTTTACTTGTGTAATCCTTTGTAAGTACGCAGGTAGAGAAAAAGGGTAGGGCTGAGTTTTGAGGGAAGGTACTATAGATGCGTTTTTATTTTGCTATTATTTTAATCATACCCTATTACCCATGACCATATATTTCATTTTTGATTCGTTTAATTTAAATTTGACAATATTTAACAAATTCCATTTGAAGGCGGAATTAATTTTTAATAAAAAAAAAATTGTTGAAAACTTTGTTTATTATTACAGTAGTAAGTGATATAAAACACAGAAGATCGCACTTCTAATTATGCCTTGAGGATGTGGTTATAGATATCCTGTTCATCCACCTTAGGTAAACAATTACGCCTGTAGAAACATCCCAGTCTGAATGTCCTCTCTGTAGGGCCTTGTCTTCTTTCAAATTGGTTGACAAATTCTTTCTGTGCTCCTGGCAGTTCCACAAATAAAAAAATTATTTTCCAATAAACCTTTTTGCAATTCTACTGAATAAAAAAAGTCAAAAAGCATTCTATGGCCTTTTCCAACGGTATCTTTTGTTAGGTCCATTACTAATCTCTTTGCTAAATTTTTCTCTGCTATATTTTCTAATTTACTAGTATAATTTTTAAAATTACATATATATCCCGTAGAATCTACACGAATCTATACCTCATACCTACGTTTGATAGGTTTCATTGGAAGATACTGTCGTAAACTGCGTCGTCCTTTGAATTTGATCATAGATGCATCCACCGCATGATTTTCATTAAGGCGATACGATGATAAAAAATTTAAACTCAAAGCGTCTAATAGTTGTCTAACTTGGTAAATCTTATCAAAATCTATGTTTTACACTACAGGATGCTTACATGTATATTTCATTTATATAAAAAAATAATTTGTTACCCTAAATAGCTAAACAATTTATTCGTTGGCTAATCTCTCAAGTAATCAAAAACCCTAAACTGCTTGAACACACTCGCAGATCGCGACTAGCTCAACGAAGACGGTGGTGCGGTACTTTTAATACACCAATTAAATTGTTTACATCAGACCGGTAGAGCGCAAACAAATTTTTACAATAACGACGAGTGTGCTCAGGCATAGAATGAGAATTCGTAAACTGCAGCAGCCCAAATCCCCTGAAAGAAAGCTCCAAACAATCTTCGGTAGCAACAACGCAATAACGATAACCCCATTTAAATATCGCAGTATAATTGGCATAAAAATTAAACTGGTTGCTAAAGGAAAACGGAACTCAAAGTAAATTCATGCAAATCTCTGCTAAACGACAAAGCGGAACTTACCCCTAATGGACTGGGCAACGAAAATCTAAGAGTAGGCGCAGCACAGTGTACGAATCCGCCAGACAAGGCGAAAAGAAAATAATCTCTCCAAAATTTTGTCCAAACTACACAATACTCCGCTCTGCAGCGGGGCGTTAAATTTCCATAAACACTAAACTGAAGGCACGTACAGCGGCATGACAAATAGCCACAAATGAAAGCACCAAAACATCTTCGCGGCGTTCCGCCAGACAAAAGGACGCGCTCAAACAAATGCATGCCACAATCAAGGAACGATCCCACCATGTTCACAGTCATGCTAGGCTAAGGAAAAGCGTACAGATAACGATAACTTGCGCCAAAGAAATAGTAAATTGTAGAAGGCGCAAAAGCAGCGTTGCTGAACTAAAAGAAGTGCAGAAAAATCGCAACAAATTACCTGCCGTTGCGCATAAAATCCTATAAAACACAAGAAAAACACGTGTCACTGTAACCTAACCTGTACGCCCAGAACAAAGCACGGAGTACAACTGAGTGTATGCACGTGTTTGTATAGTATAGGCAACACATATAACACTGTGGTTGCCCAGCATACCGCTAGAAACTTAAAAAAATTATGGTCATCTCAGCTAATCACCAGTCCTCAAAGGGTTAACTAATTTATTCAAACATTCGTTTATCTTACCAGCGATACCTGTAAAGCTATCTCCAGATATTGATACTAAAGTGTCGTCTGCAAATAAATTAACAACAATAGATAGGCAGCTAAAAATATCATTAATATACAGGGTGGTGAAAAACTAGGGGATTCTCTGTGCGTAACCTTGTAGGCCTTCGTGATGTACATATAGTTCGTCATAAATCGCCGTTTTCATCTACAGTCACCAAAATCTCGGGAAACTGATTTTCCCATAGTAATAGTACCTATTTCTTACCTATATCCACCAAGGGACCGACCGCATAGGAAAGCTTATTCGAAAACAAACCATCAAAACAGTGTTCAAACCTCCGAGTAAGGTGTTACGGATTTTTCTTTTACTCAAGGGTAAACTGAACACAGCGATTGGATTTCGGCTTTTGGCCAATCGTTAGTCAAAGTTAGACATACTATCCTAAAAGTCGTTGCGCCCGTCGATTTGTCTTTAAGTAATTACCATCAACTACCCCAATTATGGTACCTCGACCTGAACTGTGCCCTATCGTTCGAATCCACCTCCCGATTGGTTTTTAGCTGGAGCCAATAGGGCTGGAAGGGACACGCAGGGGCGAACACTGCTACAAATATTCATTGACGTTTAACTTATCTTTGATGATATGCACGTATTAAAATGTAGTGTAAATGTCCTTAAACACTACTAAATAACGATTATTCTAAAATGCTTCGTTGAAAAGTTCACATATCCAGACTGAAATTCATTCCTTAGGCTGATTTTCCATTTTTCTGATACCGAAGGGTTGACGATGTGCCTTATCATGCATGCACGGCTCAAAAATTTCCTTGTTGTCACTTCTACCATAACACTCAACTATCTCAAACATTGCTTTGACATACCGTTTATCTTGATAACTCCATCTCTCGTGGTGACTAACACAATCTCTCTGCAATGGCTCCCTCGTGGTACACAATTAGGTCTTGAGTTTTTCGTTTCTACATCGGGCAATCTAATTTGCCAATTAGTGGTTTTATATAATTGACTAAATTAATCTTTCTACAGTTTTAACGACACTTTTAATTCCATTTTTACACGTACTAAGGGGTAGGTGTTGTCGCACCTGCTTTTTATACTGCAATTTACATTACTTTAATAATTTTTTTATTTTCATTACACTCTTATTGTTATTACATTAAAAACAACCAATAACAAACTTGTACACCTACACACAATTAAACAATATATACACAAAACCCTTTCTAAGCGCCCTAGTCAAGACAAAAACCTACATAAACTATAGCCAGTACATAAAGCTTTCCACACAAGCCAGTACTCGAGATGTCAGAACAAACTACATAATTTTAGCTACTGCATTACAACTTTAATTTAAAACTTACTATAAGAATAATTTCCTAGATGGTTTCCAACGTTAACGTTTGTGTTACGTTAGCAAACAAATGATAAAAACAATCTACATGAACACTTGGTACGCTATATCATCAACACCTTAAAAGGTCTCACACGGAACGATGTAGTTTAAAATATTGTGAAATGAATGTGATTAAAAGCAGAGTGGATTAGGCCAAATATGTAATATTCCAATAACTGAAACGTCGAATAAAACCGACTGCTAGGATAAGGATGTGGATGAAGAAGTGGAACAATAAATTCCAAGAACATCAAACCTGCACTAAAGGCTTTTATTACACCTAGCCCTAAATTAGGACATAACAAAAGAAGAAGAAATAGAAATGTATCATCTTTAGTTGCATCTTAAATTAACCAAAATCCCATTTAACACTCTTAACCGCAGCATAAACATCTACCAAACATAGCTCTCTGGAATTCAAGAAAAGCATCCCTGCGAATTTATAACGTCTTGTAAAGGGCGGAAATTTGATATAGTCCGGCCCCCAGTTGCAGCAATGGTAGTTTCTCTGCAATAGAAAATATTTAAAAAGACGTACAGTTTTCTAAAATATCAGTTACCTTTCGAAATAAATACGTTGAGAAGTTACCACACCTGAAGATATTGTGTACACCAAAAGCGTTACTATCTAAGCTCTTACATATATTGTAATGTAGCATGCTGTGAGAATGCTTAATTATTTTCAATTAATATCCAGCTATCTAAAGGGTATCATGGGATAACAAGTGTAAGTGAATAGCTGGTGTCAGTAAATATTAGCAACCAGGGGGTTGTTTACTGGAACTGAAAAAGTTTCTATATTTTGAGTAATCTCAGTCTAATTAATCACGTTAAAGGTCTAATAATCCTTTAATTGTGAGAATAATATTGAAGTTTGGTACTTGTTAGCAAGAATAGCCTTCTGCACGACCAACGTTTGATCAAGGAGTCACAATTATTATTCGCATAGCGATTTGGAGATTAATAGAAACCATTTCAATTGGTTATTGGTGTTTAAGTCATCAGTTAGTGCAAGTGTTTATGTTTGTGGCATGCTACACTAATGTTTAACAAAATATTAAACGGTCACGACAGCTACAACGAGTTTTTATGGGTCTTCTACATCTTAAAGGAGATGCTTGACGACTGTGATCAGTTTTGAGCTGATATAGAAACACACTTCAGGTACGAGTTCATCTTTGAGAAGGTTAGTGTATTTTAATAACAGTTTGGTACGGCAAAATTAGAATAAAACATTGTATTTTAGATTTAAAGAACATTTAGAATATTAAGTTTTCCAAATTTGAATTGATTTGAGTACTCGACGTTTTCGGATTTTATATTTAGAAATTGTATTATTTTTGGTCTAGTTATCTTTAAGAAAGTTTAACCTCACATTTTTGGAAGAAGTAATTTAATTAAATATTGTGACAACCTTTAGTTTGATTATTAAATGTAATGTCAAGCCCAACATATTAATACACTATAACTGAATTATAAGGTTCAATTTCAAGTACTAGATAGTGTGATTTAAAAAGCAAGTCAAATTGATAATAATTTGATAATTCAAAATACAATTCTAAAGATATAATTTCAATGTCATATATTTATTGATGAGATCTGTCAATTTAGAATTCATTTGAAAGTAACAAGGTAAGTGCGAAATATACTATTATTGATACTACTTCTGTTCAATAAGCGAATAGGGTAGATACCTTAATTTAATTATTATACATAAAAAACCCGGAAGAGGGGTGGTGTAATAATTTTGTCGACCAGCGTGCGGGGTTTGAGAAAATAAGGTATTACAATTCTCCAAAATTGTAGTAATGTAATAATTTGTATCGACCAACGTGCAGGTTCGAGGCAGTTAGAAGAGAGAATACTTATATGAATTTACGGTCGGGTTTTAGAAAACCAACAAGAAAGTTAGATAAAATGGAGGGACTTCAATTAGAGCAAGGGGATAATATAGTAAATACAGAAGGACGTCAAATACAAGAGGATATCACATCAGTTAGTGCATCAAATGACAGCAACATGATGCGAATGATGCAGGAAATATTGAATAAAGTATCTGTAGTAGAAACCACAATGGCTACTAATAATCAGGAAATTAGGTCAAAAATGGATATAAATAACCAGGAAGTTAGATCTGTAGTCAAAGCCAGCAATCAAGAAATTGTAAATAAGGTACCTAGTTGAAGTAGAAACTACGATGCCAGTAAAGATAGACACAATTGAATCTAAATTAAAGACGTTTCAAACGGAAAATGAAAATCTTATAACTAAGGTAAGGGTACAGTTAGAACGACAATTAGTACAGAAAGCAACACCCATTGAAAAGTAGGTAGATACCATTAGGTCTTAAGCAGAACAGAATAAGGATAAAATTAAAAATTTTGAAAACAAATTTGACAGTTAGCAAGAAAACGTCAAAAGTCAAATAAGTTTATTGAATACCGAGGTGAAAGATATCACGGAATGTTTACAAAATAGATCAAACGATGGTAATATCAGTTTTAATGGGGGAATCATTATGCAAGGAAATAGTGAAAAACCGAAATTTAACGGGAATAGGCAAGTGTTACACCCTATTAAATTTCTAAAGAAACTAGAAAGTTACTTTGATACTATGAAGATTGTAAATAGTAAGAAGTTACAAGTGGCAATAGAATGTTTGGAGAGTGAAGTAAACATTTGGGCCGAAAGTCATTGTAATGAATGGGACAGCTATCAATCTTTTAAAGTCGATTTTATCAACAAGTTCTGGTCGCAATACATACAGGAAAAAGCTAGGTTCGAAATTTATATGGCAAGAGCATATAACTGTAGGTATGGAAGTTATACTAAACATGTTTGGTATTGGATCGCTAGAGTACAATATTTAGAACCGAAAATACCTGACAATATTCTTGTAGAAGCTCTTAGCAAACATTTTCCAATCGACATACAAACTGCATTAGTAGCTTTTCAAGTGCAAAACGTATAAGAAATGCTTAAGGTTTTAGAGGGTTTGGAAAATAGACAAACCAACTCAAAATTTGACGTAAGGGAAAGAACGTCAAATTTCCAAAATCAATATCCGTCAAAATTTGAAAATCGAAACGCAAATCATTTTGAAGCAAGAAATAGAGCAAACCCAAACAATTACGGTCAAAATCAGAATAAAATGGTAAGATTCGACAATAATGTTAGGGGAAGAAAAAATAATAGGAATACATATACGATTCAAGCAAGTGGTGATTCACCAATGTCATTTCAAGCCAGTGATAGATCACCTAATACTGCACAAAACCAGGAAAACTAAATGACCCGGTACAATTAGCTCCAATTGTTAATATTCGGGTTTCAAAGGAGCAACAAGACCATATAAATTTTGTGAAAAATTATTTACAACAATTTAACAAAATTCAAAAAGTTCATAATGTAGTTGATTTGGCATGTGATGTTTTGGAAAAAGAAAAAGAAATGGTAAATCAAGATTTACCATATAAATTTTGAGTAGCTTATTTTTGGCTAATGTGATGAAATTCAACTTTAGGGTTTATTAATTATGGGATCTTTTGGATTAATTTTGTTTAGTTAATTGGGGTTTTTAACAAGTACTTACTCGTGATATTTCATTTAGCTAGTTTAATGATTTTCTTTTGTAAATATATAAATAGTTCATTGTAGGATTTAGTTTCTTTCCATATATACTTTGGCATTTTTTTAGATACTTAACCTCAAATATTTTCTCGTCAATAGTTTTGCGGTAAATCAAATAGATTTTTCTCGGCTTTAAGCTTGTTCATGTTGCCGTAAACCCGGATAACAGCATGGAATTGTAGAATTAACCAATCGAAGCTTAGTTGAGTAGAAGTTGGAGGTTCTGAATGTGTTTCACAGAATGTGATTTGCGAATATATTAAGAAGAAATTATTAGTATCCTATGTGGTGCTATTTAAGAACAAATAATTAGTAGGTATCCGATGTGGTGCTACTGAAGAAGAAATGATTAGTATTCTATGTGGTGCTATTTAAGAAGAAATATGAACTGTATCCGATGTGGTGCAGTATTTAAAAGACTTCTGTTTAGAAGAACAGGGGATCTATTTATCGATCAGTGTCCAGTGTGGTGCTGATTACTAAGTAATAACTGTGTCTTTTAACGATACAGTATTGTGAGACTTTTGGTTTCATATAGCGGTAATGATATGCCAATTATTAAAAAGAAGTAGTACCAATAAACTTGAACAACTTATTGACGTAAATCAGGTTGACGTATCTCATATTAATGAAAGTAATGTAGTAATCTGGAAAGAAATTATGTCATGGTGTGATCTTAATAATGATGTAAATACAGAGTAACTTGGTTACCAAAGTTAATTTTAGAATTAAATTTTTTTTAAATGAGTTAAGGTTAATTGTAAATATTTTAAATAGACAATTTAATGCATACACTAAAAATCCTATAAGCCTCGGATTTTTTGTCACTATGACAGCGACAAAAGTTTTCCAGCGACAAAACGGAACCTAACTTTTAAAACGGTCTAATTTTAAAATAATTTTTCCCTTGTTTGTTAATTACCTAATATGTAAAGAAAATATGTATTCATTAAATTGTCGTACCGAATTACACTCAAGCTTTTTTTTATCGAAGTAAACTTAAAATTTATAATTCGAGTTTATAGTTAACATTCGAATCTCGGCGAGTAAGGTTGTGCTGTTTCGCGCCGGGCTCCGAGATATCAAGTGACCCGTGATAGTTGGTATTTATTTTGTCATTATCAATACAACCAGACTTAAGTGAGTAGATTATTTATTATTTACGACCACGGGCAATGGCCCACGCTCAACATTATCTGCATTGTGCACCACCAAATTCGCTTGCTATATATGGAGAGCAAAACTCACCAAATACATATATTCAAATTCCAACAATTAATCCATTAACGCATCCCCTGCCATCAAAACAAATACCTCAACATAGTGCACCAGTATACTACAACCAATATCCAAATGGCACGCAAACATCTAACCCATTACAAATATCATTTACACAATACCCACCTCTACCAAATTCTTCGGAAAATTCATGGCAGCAAGTACCATACACCAAAAAAAAAGACAAAGAAATCCTGAAGAAAATAAGAGCTCCGAAAACAGCGCAAAGAAGCCCGAATACTGGCTGAGCCAAACGGCATCAGTCAACAACAGATTTTCAGCGTTATCCGATGCGGAGATGGAGCAAGAAGATAAAGCTACCGGTGAAGAAGATAAAGCTACCGATAAAGCTAACAATGAGCCAAAGCCGCCACCCATTTTTGTAGGTGGCGTTCAAAACATAAAACCAATAGTGGACTTACTTAATTCCATAGCTGCGGATAAATATATCCTAAAAACTTTAAATAACGAACAAGTAAAAGTACAGCCCTTAGAAATTTCAATATATACCGTTATAATTAAAGCTCTACTTGAAAAAAAAATACTGAATTTCACACGTACAAACCGAAACAAGATAGAAATTTTCGAGTAGTTTTAAAAAATCTACATCCGTCGACAGACATCAAAGACATTAAGCAGAGCATCATTGAGAAAGGACATGAAGTAGTTAATATTTGGAATGTAAAACAACGTAAAACAAACAAACCGCTGCCACTGTATTTCATAGATCTTAAATCAAAAGACACTAATAAGGAAATTTACAAAATAAAGTTACTTATGAATACCAGCGTGTAATTTGAAGCACCTCATGCTAAAAGACAAATTCCACAATGTATGCGTTGTCAGAGGTTTGGTCACACAGAAAACTATTGTAATAACATTCCAAGATGCGTGAAATGTGCTGCCAATCACCAAACAAAAGACTGCACCAGAAAAACTAAGGATAACAACGTCATCTGTGTAAACTGCAAGGAATCACACCCAGCTAACTACAGAGGATGCGCGGTACACAAACAATTACAACAAAAAATATATCCTACACTACGAGAACGACAATTAGGAACGGTTCAATCAAACCTAACTTTTGCTCAAGCAGCAAGGTCAGGCGTTCCTAATATGGCTTCAGTAAATAATAATGTATTAAGTCAAACCAGCCCACCTGTAATGACCGAATCAGTTCAATCAACAAATGACATGATGGAGTTAAAACAAATGATGAAGGCGTTGATGGATCAAATGGGGACGCTCGTTAATCTCATGTCAGCCCTGGTCAATAAGGCGCTTTAATGGCTCAGTTATTAAAAATTGCAATCTGGAATGCCAACGGCTTGAGTCAACATACTCAAGAATTAATATGGTCTTTAAATATGCACACAATAGATGCTGTCTTAATATCAGAAACACACTTCACCGACAGAAGTCATGTAACAATACCTAATTACATCATCTACCATACAAATCACCCAGACGGAACTGCTCATGGAGGCACTGCTGTAATCATTAGACGAGGAATTAAACACTAAGAGAAAATGGAGTATAAACATGCACACATACAAGCCACTAGTGTAGCTATAAAGGATATGTTCGGAGAAATAACCCTTACTGCGATTTACTGCCCTCTGAGGTATAACAACAAATGTGAAGATTTCGAAAACTTATTCAACATCTTAGGAAACAGATTCCTAGCAGGTGGAGACTACAACGCCAAACATACACAGTGGGGATCTCGACTTATTACAACCAAGGGCAGAGAATTACTACGTGCTCTGGTAAAGAACAATTTAGGCTATTTATCATCAGGATATCCAACATATTGGCCTTCTGACAGGAACAAGATACCGGATCTAGTAGATTTCGGTGTTGTTAAAGGACTCAACACTAGGAGATTTTTAGTTGAATCTTGCTTGGATCTTACTTCTGATCACACACCAATTATTCTGACAATGCACGCGCAAATACTCGATAAACCAAAAAGGCCATCCTTGTATAACGGAAAGACTGACTGGGATCTGTTTCGAGAAAAATTAGATGAAATAGTGACACTAGATGTTCCTCTTAAATCAGAAATTGATATCGAAAAAGCAGTGGAAAGCTTAACTAAAGCAATCCAAATTGCAGCATGGGAAGCTACCCCTGATAGCTCAGCAACACATCAAAAAGAAAATTGTCCAATTATTGTTAAATAAAAAATCTCTGAAAAACGAAAAGCTCGGAAAAGGTGGATGTTAACAAGATCAGAACTAGATAAACGAAGGTATAATACCTTAGCAAGGGAGCTGAAATACCTACTACAGAATCTAAAAAACGAATCCATTAAATAGTATCTTCAAGGGCTAACTGCAGACAGCAACAGATTACACCTTATGGAAATCTACCAGAAAACTCAAAAGACCACAGCAATCAATCCCACCTCTTCAAACTCCTGATGGTAATTGGGCACGAACAAACTAGCAGAAAGCTACATCATTTGCCGAACATTTATCCCAAGTTTTTCAACCATTTCCCTCCGTCTCACCACCAGAGGAAGAAACTGAGATCTTACAATCACTGGAATCGCCGTATCAAATGGATCTCCCACTTAAAAAAATAATACAGAGCGAGGTCATGAGAGTCATACTCAGAGAAACCAATCCAAAAAAAGCTCCCGGACTTGACCTCATAACGGGAAAAATCCTGCACGAGTTATCCAAAAAGTGCTACGGAGCTATTACGCAAATTTTCAATGCTGTCTTAACGCTTGCATATTTTCCTAGCTACTGGAAAGCTGCACAGATTGTTATGTTAGCTAAACCTGGAAAAAATTCACGAGAGGTTTCATCTTACAGACCAATTAGTCTATTGCCAGTCTTAGGCAAAGTGCTTGAAAAGCTTATTTTAAAACGCTTAGAGCTCATTATGGAGGACAAGAATCTAATACCAACACATCAATTTGGATTTCGGAAGCGACATAGCACGATAGAACAAACCCATAGGTTAGTAAACTAAATCAGAAATGATCTCGAAAGAAAATGCTATACATCAGCAGTGTTCGCAGACATCAGTCAAGCATTTGACAAAGTTTGGCATCTCGGCTTATGTTACAAGTTAAAGCCTATGTTCCCCCATGCTATGTATGCTTTTCCAAAATCTTATCTAACCGACCGCCACTTTGTTGTTAAACACGAAGAAGCAATTAGTGATTTATATCCTATTCACTCCGGAGTGCCTCAGGGCAGTATCCTTGGTCCGGTACTGTATTCGCTTTACACGGCAGATCTTCCTTTGACCAGATTAACGACAACCGCTACCTTTGCTGACGACACAGCTATATTAGCTTCACACTATAATCCCATCACCGCATCAAGAAACCTTCAACTACATTTAAATCAATTTCAAGACTGGTTGCGGAAATGGCGTATCAAAGCTAACGAAAGCAAATCTGTTCACGTAACATTTACTTTGAAACATGATACTTGTCCTCCTGTTATACTAAATGGTAATCAAATACCCCAATCAGAAGACGCTAAATATTTAGGAATTCATTTGGATCGACGACTGACGTGGCACAAGCACGTCTTTATGAAACGAAAACAGTTAGGCCTCAAATTTAGACAAATGTACTGGCTCTTTGGCCGAAATTCTGAACTGACAGTAGAAAATAAACTTTTGTTGTACAAGGCAATTTTAAAACCGGTTTGGACTTACGGAATACCTCTGTGGGGGACAGCTAGTGCTTCCAATCTAGAAATATTGCAACGCTTCCAGAATAAAGTCCTTCGATCGATAGTGAACGCTCCGTAGTATGTGCCAAACATAGTGCTACATAATGACTTAAAAATAGCAACAGTGCGTGAAGAAATAACACAGTGTAGTGTACGATACAGAGACAAACTAGTGGCGCACTCCAATGATCTTGCATCCAATTTATTAGACAATGATGACGACAACAGACGGCTGAAACGTTTTAAGCCATCAGATTTACCTACTCGATTTAGTTAATTACTTTCTCTTTGTACATTAAAACTGTTTTAGTTATATACAAAATTAAGGTTGTCTGATGGGACATCCTTCACATGTCATGTATTTTCCTGTGAATACCATGTACTTATAGGCTGGTACTTCCCGGACTGATTGTACACATTCTTGGAGTTAATTAAAAAAAAATAATTCGAGTTTCCTTGCTTTTGGGCAATTTAACTCAAAAAACTGCCAGAGAAAATTACTCGTCCTTCGGACAGGAGGCACTCTTTTTCGTTAAATTGCCAAGCAACAAATTCTCATTAAATTGTCAAGTTTACTTCGACCAAAAAAAGCTCTCGTGTAATTATAAGTGACAAATATCAATTTTTACATAAAAGCTCGTTGGAGATCTTTTAAATGAAAAAAATGAGGGGAATAAACTGTAATGTAGCATGCTGTGAGAATGCTTAATTATTTTCAATTAATATCCAGCTATCTAAAGGGTATCATGGGATAACAAGTGTAAGTGAATAGCTGGTGGCAGTTAATATTAGCAACCAAGGGGTTGTTTACTGGAACTGAAAAAGTTTCTATATTTTGAGTAATCTCAGTCTAATTAATCACGTTAAAGGTCTAATATCCCTTTAATTGTAAGAATAATATTGAAGTTTGATACTTATTAGCAAGAATAGCCTTCTGCACGATCAAAGTTTGACCAAGGAGTCACAATTATTATTCGCATAGCGATTTGGAGATCAATAAAAACCATTTCAAGTGGTTATTGGTGTTTAAGTCATCAGTTAGTGCGAGTGTTTGTGTTTGTGGCATGCTGCACTACCGTTTAACAAAATATTAAACGGTCACGACAGCTACAACGAGTTTTTATGGGTCTTCTACATCTTAAAAGAGATGCTTGACGACTGTGATCAGTTTGGAGCTGATATAGAAACACACTTCAGGTACGAGTTTATCTTTGAGAAGGTTAGTGTATTTTAATAACAGTTTGGTACGGCAAAATTAGAATAAAACATTGTATTTTAGATTTAAAGAACATTTAGAATATTAAGTTTTCCAAATTTGAATTGATTTGAGTACTCGACGTTTTCGGATTTTATATTTAGAAATTGTATTATTTTTGGTCTAGTTATCTTTAAGAAAGTTTAACTTCACAATTTTGGAACAAGTAACTTAATTAAATATTTTGACAACCTTTAGTTTGATTATTAAATGTAATGTCAAGCCAAACATATTAATACACTATAACTGAATTATAAGGTTCAATTTCAAGTACTAGATAGTGTGATTTTATGTTTAATTATGGGTTTATGGTTCGAGTTGAAATTGGAATTCTATGAGTTTTCAAGGCAATGATAATAAAATTTTACATATACAAAAAATTGGCAATTGAAAACACAAACATGCACCTAAACATATTTAAAGAACTGTGTATAGTTTCAATATTCGTGAAATAATTGATTTGGGTAGCATAACATTCAAATAAAAAAATACATACTAATCGTTTTCCTTCCACATGATGTGAAATCAAAGATTATATCGATTTTCCAAAGGGTCATAGATTATGTCATCAGCTGCTGGGAATTTAATTACATGATTGATAGCTGACATTATAAACATTTCCCGATTCTAGTAATAACGTGACTTTTCATATTATACCCCGCTAAGGGTTTGTTTTTTTAACCTCCTGATCATTGTTTAAAGGAAAAAAATTGAGATAACTAGGTGCCTTAATAAGTTTATTCTGCAGTAGAGGTAGAAAGGTCTGTTTAATAATGTGCTGGTTTTTAGGCGGATCCAATTATTAGCTAACTCTAAGTTAACTGAAAACGAACGTAGCGTTAGTGTAATGTCTTGCACAAGCATTAGTGATGATGAAAATGGAACAGATGAAAATGTTGCTAGCAATGAACTTACAACACTAAGGGCCGGTTGATGAAAGCAATGTTAAGTCTGGTGTTAGCTAACATCGCGTCAAAGTGAACAAAATCGCATCAAATTTTGTTTACTAATGTATTAGTTACCATAAACATTTGAGATTTTATTCGTTTTTGTTCACTTTGACGTCGCGTTAGCTAACACCAGACTTAACGTTGCTTTCTGCAACCGGCCCTAAACGTTGAACTGGAATGGATAATTGCATTGCTACTATAGTAGAAAGCAATAGTCAAAGTTATGATGGCGATCATCTGCCAACATCTACAATTTTTGACGATGAAAGTGCAAGCGATCAAGTGGATTTTGATGATATTGTTGATGGGCAAAATAGTTTTCATTGGCATACCGACAAATCTGTTCATCTACCAACAACTATTATTTTTTTACGATAAGACTGCTAGCGAAGTTGGAACCTTTGATGAAGAAAATACTGATAAAGAATTATACTACGAAATTCAACAGAATTCCGAAAGTCGCAACGAATGTCCTATTCATGGAAGGCGTGCGGTTGAAATATTATACTTACTCTCGATCAATCAAAGTCAATCAATCGTTATGATAAATGCATTATTATTGATTATTGATTTAGGATTTTTTCGTTTTTTAATCTTTTTTACATTTAAGCGTTCTATTTGCAATAAAATTGGCACAAAATCTGAGCTAGCAGTAGCTTGTCAAAATGTTAGTGACACTGGGGTGGCCACAATCTGAAGCGATTTCTTAAAAGTGGAAACAAAAAATCACCAGTAGGTGTGTTATTGATACTGCCGCAGCGACGTCCTTCCTTGCGCGGATGAAACTTACGTTGAGTGATTTTCTATAGCTAGAATTTTTTACACTTAAATACAGAAAAGAACGCATGCAACAACCATCAAATCCAAGAAAACAGAATAAATAAAATTCAATATATTAATATTAAACACAAAATCATTATATACAATGAAATAATTTGATTTGAGTACTTAAATTCTAAGTCCTACATGACGTTACGGTGTTTTACGAACTGCTAAATAATATTCTCGTTAGGTAATCTTAATTCAACTATTTACAGGCCTATGAATTTGTTAAATGGTATTGACTGTTTGTCGTTATCTGAACGCTATATGAGGCCTTTTAAATGTGCGTCACTTAATTCGCTTCTGTGACACTATTTTACTTAGCGAAAATAATTGGCGTCTACATTAATATAAATCTTACACAGTATCTTCTAAAATCTTTGCTGCGGCTTGAGTTGCTTGATGTCCCTCAGGAAACGCGCTTGGACGAGTCGCTGCAGTGCTGCAGAAAACTCCGGGAGCTTGATATAATGGTCTACGGCAAACGGCCCGCCGCAACTGCTTGTGCAGGAGAATCTGGGAGAAATATCTATAACAAGAAATGCAAGTGATGGATGATGCAGTGCGTCGATATGACGACACGAAAATCCGGTTAAATGACTCAAATTGATCCGGTTCCGTAAATTAAATCCCTTAGATAGAGCGGATTGAGAAAATATCTCCGGAAGTTAGAACGGTCGTGGTCAAAACACACACAGAACTCCGCACCAACTTGATCGATGCGGCAACTGTCTGGTAGAAAAGTGTGCAAAGACCCATTTTAAAAGATCTGAAAGAGTTGTGAAGGGCACCAATTAAATTTTTGCGACTATTGGCTTAAAAATTGTGCATGCTCTTCATTCGGCGATATCATTGGGTGAGGCGCTACTCGGGAGATATGCTGACTGATTTTGTGAGAGAAGAGGTTTACTGCTGAACACTTGTTAGTTTTATGCTCATATATCAATCTTAAAATGACCTTTACGATCTTTTTCATGGCCTAACGCGAGTTTTGATTGACATCTTGAAATTATCTGCTCAACGTGTGTGTTCTCTAGCACATATCTTAATGTTGAAGTGACTTTTTACTGCCTCTTGACTAATTTATGAGACCACAGCTGGTCGTTGCCTGTTTGAATAATTTATGAGAGAGCGATTGCTTGAACACGTGTAACGGGAAATATGCTGCAGAAGTTGAAATCCATTTAACAACGTACAACTCTATAGTAGCAAAATTTGTCCTAGAAAAACGAATTAATTTTTCCCTTCAAATATTCGTGCGAATACAGATGTAAAGCTGCAGCTATATCATAAAATACCAAGTAACATTTTGTGTTAAATTAAAAATACTCAATTTGGTGATGGTCTTGGTTATTTTAGGCAACAGTTTTGCGCCGCACGCCTTCGACAAAATATTGGTAAAATAGGAAGCAAACTTAAGTATATGTTAACAATTAAAGCTTGAAATACTGCAATTAATTATTTGCTGCAGGAAAACTTTATAAAAAACAAGTCTTTGCTACAGTCTATGAAAACTAGGACTGAATTTGAAATACAAAAAAGGATATTTATTCTCATACATACGATATGAGGTCCACAGAATTCTTAAACACTTTAACTAACTGCCATAAGAGCAACATTTCTAATAACACAATTTTACAATCGAATAGTGATCTTTGGGAAACAGAGAAAAAAGCGTTTCACATCATCCAACTTTGGTAAATTTTGCAAATTGAGAATTAGTCTATCAGCTGCTAAAATTGTCGCAAATTTATTGTATAGCACGTTTAAAAGGAATAGTGCTACATCCTTCGGTTTACAGAGCGAAGTTGTGGTTATTGCATTGTTGGAAAAACCATATTCAACCCAGGTAAGAAAGAGTGGTTTGATCATCGAAATTTATTTAAATTTTAGGTTCTTTCCCCGATGGTTTAATTGAGAAAAACGGTGATCTTTCTGAAATTCAGACGAAAAATCGATTAGTGAGTGTTTAAAACGAAGAAACAGGCAGGATTTTCTTAAAATATAATCATAGTTACTATTATTAGATTCAAGGGTTACTTCATATATCGAGAAAAAATCTTTGCAATTTACTTGTTTATTCAAACGGTGGACTACGTGTAGAAGAAATAGGAAAGTGATGTGAAAGTACTTATTTAATTGCGTATACATTTACTATAAATATAGTATTATGTACATTATTTTGGTTTGATCTTAGAGATGAAGATGTTTGAAAAGAACGCATGGAAAAAACTGTAAATTTTATTATCAGTCTTTGCTTCAAGTGTGATACAACATACTACTTTAATTCGAAATCAAATTGGTTCCACGAGGCAGCATTTTTCATTGGTGCCTAGAAATTTGATATATTCAGGCAACTTCATAAATCAGTTATATCAATTTTTATGTATATAAAACAATTTAAAAAAAATTATATGGCAGAACTAATTCTATTATAGTGATGAGCTTATTCGAATGAAAAATAACCGGTTATCCGGTATTGAAATAACCTATGTAACTCGGTTTTCGTTCCAAGTATTCGAATGAAAAATAATCTCATGCTGATACGTACTACGCTTTGAATATAAAACCTCTATTCAAAGGTAGTACGTGCCATATCTCAGCGACCTACGCAATGCTCGAAATTCTGTAAATATAAATACGTCATAACTCATAAACAAAGCAGGTTGTACTGAAAACATTATTTGGTTATCGCGTACCTACCTCCTATCATAAAAAATATCAAATTATCAAATTCTGGGGACCTGAAACCTGAACGCCTAAAAACTGCAAACGGATCAAGCTATAAAACAATTTTTTATTTGCTTACATTTCCGAAAGTTCAAAACAAGAGGCGGCGCCTTTAACCCGCCCTATCGATAAAGATAAACGTTTTATCACTGTTTTTATTGCGATTAGCAAGCAGTCCCGCATATTTCTTTTTTTTTTCTACACTTCTTAATAAATACCTCTTAATTTCCAATACATAAAAGATAATCTACGGTCGGCGCCTTAGAAATCGGAACACTGCACACTATTATGATATATTTTGCATGTATTTTTTAAGTGTATAAACTGGGTTTTGCAGTTATTATGGTTTTAATTGTTACTTCAGATTGTTTATTGTTTGTCAATTATGAAATGCCATCTCACATTAGTGTAACCGGAGCAAGAATACTCCAAAGACTAGAAGAACATATTACGTGTCCCGATTTCTAAAGCGCCGACCGTACATATTATGTTTTGGTTATAGATTGGAAGAATGTACCAGTAATCGAGCTAATGCAGAATAGCGAGCCGTAAAACATACAATTACAACAATATATTATTATATTATTATAAATCGCGAGCAATCGAAAACAATAAAGGTGTAACCTGATATATTTTATTCATATCCACAATTACTTATTGCACAAACCCCTTAGAAATCAAATAAAAATCATTTATACAATTATTATAATAATTAACGATTAACTGAGTTCCTCTGCTATCTGCAAGTTACGATGCCGATGCAGATGACGGTGAACCGATGTCGATGCAGATGACGGTGAACCGCCAACCGGCAAACCGGCTGACTTAATCGAAACGAATCGAGAGCCAAAATTTATTCGAATGATTATTCAAATAATCATTCGGTTATTAATATCATTCGAATGCAAATAATTCGGTTATGAAAATTGTCCGGTTATGCCCATCACTATTCTATTATAATATCAAAAATATTACGCACGAGATTATATTTTATATTCAATTCGTATAGGTGTAATTCACCACAAAAGTTTCCAGAAATTAGCTTCTATTGCCATTGTTCCCCATGTCTGTCTTAAGAAACCTTAAAAAATAAAATATAAATTCAGATACTCAAACGATAATCCGAAATATTAAATTGATTAAAGAAAATTATATGTTTAAAATATTACATTTTGCTAATACATGTAGTTCAGTGTTAGAAATAGCTTATATTTTAGTCCCATATATTTTTATTTTAAATTAGTTGATTTAATTTCTGTTACCTTCCAGCTGTATTTTATTCTTTCCCACACATCTACATCGAAATTGCTTGCTAATAATAAAAAGCGAAAATAGTATATTACGCAACAAAAGTTCAGAAAAGTCATGCGTTTGCGAACAAGTATGGCTGGTTTGAGTACGAGCGTTAGCGAGTACTTAAACAGTCATACGAGTTTATTAAAACCATTTTTCTAATGTGTTTCGTATACTGTTTTATCGCATTTCATAAGAAATGTAAAATATCAAAATTTTAAATAAAAGTGACAATAAATGTCAAAACATAACCAAACTGAGCACAACTCGATTCTATGTACTAAAGTACAATAAGCAGCTCCAGTTGATGTTATGCGTTTGGCAGTACTGAAGTGTATTTTTGACAACACTGTAAGTCTATGTCAAACGTAAAACGAGTCCCCGTTGCTATGCAGAAAAGTGTAGCTAATGCAGAAAAGTACCACATTTCTAAACGATTTTGAATGTAGAAATGTAGTTCATTACCAAATGAAATGCGATAAAGATATTCGCAGTACTACTGAGTAAAATACGATAACAGTATAATTTAATTTTTTTCTATAACAATTGACGACAACTACCTTCATTCGACGATAGTGGTTCATAGTAATTATTTATTGATGAAATTGGAAAAGTAATTTATGTTGTGCAATTACAATTACCAAGTAATTGATAATTAAATTACTATTTCATTTGAGGAATTGGATCTTTTGTAATTCAATTAGTTTATTGGGCGGTAATTGGTAATTAATTACTTTTTCAAAGTAATTCGCCAAGCTATGTAGACACATAACCTCATATTTAAAAAAATCAGCTAAGTGTTATGACAGTGTCATGGCAGTTACTAATGCGCGTGTAGAATACACTACGATGCGTCCTACACATACAAGAACAACGATCACAGCTAACTAGACCACAAATTTACACCCGTTATTAGCAAGAAATAGCAAAGAATGGAAAAAATATGAGGCAAACGGGACACCTCGTCCTAAATCCGACCCCGAAAGCCAACATGAGATGAGAAGAAGGAGAATAAAAAATACGCACTGTATATGTTTTATTATACACCAGACTTGATAACAGACATACAAATACATGCTGCGGCGATCTCACACTTTCACTTAAAATATTTAAGAATGTATAATTTAAAAATGTGTGGTTCTGTGTTATTGGTTTACTAAGATGAATTATTATTTTACTTTTTAACTGAAATCTGTTGCACCTATTTATTTACAGAAGGTGCGTAAATATCACAGAGTTAATATCTATTAAAATAAGAAGAACGCACTGTACAAAAATCAGTGTACATGGTTTGAACGGGTAATCAGATTTTCATGCAGACAAATTCGCCATCTGTTTTAGGTGACCCTGGCTTTGTAGCCAGATCGCCGAATATTTGAAGGGAAAAATTAATTCGTTTTTTTAAAACAAATTTTGCTACTATAGAGTTGTACGTTAAGTGGATTTCAACTTCTGCAGCATATTTTCCGTTACACGTGTTCAAGCAATCGCTCTCTCATAAATTATTCAAACAGGCAACGACCAGCTGTGGTCTCATAAATTAGTCAAGAGGCAGTAAAAAGTCACTTCAACATTAAGATATGTGCTAGAGAACACACACGTTAAACAGATAATTTTGAGATGCCAATCAAAACTCTCGTTAGGCCATGAAAAAAATCGTAAAAGTCATTTTAAGATTGATATATGAGCATAAAACTAACAAGTGTTCAGCAGTAAACCTTTTCTCTAACAAAAACAGTCAGCATATCTCTCGAGTAGCGCCTCACCCAATGACATCGCCGAATGAATGGCATGCACCATTTTTAAGCCAATAGTCGCAAAAATCTAATTGGTTTCCCGCCACAACTCTTTCAGATCTTTTAAAATGGGTCTTTGCACACTTTTCTACCAGACAGTTGCGGCATCGATCAAGTTGGTGCCGAGTTCTGTGCGTGTTTTGACCACGACCGTTCTAACTTCCGGAGATATTTTCTCAATACGCTCTATCTACGGGATTTAATTTACGGAACCGGATCAATTTGAGTCATTTAACCGGATTTTCGTCTCGTCATATAGACGCACTGCATCATCCATCACTTGCATTCCTTGTTATAGATATTTCTCCCGGATTCTCCTGCACAAGCAGTTGCGGCGGGCCGTTTGCCGTAGACCATTCTATCAAGCTCCCGGAGTTTTCTGCAGCACTGCAGCGACTCGTCCAAGCGCGTTTCCTGAGGGACATCAAGCAACTCAAGCCGCAGCAAAGATTTTAGAAGATACTGTGTAAGATTTATATTAATGTAGACGCCAATTATTTTCGCTAAGTGAAATACTGTCGCAGAAGCGAATTAAGTGACGCACATTTAAAAAACCTCATATAGCGTTCAGATAACGACAAACAGTCAATATCATTTAACAAATACATAATCCTGTAAATAGTTGAATTAAGATTAACTAACGAAAATATTATTTAGCAGTTCGTAAAACACCATGACGTCATGTAGGCCTTAGAATTTAAGTACTCAAATCAGATTATTTCATTGTATATAATAATTTTGTGTTTAATATTAATATATTGAATTTTAATTATTGTGTTTTCTTGGATTTGACGGTTGTTGCATGCGTTCTTTCCTGTATTTAAGTGTAAAAAATTCTAGCTATAAAAAATCACTCAACGTAAGTTTCATCCGGAATAGCGCAAGGAAGGACGTCGCTGCAGCAGTATCAATAACACACCTACTGGTGATTTTCTGTTTCCACTTTTAAGAAATCGCTCAGTATTATTATTCCAAAAGTGGTGGCGTCTAGGCATTTCACCCCTTTTTAAGTTACCCAGCCCAGCCTGGTGTAAAGCACCATCCCGAAATAACCTAAGCCCTTGCTATTAGCTGTCCGCAAACTGTTTTTTATAACAACTATTCCGGGCGGGTTGGGCTTATAATCACCCAATATAATCGTAATCCCGTTCTATCGAGTAATAACGTCTCTTGGGATTGTGGCCACCCCAGTGTCACTAACATTTCCACACGCTACTGCTAGCTCAGATTTTGTGCCAATTTTATTGCAAATAGAACGCTTAAATGTAAAAAAGATCAAAAAACGGACAATCAAATCTTAAATCAATAATCAATAATAATGCATTTATCATAACGATTGCTTGACTTGAACCTTGATGTTTTTACGACTTTGATTGATCGAGAGTAAGTATAATATTTCAACCGCACGCCTTCCATGAATAGGACATTCGTTGCGATTTTCGGAATTCTGTTGAAATTCTTAGTATAATTCTTCATCAGTATTTTCTTCATCAAAGGTTCCAACTTCGCTAGCAGTCTTATCGTAAAAAAATAATAGTTGTTGGTAGATGAACAGATTTGTCGGTATGACAATGAAAACTATTTTGCTCATCAAGAATATCATCAAAATCCACTTGTTCGCTTGCACTTTCATCGTAAAAAATTGTAGATGTTGGCAGATGATCTCCATCATAACTTTGACTATTGCTTTCTACTATAGTAGCAATGCAATTATCCATTCCAGTTCAACGTTTATTGTTGTAAGTTCATTGCTAGCAACATTTTCATCTGTTCCATTTTCATCATCACTAATGCTTGTGCAAGACATTACAGTAACGCTACGCTCGTTTTCAGCTAACTTAGAGTAAGCTAATAATTGCAGCCGCCTAAAAACCAACACATTATTAAACAGACCTTTCTACCTCTACTGCAGAATAAACTTATTAAAGTACCTAGTTATCTCAACCTTTTTTTCTTTAAACAATGATCAGGAGGCTAAAAAACAAACCCTTAGCGGAGTATAAAATGAAAAGTCACGTTATTACTAGATTCGGGAAATGTTTATAATGTCAGCTATCAATCATGTAATTAAATTCCCAGCAGCTGATGACATAATCTATGACCCTTTGGAAAATCCATATAATATTTGATTTCACATCATGTCGAAGGTAAACGGTTAGTATGTATTTTTTTATTTGAATGTTATGCTACCCAAATCAATTTTTTCACGAATATTGAAACTATACACAGTTCTTTAAATATTTTTATCTACTCCAGTGGGATAAGTAACTCATTACGTCACTCATTTGACACTATTTCAGTTAGGTAATGAAGCTCGTTACACCACTCAGTTATGTAATAGTTTCATTACGCAACTGAGTTGTGTAATGACTTCATTACCTAATTGAAATGGTGTCAAATGAATGACATAATGACATTTGCCTACTAAAATATTTTTGAAAATGACAGATCTGACATTTCTCTTAATGCACTTTTCTCAATTTTAGGCAGTCGTAGATAAAATTTTGTACAATACATGTGTGATAATGCATCATTAATATACTTGTGTGCTTACATAACTCGTGCTACGCACTCGTTTGTAACTTACACACACGTATATTAATGATGCTGTTATCCCACTTGTATATTAAATAACTATTAGGTGCATGTTTGTGTTTTCAATTGCCAATTTTTTGTATGTGTAAAATTTTATTATCATTGCATTGAAAACTCATAGAATTCCAATTTCAACTCGAACCATAAAACCATAATTAATTGTGGGTGTCAACTTGATCAAATTATTACAAAAATAAGATTCCGTTTCAATAAAAAAGATTAACAAATAATTCTAAGTAAAACGTATACTTAATTAGTTGTTACTAGGTTACTACGTACCAAGAAGGGAAAGTTGAAATCTAAAAAAATCTATTTAAAACCTTAAGAGGTTTCATTTCGCTTTAATTGCCGTTTATAGAAAAGTTGGTTGAGCAGCAATTTCGTTCAATTGTTACAGTTATTTATGTTAACTATATTATTAATTACTAGTGGTGAGAATAAAGTTCTATATTACTATTGTAGTAGTTACTATAAGAAGGTTAAGTTATTTGGTAGTAAGATTACAAGAGTTTGATATTAGCTTTAAAAAATTATTAAAAATATTTCATTATTAAATTATGAAGATGAATTTCAGTATTCAAAAGAATATCAGAATAAAATAATGGATTAGAATTTAAATTCAGTTGAACATTGCAAAATAAGAAATAAATATTACTTGAATTAAAGTGGAGGATTAATGTCAAATACTTATTTGAAAGAAGTCATTTAATATGTCGGATGTTAAAATAAATGTAAAAATATTTTATATAGTGTTAGAATGTAAAAATATGCATAAGAGATATCACTATGGAAAATATTGTTATTTTTGGACACAAATAAGGTTTCGATAAGAAAACATGTAATGCATTTGTAAACAGCTAAAGATTTAAAATACTATGATTTTTAATCTATTTGGTGTATAAAGAGGTGTACGTTATATAAAATTTGTGAGAAGAGAAAAATATTAATTTAAAAGAATCCTTTATCTAATAGACGTGTCTGTCTGGGACGCTGTTTTGTCCGGGACGCTGTTTTGTCCGGGATGCTGTTTCAGCAGCCAAACCGTAAGAGATAGAGAAAAAAGTTATTAAAGTTATATGTTTGGAATGGTCATGTCAGGTCAGGAACCGAATTTCAGTCACGTGACACTTCCGGTTTTCGAGAAATCACACGTTTTTCAAATAGAACGCGTATTAAATAAAAACTGGTTCGGCCGCCAAACGTAGCTGCGACCCTCTGCGCCTTAAATCCTCGATCGGTTAGGCAACCACTTTGACACCTTCCAGGTCTGGGTGGTTGCCTAACCGATCGAGGTTTGAAGGCGCGTTAAATGAGACATTTGTCTCACTGGACTGCTAGTATTATATAATGAAGAAATGCAGAAAAGTGTATGGTAGGAGGACCATAGGTTAAAATACTACAAACTATATAAAGTAGTGTATGGAATTGGATGCTGAACTTAGTTTATTGGTAGTTGATTACATCGTGTGAATTGGATGGCGAATGTTGTATTTGCTAGTATTGTACTTTATCAAGCTTATTAATGGAGTAAACACCTTGTGAGTAGAACTTTGTGGAGATTCGTGTTACTGGATTGTCAACAAATGTTACTGCTGGTGGATATTGTCGAGGTTCGTGTTGCTAGTTTGTCTTATTTGGAAAGGAAACGCTCCAGAGGGTGTTTGCAGTTACTGGCAGTTACTTGCATCTATACTGAGTTTAGTTTACAGCTTGAGAAACTTCGGTGAGCAGTTGGTATGTGTTTGGATTAGTGAAGAAGCGGATCAAGTTCAAAAAAGTTACAACTGCAGGTATTTATTCAAAAAATTAAAAAGTAAAGCATTTTAAAATTTAAGTAAAGTAATTTAAAAAGGACTACTTACTATCTTCATGTTTATGGACTAACAAATTGTAACAAATGTGTATTTTGGATTAATTTTCTACTTGCATAATCTTGAGTGACATTGACATTTGTAGAAAGTGTCATTTGATTTTAAAGTAAGCTTTCATTAAACAACATCACTTTTCAGAAATAAGAATATTTAGAATGAATGAACCGACTTGTTTTTGAGAGTAATCATGTTCTGCTAAGCTAGAAATATTTAATAATTTAATATTAATTATTCATATTAAAGGGCATATGAATTAATACTTGAATTAATCTTAAAATAGAATTTGGTTAAAACTTAATTAGTAGAAGAAAAGTCAAACGTACTCACATTTTGCAATGCAGTCAATCAGTACAATATATTAGGTATGATATAAATAGACATATATAATTACGTTATCAATAGAAACAGCTGTATTTGAACACTAAAGTGCATCCTGGGTAAAATAAAGTTGACCGCATCTCCACAAACTAATTGCCCAAATTTCTTAGGAAACAATCGATGCATATAAGAGTGCCATTAGTGTAGTCATTCGGGTAGTTACCTGGAAAAGTTAATGTTCATAAAAAATCAGGCGTATTACTGATTGCCTATTTTTATTTTTGTCTACGACAGTGTGTAAAATTGACTTTTAGTTGGCTGTTTTAAGTTTGTAAAACGACTGTTTAATAACATGTTTTTATTAGTTTACGTCGTTAGTAGCAACGTGTTTAAAATATTTCATTAGGCACGTTGTCAGTGGCAACGTATTTTCAAATTTTTAACCACCAAAATTTACGACCGGTTGCTAGTAATCCTAATTTACATTTAAATATATTTTTATATTTACTGTGTTTTCTAGATTCTATCGTACACAAAATATTGCACGATACACCTGCATAAATCATCTTTAGTCACTCGCGGGGCTTAACTCTGCCCCATCGTGACTAAAAACAAGATTTACGCACTTGTATCGTAAATTACTAGAAATGGGCTCAAATAAATTCTGCCAGAAGCAGCCTAACTGAAATATGATGCATCTGTTTATTTGCAGAAGGTACGTAAATGTCTCAGAGAGTTAATATCTATTAAAATAAGAAAAAAACACTACAGTGTACATATTATGAACAAGTAATCAGATTTTCATACAGACAAATTCGACATTAGTTTTACGTGGCCCTGGATTTGTAGCAGAAATTGCCCTCATTATCCGTCTAAAACTAATGGTGCTGCTAATCTCAATGACATTTACCTTAGCTGAATACAAAACAGTCATTGCTGTTTGAAAAGCGATTAGAACAAGTTCGACTTGAAATGTGGCCCTTCTACAGTTCCTTAATTTTACTCCTTCTAAAAGCGATATTGGGGGTAAGAATTATTTCTATTGTTTCTTTTTTGAACTGTCAGATGGCTTTTAGTTTGGCCAAAATGACTACGTGCTTGATTTTGAAAGAGCTGAGTTGGTTTGGGACGATAATGATAACGTTTATAATCTAAAAAATGTTTCCTACAAATACAATGGCACCTGTCCTCTAATGAATGCCGCTGGAATCTTCACACGGGACTTCAGCGGTAACATTCCAGTAGTTTTTGTTATTATACTTGAAAATGTTAAAAGTATTTTCGGTATTATAGACACACGTTCAGGCACACAAATTTCTAAGCAATGAGTATCACGAATTTTCAACTAGATTCGAAACCAATTACTGCGACGCCGCGAAGAAAAACGATTTTGGTTTTGTTGATTTTTATGTCTGTGGTAATTTTAATCGTTGTCTATTGAAAAAGGTACAGATTGTACGTTTTATAATCTACTGAGATCCCCATCTTCAGATATTTTTTTACATTCCACATAGGAATTTTCCGTATCGGTTTATATACATCGGTTGCTTAAAATTGTAAAGACCATAGAACATAAGTGTGCTAGACAGTAATGGATATATAATTTACCAAGAGAAAACAAAGTTGTACATGTACTATTGTACTTGTTGCCTAGCTACCAACGTAATTATTGTATTTTCCTTTTCGGTTACTCTTATGGCAAATAGTATTTGCACCCTTTCCAACTCATGGAATTGCCATGTTCTGTACAATTTTAGGCAACCCGTGTATATGAGTTTATAAACTTGACAATTTAACGTGTGTTATTGCCAACCAATGGCATTCTTCAATTTAAAAATAAACTACCAATCGAACGATTATTTTAGTGACAATGATTCGAGGAGCTTTATTTCAGCGACAAATTTTTCTGTAACAATTATTGTAGTAACAATATTTCGAGGAGCTTTATTTCAGCGACAATTTTTTTGTAACTATTTTTTAATGAAAAGTTAAATTGTCAAGACGAATAGGACTCTAGGTCGAAATATTGCAGACAAGTTTTGCTCTTCAGATTGTCTCGTTTCTGTTGCTTGAGAAAATAACGACTCGTGCAAGCACTCTTCGTTATTTTCGTCGCCGCAGAAACTCGTATCTGAATCGCAATATTTAGACCTCTCGTCCTATTATTACTGATAACTTTTTATCCAAATATATATTTTTTATTTTTCGTGACATGTTCTTCTACGGTTCTTTGTATTTTAGTATAGGTTTATCCCCTTGGGAATATAAGTCAGCTACGTTAGAGACCTTGCATTTTTTCATAATACAGTTTGCCTTATGATTAAGATGCTATTGTAAGTCAGTGCTGTTCTTATGCTCAAGTTAGTCTTCCATGGTTCAAGCATAACGAGCAGAGCTCCAACGTAAATTTATTATGTGTATTTGACTAAATGCTTTTTGAAAAACACAATAGTCCTTAAAATAAACATAAATAAGCTTGATATTGTAGTAATCAATGCCTTATAATTTGTTTACGGAAATGCACGTTATTAAATATAGTTCAAGCCCATTAAGCATAAACCATAATAATAACAACAAATTTTAATGTTATTCTTTGCGTTGTCCTGTTTGAAATCGTTTTATTATACAGTGCTCTATTCAAAATGTGGCTATGCAATAGACTATTCATTTTATTCTTTGTTGTGAGGCATATATTTGGGGTATCAGTAATTTTATCACTTTATTTTCCAACATTTATTCAAATTACTTTCAGTTTGATCAAAATGACTACGTGCTTGAGTTTGAAAGAGCTGAGTCGGTTTGGGACGATAATGATAACGTTAAAAATCTAAAAATTGTTACTTACAAATACAATCGCACCTGCCCTCTAATGAATGCCACTGGAACTTTCACACGGGACTTCGGTAATAATATTCGGGTAATTTTTGCAAGTATAGGCACTTCAAAACCTTTTACAAGCGTTTGTTTTTATTCCAGGTACAAATTCGATCATACAAATTTCTAAGCAATGAGTATCGCGAATTTCCAATGGAATTCGAAGTCAATTACTGTGAAGCAGTGAAAAAAAACGATTTTGGCCTTGGTGGTTTTTATAACTGTGGTAATTTCACTCGTTGCCCAATGAAAAAGGTATCCACTAATTCAAATGTTTTATAATAAATTAAGATCCATCACGACAATACGATATAGTTTAAATTATTTTTATAGTATCGTATATAGAAATTTGCCATTATTATCACCCCTGTATGCATCTTCTTGGACGGCAAGTCGTTATTCGACAACGTTAAGAGCGAATAAGAAATTATTAGGAAATCCCTTACACTGCTTGTATTTTATAGAAATTATCAGAATTCTATAATGTTCTTCAGTTTTGTTCTGATTATTATTTTTTTGTTTCTTGTTTCCTTGACCTACTCTTTTTGTTCGTTCAATCTTTCCTTCGATTATAAACGTCAATGTCACATACTGTTTTATATTATAATATGTTGCAATTTTCTACTTTTCACAGTTACATAGAAAACAAATACCTCTAAACATCCAAACACAGAGATAGGGCATTCCAAAGATTATGGAAAAAAAATGTAGAACTAGCATTAGGCTAATAGGCAATCCTCGAAATTTACTGATACTAATATTCGCACTTACTAAGCTAAATTTTGCAAGCAAATACATGACAGCTAACAGACTTTTTATTATTTTAGTGGAATGGAAAATATTAGTTTCAAATTCGTATTTTTAACGGTAGGGAAGTCAACTCGATAACAAGCAATCCACGTAAATATATATACTAAGCTATTCACCTTTGTGACGATTTCAGAGCTTTCGTGCCATTGCCATTGAGCAACAAACGACTTCCAAGATTAGACCGTGTCATTATTGAGGTGAAAAACTCTTTTCGCCCACTTTTGTAAGGGGCTTCATCAGAAGGAAAAACGAAAATCACGGTAATTCAACGTGTAAACCACTCCGAAGGCAAAACGCTTTTGCAAGGGAAGGGATAGAAAAGTACGATAACTGAACGTGTAAACCACGCCAGAGGCGAAATTCTTCTAAGGATCGGAAGAAGAAATAATGCGAGAATCTATAGATGCCGTCACGGTTGAGTGACGGTGGGTGTGGCTTAAAAATGAGCACTTTCCACATAGAAGAAAGTGGAAAACCTTCATCCCAATTGAGATTGTTAGACTGCAAATCGCCATTATTTTTTAGCAAAAGATTCGCGAAGGCATTGAGATTTACAAACACCCTAATAATCTCAATCGCGACAAAGGCTTTCCCCTAGCTCCTATGTGGAAAGTACACTTGCCTAAAAACTCGCCTTTCTCTATGCGATCGTTATAAAAGTTTCGCCTCTGTCGTGGTTTACACGTTGAGTTACCGTGCTCTTTTGCTTTTTCTCCTGATGAAGCTTCTTACAAAAGTGGGCGAAACGTTCTTCGACCTCAACAGTGACACGGTCCAATCCCGTAAGTCGTTTGTTACTATTTACCTTAGTTTTTGATACAATTTTACCACGATTTATTTTTGTAACGTTGTTTCAATGGCCAAGGCCTATCTAAAATAATCAGGAATCGCTTGTAGAGTAATTGTAGAATAGCCATTTAGTAACTCCATCATCACCTAACATAAACTGTTTTACTTTTGACCATGCAGTTGCAGTGTGTACAAATAAATTCCTTGCAGGGAGCATTCCTCATGTGCAATTGGGCACCGAATCCTTCCAAGTTTCCTCCGCATATTCCCAATGGCAGCTTCATGGTAAAATTAACTTGTATATTTCGTTCCAAGACAGTAGCGGTGTTTAACTTTTACTTTAGTATTAAGCGACCACTGCCTTTCTGATTGATTCCACCCGATATGCAGCTTTATACACGTTAGAAATGCGGCAATAGTGTTTGTTTAAAACTGCACGAAACAGATAGATGTAATGTAAAGAAAAAAAAATCAGGATCTGGTCCATACTCACAATGAGGTGATTCAGTAAATTAATGTAAATTAAACACAGTCTTCCTCATTACGATCAACATATATTTTATACATACGCTAGATGTTTCGGTTTATCTGTTAAACCATCTTTAGGCTAAATAATAAAGCTTATAAAAATACGGGAAAAGAAACAGAGAGCAAACACCTCACCTAATGTCAAAATTGGACAGTCATAAATAAACAATTAAAATTAAAACAGACAACGTGACCAACATGTTAAATGAAATCAATTATTTGTTTATATAAAACGGTCAGCCAAGGTGAGAACTGTAAAATACGTATCAAAGCCACAAAAACCAATAAATGGACAAAGCTAAGCAATTAATCAAATTTTAGATTGAGAAATATATAATTGCTACTGTTTGCAAACTCCGTGACCTCATTGAGGCAACGATCGTTTAACCGGGAGACAATTTCGAAGATTTCGTAAAAATTTAAATTATTACCTTTAGGGCAGACGTGAAGAATTTTAACATTGGTGTCCCGGTCAAATTTCTGATTATTCTCAATAATGTGAGAGGCAAAAGCCGATTTATTATAATCAAGATGATGAATGTAATTTGGTTTTATTGAAGAAATGTGCTCAGACACGCGCTTTTTGAAGGATCTCCCGGTTTGGCCCACATAAAAAGAGTCACAAGAACTACAATTTAAAAGATAAATACCTGATTTGTTAAGGAGGGGGATAGGATCTTTGTTATGGACTAGGATAGTATTAAGGGAAAAGGGTGTTTTTAAAGAATTGACAAAAGGGGAAATGTAAGGTAGTGAACGAAACGTGGTGAGCTCATTTTTGGTGTCAGAAGATCTAGTAGATAACAACTTGGTTTGAGTTAGTGAATGTTGTAACCGATGAAAGATAGGCATGATAAGGTTAAGTGAGTAACCGTTATTAACAGCAATTTGTTTTATGATATTGAGTTCATTAATGAAGTTGCTATTACTTAGAGGGGTCAGAAGCAAACGCCTAAAAAGGAACTTGAAGGAACTCAGTTTTTGAGATAATGGATGGTGAGATGAGAAGGGAATGACAGAATCGGTGAAAGTGGGTTTCCGATAAATTTTAAAGTCTAGTGAATGTGAGGCTATGTTACTGGAGATCAAGAAGTCCAAGAATGGAATGGATAAATTAGTTTCAAGTTCATAGGTAAATTTGATGTTTGGATGAAGGGTAGTGGTGTAGATGGGTTAGGGCTAGCTCTGGAGGTCCCTCGAAAAGTACCAGGATATCATCTACATATCTGCCCCAAAAGATAACATATTTTTTAAAGGTATCATTCTTGAAAACTACAGATTCTAGATTGTCCATGAATATTTCGGCGAAGAGAGGGGAAAGATTAGAACCCATGGCCAGACCCGATAATTGGGAAAAGAAAGATTTATGAAACAGGAAGAAGTCTTGTTTTAAGCAAAGTTTAATTAAAGACAAAAGACATAAAACTTGATCATTAGGTAAGTCGCTATTGACCAGACGTTGGTGAATGAGGGTAAAGCATTCATCGGAAGGGATGCTAGAAAAAAGGTTAACAACATCGAAGGAAAGAAGAATAGTGTTGTCAGAGATGTGAAGGGGTGAATTTTAGAAATAAGGTCTAGGGAATTATTGACCGAACATTGTGGTTCAAAATTTAAGAAGGAGCGGAGAATCTGGTTTAACCATGAAGTAATTTTAGATACTGGAGTATTGGGGAAGGAAACTACAGGGCGAATAGAAATGTTAGTTTTATGTATTTTAGGTAAGCCATAGAGGCGGGGAGGATTAGGATTCATATTAAGCAATTCTTTATAATGTTTATTGAAAAATGTGGAAAGAATATGGCGATAAGTAGGTATACACAGTGTTTCTAACTTCAGAAACAAGACCAATCATGGGGTCTTTATTAAGAATAACCAAATCCGGTGAGTCAAGGAAGTTACGGACTTTGCCAACATAGTCATTACGATCTAAAACCACTAAGCAATTACTCTTGTCGGCTTTGGTACATATCAAGTCTGATTGTTTAATCTTTTTTACTAAATTAATAACATTTTTGTCAAAAGTGTGATTATTTATAAATTGTTTATTAAAACTAGAACATTTATTACTCAGAAGGGCTCTAAGAGTTTCAGGGTTCTCAACTTTGCAGGAAGCAATAACAGATTCAGTTTCTATAGCTAAATTTGTAATCGAATTTTTGGTCACATGCGTTTTTGGTAAAAACTTAAGACCTTCATTCAAGAGCTGTATTTCGGAATTGTTAAAGTTACATTTGCTTAAATTAAGAACTCTGGGGTGAAATTCAAAATTGGAAAATTTAGCTGGTTGTTTAGATCTAAGATTATATTGTTTAGTCTTTAAATTGTTAAACTTATTGAGTAACTTATCGAATAACGATCTACCAAAAAAATTGTATTTTCTTTATCGGTTTTTGTGGCTTTGATACGTATTTTACAGTTCTCACCTTGGCTGACCGTTGTATATAAACAAATAATTTATTTCATTTAACATGTTGGTGACGTTGTTTGTTTTAATTTTAATTGATTATTTATGACTGTCCAATTTTGACTTTAGGTAAGGTGTTTGCTTTCTGTTTCTTTCCCCGTATTTTTATACACTTTATCTTTTAGCCTGAAGATGGTTTAACAGAAACATGTAGCGTATGTAAAAAATATATGTTAATTGTTATGAGGAAGACTGTGTTTAATTTACATTGTTATGTAATGAAAAGCTTGATTGATTTAAATTATACATAATAATTATTTAAGTACCAAGGGCATTATGAAGATGTTTATGCTCTTTCGAGGGCGACAAATCTACAAGCCTGAGGGCCTGTGGCCCGATGGATTATACGTCTCCTAAAACCTATGAACATCAAGTAATGCCTGTGGTGCATTCAACGTTTTATTTCAAACTTCTAATACGCGAATAAATTGAAAAGCTTGCAAAGCAGTCCATAACGCCCTAGGGCGAAATGGACTGCTTTATATGCCTCTTATCACAGACATAAACAACAGATAATGGATCAGTGGAAAATAAACCATCTTATATAAAAATATAGGAGACAATAAATTAAAATTTAAACATATTTCAAATTTCATGAGAAGCGCAATATACCTTAAAAAATTAAATTTTTAGCTACCTGGTTTTACTTTTAAGTTGGTATCATTACTATGGCAGTTCGATAGTTTAGTCCCCTTCTATGTTTTCCTTTAAGGTAGCAGTATTTTTAATATGTATGCTATAGTATTTTCTTCTCTTATTTGTACAATAAAAAACAATGATTTAAGTTAATTATGTTGGTCTTCGGTTTACACTGAATACTGACGTCATAATAAAATTATATTTTATGTAGAGCCATGGCTGTTGCCAAATATAGTTTTTTTTTAAATAAAATAAGTCAGTGTTCTGAAAATGTTTACTTAACCTTCCTCCACACGGTTAGAATTTTACTCGTTGTTCCACGAAGAGACCCGGGTACCTGCAAGTCGGCTGCAATAGAAGTACGCAGAGTTAGTACAGGCAACAACCTCCGCTGTGCACGTATGTGTATCTAATTCAAAATAATCTGTCTGCAGGTGTAATTATTGAAATATTGGTTACGAGTATTATTACTTTTTCTTAGAAGTTTCAAAAAATGAATTCAAACAGTAAGTTTTACTTTGTAACATAACCTAACATTTTAATCTATAAATTGGCATTCGATTTCTCGTCTATGTAGTTTTATAAGATTTTTTCATAACGCCTACTTATTATTTGTCAATAACAGAACTGTCAACCTGACTGAAAAGTTCCCCATAACAGCCATGGTTGTTATACACTTAACAGCCTAGGTCGTTAAGAAATAACAAAACAGTAACATCTTAACATTGGAAATTCTGAAATGTATGGTTAGTGGCACTGTAAGTCTATGTCAAATTCGAGGTTAGCAGGTTAGATTTTGCGTCAATCTGTGTCAAAACACAGTGTTACAAACAATAAATTTCAGTATTGCCAAACGTAATTTTGTTCCATAGGTGACGCTGATAAGACGAGTTTTCTAACAGCCGTTACTAATACTATTTAACTTTTTCATTTAAATTGCGCTAAAATTTCAATTTTTGTCGGTGTTATGAAAAGTATTCAACGACATACGGCCGTTGTCACATCTAACTAACTCGGATAAATTCATTAACCTCGGCGTGATGGCCTCGACTACAAATTCATCCTCGTTTGTTAGATGCTTACTAAAGGCTTTATGCCGTTAATAACTATTTATTATGACTAACGAATTTCTTTATTTGCGATAAGTAGCTGATCTTTTGTCTGTTAATTTGACTCCAATAATAATAATAATAATAATAATACACAATATGTTATTGAAAGAAAACGTGCTGTAGTTTAAGTAAATTGTTTATCTGAATTTAAATTTTACTGTAGGTATGACTTATGAACAAGTGGCCTGCCTTCCAAAAATTGGCTTAGATAGCTATGCAAATATCGAATATTTTAAAGGTGACGCGCCCCATGAGGAATGGTTGCCCCTGGCAGCTTCGGCTACTAAAGAGGAGTCAGATATAGAAAATATGTATGCAGATGAACAAAATAAAATAGAAAGAGGAGAGGAAAGCAGTGACGACGATATTTCTGGAGACGAAACTGAAGCAAGTGTGGCTAATTAACTAGTTTTTCGGGATAGAGATGGAACAATCTGAAAATCGACACCTCTTACAATAGCAGTTCAAACTCTAAAACAAAACACATTATGAGAAAAGTCTGGCTCTTCGAAAGTCACTACAACTCTTTCTGTTCGAGATACATTCAAACCAATGTTTACTCCAATGATGTGCAACATTATAATTCAGGAAACCAATGGGAAAGCGAAGACTGTGTACCAGAAGTGGAATACAGAAAAATCTTAATAAGCCAGAAAAAGTTTGAAACGAATTAACCTCCGAAGAATTTGATGGATATCTCTATCTAAGGATTTCTAAGATTTGATAATATAAATACAAGAACCAACAGAATAAAAACGATAAAGCTGTGGCAATCTCAGAATTGTGGCTATTGCTGAATGAGCATTTGAGAAAAAACGATGCACCTAACAGTAGATGAGCAACTATTTCTGTTTAGAGCAAGAACTCGATTCACTCAGTATATGCCAGCAAAATCCGCTAAGTATCGAGCTGTACTGTTATGAACGAAAGCTTCACAAGGCCTCGGCTAGCTCTTTTAACTCTTGGTAGAATATGGTGTGGTGTAATGATCAAGCTAAGAAATGCTTGGGGCTTTTACAAATGAACAGTAGATTAATTAAAGAATTGGGCGTCATGTCGTTACTCACGACAAATAAAACAAACCTAGCTAGAAAAAAAATCAATACCTGCCTTCATTGCTCAATACAGGAACAAATAATTTAAACTTGGCGTCACCCAACTTACACACACATGTAATTGTATATCGATCGGGACATAACAGACAACACATTTTAAAAACTTCAATTCGAAGTAGCATTTCCAAAGTCGCTAGTTGTAGCTTTAAGTACAACTTCAGGCTAACACTTGTGCAATCGCAATTGACATAAACGCACAACGCCAAGGGCGCTATCTGACTCTATTCCAGCAATTTCGAAATATTTAAATACTAGCACTTTAGCGGTAATAACAATTGAGCCAAAAGATTGATTTGACACGCTTAGTTTGAGTTGCTAAGATCTTAGTAGGAACTGACATAAATTTACGACATAATGCCTGTGTCGTTTAAAAAACATGTTGATAAGGGCATCTACTTACAATTAATTATTGATGAAGTCCAGCGATCGGCAAGTGGAATCCTGTTGGTTTCATTTTTCCATGACGACTCAATGCCAACTTGACTGCATGATTCTCAGAATCCCAAGGTCGCCACTTAAGAAAATCTAGCATCAAAATAAAGGAGCACATAACTGAATTTCCTGGCTACGTACAGAACGAAATCGAGAAACTGATAGCCTCATAAGAACCAAAACGATAGTTCAAGGTTGCTGAATTTACGCTTTTGTGAGAGCCCATAGTAGCTAAATTTTAGCCCGTAGCTGTTGGCCTAAATATTACAAATTAGATGCAAAAATAAGCTCGCAGAAGCATTCTTACCGAACGGTGTTCTCGGTCTAATTACTGTGGAAGACGCATCGCAGCGATTTAAAGGATCGAAAGGCGAGGAGCAATCCATCCTAAATAACAAAAATGAATACCCAAAGAATAAAATTTGATGAGCTTTCTTATCAACACTGAAAGCCCGCCCGCCAAACCAATCCTGCAAGCGGCTCGCTTGATTGAAGACAAGAACGGGCTCTCGGAAAATTAATACTATTCTGCTGTTTTACAGCCTACTCAAATCAAAATACGAAAAACAAGCCTCGACACGAAAATATTGCAGATGTTTATCTCTGAATGCAAACGCTTGCTGCTATAAACTTGAATTCTTTTGCTACACAATATAGCTATAAGGTGGTCCGAAAGTCGATGTCAAATGTATTAACGCGCTTTTGAAATAAAATTGAAACAGGGCGTTACAGAGTGAAAATTTGGTGGGTATGCGACGCTTTTAATTCTTATCCATGGACTGGACAAATATATACTGGCAAATCTATGGAAGAACGTGATCAAAATCAGGGCGAAAAAATGGTAAAAGATCTGTGCTTTCGATACAGAAACCGTGGGAGAAACATTGTAATGGACAATTTTGTAGCACGCTTTCTTTAACAAAACTGTTGTTGTGCAATCTTCCGCTTGTCGACACATTGAAGAAAAATTAACCCTACGTACCTACCCATATGATGGCAAATAAATCTAAAGAAGAAGTGTGTTCACTATTTGGATTTAGTGACGAAAAAGTTACAATGGTCTCATGTTCCAAAGCGCAACAAAGTTATCAGTTCTAAAAATAAGACAGAAACTATTCAATATTATAATTCTGGAAAAGGGTGTGTTGATAATATGGACAAAATAGTGTCACACTACTCCGTGAAAAAAAACCAACAGGTGGCCCGTCGCCATGTTTCCCAATATAATTGACATAGCAGCCTTAGCATCTTACACCATATACATAGAAAATAATCCACAGCACGTTAACAAGGATTAGCAACGCAGCAAATTTTTGCAAAATCTTGCAAAGGAACTAGCCATGCCAGCAATTGAGACTCAATTCAGATATACAGGTTCGTGTCAACATTTTAATTCATTGAATTCATGTTAGGAAGGCCCGTTGTTCAGCTAGAACCTTGCGAATAAGCCAATCAGCCTAGAGATTCAACTGGTAATCTTCAGGTAGCAGAGAGATGCTGCATCAGTAAATCAACAAAAACACAAAAAGCAACATAGAACGCTTGTTGGGTGTGTTACAAACCCATCTGTGTAGAACACACTAAAAAAATTAAAAAATCTATTTCTTGAAGTAGCTTGTATTCTTTTCAAAAAAGTTAAATTTAATTGTGTGTTTACATTATACTTACATTCTGTATTTCGAAAGTATCAAATAAGAGTTTATTTTCTCACTACTCAAATTTTTACATTATAAAACTACTATTTGCGAAAATGGTACCCCCGTACCTCGTCATCGGAATGTAACGTTAGCCCCCTCTTCAAGTTTACATAAGGCACAAATAGTGTGATAGAAATTTTAATGGAGCTGTTACAATATTTGGCCGCATCTCATAGCCCCCGAATTTTGAATAAAGGGATCATAGCCGCTATGCGCGGACGTAAACAGGTACGCCACCAGTTTCGTCTTTAACCCCCTTTAAAAAATCGAGCGATAACGAGGCAGCAGCAGAGTATAAAAGGAGAATCCGCAGTCATTTGACTACAGTTGAAACTTGAGTCTTCAGACCTGAACCCGCATCCTGATTACCAGGTCCCTCTGGGGGCCTGGCCCCCGCTTTCCTGGTCCCTCTAGCACCGGTCGACTCCGATCTTGCTAGAAACGCCGTTTAAATTCTAGCACCAGCTGATCTCCGTCCTGACTCGCTAGCACCGATCGGCTCCGATCTTGCTAGAAACGACGTTTTAATTCTAGCACCAGCTGATCTCCGTCCTCACTTGCTAGCACCGGTCGGTTCCGATCTTGCTAGATACTCCATTTAACTTTCCGCACCAGCCGAGTTTCTCAGCTCATTATTTTCACAGCCTTTGAACTAATTAAACTTTAAACCCGACTTTCTTACCTAATAGGAGAGCAGCATAATCCAGGGCCCTCAACGTAAGCAAATGAGTTCGCTTGCCATGAGTCCGGACCAACAGCAAAACCTCCGACGCTCGCCTGCTATTCTATCGTCAAAGAGCCTGACTTTGTAAAATGTAAAAGTCCAGTTTATATTATTCCTAGTGGTCCAAACTAACTCACAAAGGACGTACCACGTCCATCCAGGCTTTATGCACTCCCAGTAAACATCGCCGACACCGTAAAACACTTTAATTCAGTTGAATTTGACAGCCCGTAAAATAATAACAAACAAGCGCCATCTTGTGATAGCCTAAATATACTTGGCTTTAGATTTGTTGGCCGCGGTACAGAGCTACAGAACACTTATTCCTACCGTCTTCAAACATGCTTTGAAAGAATCCGGGGGCAGCAACCGGGCCAAACCAGCGTGCAGTGTAGGTTATCGAACGTGCCCGAAATAACGAAACGCCAAAAGAATTTTATTTTATTATATTCATGTACATAATATTTTGTTAAATTACGACTTACTTTGTATATATCTAAACACATTATACAATTTATTCCAACGCTGTATTATTCCTGTATTTTATACATTTGAGTACAATGAACCCATGGGCATTTGAGCTTTACCCGAGCAATCCAGTTTAAATCTAAATGTAGCGAATTTAGGTAAAATTTAAAATAGGATATTAAGAATTCAAAATTCCGATACGAACCAGCCAGATTTGTTACAGAAATAACTAATGAACACCTTCAACTGAAAATATTTCCAAAAGTCTTTCGGAGATTTAGATTTTAGTTACAATTATGTGTATTTCCCAACTAAGTTTGAGGTGACAGGTTTATTTTACACTTATATATAAAAACGGCACCTGGGTACCACGTCGTGTTAGAGCACTTCAACATTTCAAATGTTATATAAAAGAAATAAAAACTGTTACGATTGACAAACTATATTGGAAGGTTCCTCATATTACTGCAACTCTCGTCCAAGAATTGTCACTAATCAAAATTGTTTGTAGATTGTAGTTTTTGCCGAAATCGATATATTTTAATCTATTATTAATGGCAATGCCAAGATATGTCATTCTATACAATTCTAACTGTTAACGTAGTATTTTGTCTATTCATTACAATCGCATAAAATAGCATTGTATCTACTCATTTTATTTGTCTTTAAAACAATAACATTAAAAGTAAATTGTTTTGTTACTAACACAAACCATGACAATTAATTCAAACGTACTATTTATTTTGTTCCAAATATACAGTGTGGCCACAGATTCATTCTCGACATGGGGATCTCTCTTATTACGAGAGATAGAGATTAGGTTAAATGGAATAAAAACATCCCTCAGGTAAAGCTGTACCAAACCCCATAAATAAACTCTGGATATTCAACCTAGTTCCGACTCTGTAGCAAAAAAGTGAATTTTTGACTAAATAGCTCGTTTATTTTAAGAGGAAGTCCAATTAAATTTTCACATTGAGGAATGTGCAAATTAAATGCAACTTCCTTCAGCATCTTTCGTAATTTTTTATTGTAATTTAGTTTAATACAAAATTAAATATTTTTCAAAGCGTTTTTAATAAATACATAATTACTATAAAATAATTTTCCTTTATTTCTTTGCTCTTAAAACCTTCAGGCAAACTTCATGACCGATGTTCTCACTTGTCAAAGTAAAATTAAGTTTTTTATTTTTTTGCCATTAATTTTCGTGTTAGGTATAACCAATTATACATATTTTGAAAAGCGAAAAATAATTCTCCTTTTAAAGGCGTCATGGGCAACTATGAGTGCTATAAGACAAAATGAAGTTGGCCATTGTAGCTCAACTATGATAACAGTTTTCAATAATTTGAATAAGCACTAGATTTCTATTTAAGAAGTGCCTTAAGAGTGTGCAAATTAAATTTGATTTTCTCCTAAAATAGAGAAATTATTTTAAAAAAATCGAAAAATTAAAAATTTACTTTTTTTCCTGCAGCACCATCGTCTAAAGTACGTTGAATATCCAAAGTTTATTTATGGGGTTTGGTACAACTTTACCTGAGAAGTATTTTATCCCATTTAACCAAATCTCTATCTCTTGAAATAAGGGAGATCCCCATGTTGAGAATAAGTCTGTGGACACACTGTATAATCGATGAAAACGTCAACCTATTGCTAAAAAATATCACTAAAAATTGAATAAAATTGTCTATATAAACTACAATAAAGTTACCGTTGTGCGGATATCATTAACGTCTCAACCTTAACCGATTCGCTCTTGAATATAATGTAACTTTATCGTCTTATACTGTGTAGAAATGAAGTAGATAGCGCATAAATTCTGTAACTTCGTTAATATTCGCATTCGGGACACAATCTCAAAAACTATAGCAGTTCCAATTACAGCGCGTCTGTTAAGGTTATTTTCAGATTTTTATATCATTTGTTTTAAATGTTATGACGTCATACATTTTTTTTAAATGGCAACCTATATTTTTATCCTTTATTTTGGGAGCAAATTTTAATCTGTTTTCAACGGTATAAAATTTTGAATAAAAATTAGAACAAAACCGCCTTAAAATTAAAATAGTAAGGATAAAGAATAAGTATGTTAATAAATACTATTCGCAGAAAATACAAATAGGCACATTTACAAATTTCTTCGATTGTCAACGTCAAAAAGTGGTCTTAACTAAGTTACCAGGTTACTAGAATACTCTGAACGTTTTTTTATTTTTGCTCTTCGAAATTTCAGGCCTTTTTTTATTTTTTTTTAATGTAACCTATTTAAGACGTTAAACAGTTGAAAATATATTAAAATTTTCTACTTAAAAAAAATTAAAATATAGGTTGTCATTTAAAAAAATATTGGTGAAAGTAATATAAACAGGTAGTTTTTATACCTAAAACAGGGCGTACGAATTATACCCAGGCCAAATCATATCGTCCCATTAGTCTCACATCCTTCTTACTAAACACGCTTGAGAGACTTTGTGACAGAGAAATACGGGAAAGGGTGTTGGCTTTACACCCATTGCACCTGAACCAACACGCCTATATCTCAGGGAGATCTACTGAATCGGCGCTACATGTTGTAGTGAACCGTATTGAGAGATCGCTACACAATAAAATGTCCACTCTGGGAGTTTTCATTGATATTGAAGGAGCCTTTGACAAGGCTTCATTTGAGAGCATTAACTCTGCCTTACGCAGGCATGGTGTGGCGCCCACTCTCTGTGAATGGATAAAACACATGCTTACGATGAGAGCAGTACAATTAAATATAGGAGACAACTCCATTAGAGGTGTTGTGACGAAGGGCTGTCCGCAAGGGGGGGGTTTTGTCACCACTACTGTGCAATACAGTGGTAGACAGCCTTCTAAGCACACTCAATGATGCTGGATACTATACTACTGGATATGCGGATGACATCGTCATCCTCATTACTGGCAAGTTCGAGGTCACGTTCTGCAACTTGATGCAGACAGCTCTTCGAATAACAGAAACATGGTGTAATGAACAGTCACTCTCTGTCAATCCTTCAAAGACAGATATGGTACTTTTCACAAAAAAAAGGTGGGACCTTTACGTAGACCTCTCCTCTTCAACACTTCTCTCAGCATTTCAGACAATGTCAAATACTTGGGAGTTGATTTTGACAGACAGCTGAATTGGGAAAAACATTTAAAAGTTAAAACTGAAAAAGCATGCATGGCATTCTGGCAGTGTCGCCGCGCTTTAGGTAAATCCTGGGAATTCTCCCCCCGAATTACCTTGTGGCTGTATACTGCCGTGATTAGGCCCATGCTATGTTATGGAGCACTTGTCTGGTAGCCCAGGGTCAGACAGGCTACGGCAGCAAGTAAACTAGGACATGTGCAACGTCTTGCCTGTCTTAGTTCTACAGGTGATACACGCTCAACCCCTACGGCCGCTTTAGAGGTGAGCTTATGCCTTCCACCACTTGATCTTTTTGTGGAGGAAGTAGCCGTAAGGACCGCCTTGAGGCTGCGCTACAAAGGGCTATGGCACACAGCAGACAAGGGAGGCAGGCATACCCGCATTATGAATGAAGCCGTCAACAAGATTCCTCTTCTGGAAGCTATGGTAAACTACCTCCCTCTAAAATATGCATTTAATAGACAATTTAACGTTCATGAAAATGCCGGCATATAGATATATCCATCTTTACTGATGGATCTAAAACAAAGCACGGAAAGGGTTCCCGAGTTTTCTCTGACTATCTGAACCTCCGCCAAAGCATACCACTAGGCAAAATGGCTACTGTCTTCCAAGCGGAAGTAATTGAAATAATGCATGGTGCAAAAGCAATTCTTAAAAGAAAAATCGAGAATCAATGTATTGGTATCTTCAGTGACAGTAGAGCCGCTTTACTAGCCCTGGATAGTTGCACAATTACCTCAGGTGTGGTACTGCACTGCCGTGAAGCTCTCGAGGATATCTCAAAAAATCATATCAAGAAACCTTAAACAGCTTTATACGAAGATGGGTTAACATGCAAAGCTGTCGTCAAGCACGGGCTGTTATTACAGCGCCCTCGCCAAAGACAGCCAAATATTGCTTGCAACTGTCCCGAAGGAACCTTCGACTAGTCGTGGGTATCCTATCTGGACACTGCACTCTAAACCAACATTGCACAGGATGGGACTGGTGGACAGCTCAAACTGTCGCGGATGCAACGAGGATGACGAGACAGCAGAACACGTTCTGTGCCACTGTTCAGCTCTAGCAAGAGTCAGAGGATCCATGTTGGGGGACTTCAGGCCCGATATGGTCAGAATTAGCAACACTCCAGTTGCGGTCGTCCTTAAATACATTCAAAGGATTGGATGGCTTGAGTGATACCCAACTTGGAGAGCTGCTGGAAGGTAGCACAATGGTCCCACTTAATGCGGCCTAAGTGCGTGTGAGGTAACTCACCCTCTATTTTTAATCTAGAATCCAGAATATAAACATCTTAAAATGACTTACCAAATGCTCTGTCATTTTAATTGCTATATGTATAATACATTCCATCAAAACTCAAGTGTTAACCATTTTCTCTACCTGACTGCTTAGACGAAATTACTAGAGAATATTACGAGCTATTACGAAAACTGCTTTGCTAAGATCGGACGGATAGATGTTTGTTTATTATTCTAAAAATAATTCATTGTAAATTATTATAGTTGTATATTTTCTATTAATGTGCTCATTTATTAATTGTACGTTTACAATAAAAATAACATAATGTAGTTTTAATATTTTCCTGAACACGTTCTTCTGCAATCAGAGTTCATTAAAACCTCTAACAATAGCTTTACTACTGATGTTTATCATGTTTACTTGTGTAATCCTTTGTAAGTACGCAGGTAGAGAAAATGGGTAGCACTGAGTTTTGAGGGAATGTACTATAGATGCGTTTTAATCATACTCTATTACCCATAACCATATATTTCATTTTTGATTCGTTTAATTTAAATTTGTCAATATTTAACAAATTCCCTTTGAAGGTGGAATTAATTTTTAATGGAAAAAAAATGTTGAAAACTTTGTTTATTATTACAGTAGTAAGTGATATAAAACACAAAAGATCGCACTTCTAATTATGCCTTGAGGATGTGGTTATAGATATCCTGTTCATCCACCTTAGGTAAACAATTACGCCTAAGGAAACACCCCAGTCTGAATTTCCTCTCTGTAGAGCCTTGTCTTCTTTCAAATTGGTTGACAAATTCTTTCTGTGCTCTCTAGCAGTACCACAAAATAAAAATGTATTTTCCAATAAATCTTTTTGCAATTCTACTGTATAAAAAAAGTCAAAAAGCACTCTATGGCATTTTCCAACGGTATCTTTTGTTAGGTCCATTACTACTCTCTTTCCTAAATTTCTCTGCTATACTTCTTGTTTTGATCGATTATTTACTTCTTGTTTTGATCGATTATTTACTTCTTGTTTTGATCGATTATTCAAGGGCCTTTGACACAATATCGCATAATTTACTGCTGGCAATACTTAAATTTATTGGTTTTGGGTTGGACGCCATTAAAACTATTGAAAGTTATTTAACTCATCGCTCTCAGACCGTTATACTTAAGGAATCTAAATCCAACTCTTTGTCCATTACTAAAGGTGTACCACAGGGTTCAGTACTTGGTCCGCTATTGTTCATAATATACACATTTTACTTTAAAACATCTGTAAAACATTGTGAATATCATCTTTATGCCGACGATTCGCAATTATTATATGAATTTCCTGCTGACAATGTGGCTACTGCAAATGTTATTGTCAATGATAATATTAAAAGTCTTGTTGAGCTATCAGAAAAACACTGTCTAAAAATCAATGCTAATAAAAGTTCAGTTCTGCTGTTTGGGAGATCTACACAAAAAAATATTGTAAGAGAGAATATTGCTATTAAAATTAAAGATATATTACTGCCGCTTTCTGATCATGCAAGAAACCTAGGCATTATACTTGATACTGATCTTAGATTCAAGAAGCATGTATCGACAGCATTACAAAATCTTACGTTAAACTCAAATTAATTTTTAATAATAGATATAGTTTAAACCGCAATGTTAAAATTATGCTTTGTGAATCGCTAGTGTTGTCACAATTTAATTATTGCGATTCTGTTTATGGACCATGTTTAGATGCTGTTGATAATAGGAAAATTCAGTGTAAGCAAAATTCCTGTCTTCGACTGATTTTTGGTATACGTAAATATGAACATATTTCGCATAAATTAAAGGAGGTTAAATGGCTGAACATGAATAATCGCCGATTTCTGCATTCTGCATGTTTATTTCATAAGATAATTAGTACAAAGTCACCACCATATCTATACAACAAAATTAGATTTAGAACTGATGTTCATAATCTTAATATCCGTAGAAAAGATCTAATAACACCACCTTACCATAAAACTAGCTTTTACGAACGATGTTTTTCCTACAATATTGCTAATATTTACAATTCTTTGCCTAATAAGCTAAAATCTTGCCATCAACTTGCTTCAAAAGCCATCTCCACAACATCTTATTGGATAAGCAGCTGCAATAGTATTTTACTTGATTTATATAATAATTCTGTATTTGCTGTATGATATAACTGTACTTCTTACTACTAATCATATTTGTTTAACGGGTTAAGTGGTAGAACAGATGGTATTAGTTAATACCAATCTGAACTTCGCCCTTTTGGGTTTTTGATAGAATTGCTCATACCAATGATATATATTTTTTTTACATGTATATAGTTTCTTAAACCCAATAAAAGTCCATTATTATTATTATTATTATTTTCTAATTTACTAGTATAATTTTTAAAATTACATATATATCCCGTAGAATCTACACGAATCTATACCTCATACCTACGTTTGATAGGTTTCATTGGAAGATACTGTCGTAAACTGCGTCGTCCTTTGAATTTGATCATAGATGCATCCACCGCATGATTTTCATTAAGACGATACGATAATAAAAAATTTAATCTCAAAGCGTCTAATAGCAGTCTAACTTGGTAAATCTTATCAAAATCTATGTTTTACACTACAGGATGCTTACATGTATATTTCATTTAAATAAAAAAATAATTTGTTACCCTAAATAGATAAACTATTTATTCGTTGGCTAATCTCTCAAGTAACCAAAAATCCTAAACTGCTTGAACACACTCGCAGACCGCGACTAGCTCAATGAAGACGGTGGTGCGGTACTTTTAATACACCAATTAAATTGTTTACATAAGACCGGTAGAGCACAAACGAATTGTTACAATAACGACGAGTGTGCTCAGGCATAGAATGCAAATTCGTAAACTGCAGCAGTGCAAATCTTCTGAAAAAAAGCTCCAAACAATCATCGGTAGCAACAACGCAATAACGATAACCCCATTTAAATATTACAGTATAATTGGCATAAAAATTAAACTGGTTGCTAAAGGAAAACGGAACTCAAAGTAAATTCATGCAAACCTCTGCTAAACGACAAAGCGGAACTCCCCCCTAATGGACTGGGTAAAGAATTTTAGGGGTAGGCGCAGCACAGTGTACGAATCCGCCAGACAAGGCGAGAAGAAAATAATCTTTCCAAATTTTTTTCCAAACTACACAATACTCCGCTCTGCAGCGGGGCCTTAAATTTCCATAAACACTAAACTGAAGGCCCGTACAGCGGCATGACAAATAGCCACCAATGAAAGCACCAAAACATCTTCGCGGCGTTCCGCCAGACAAAAGGACGCGCTCAAACAAATGCATGCCACAATCAAGGAACGATCCGACCATGTTCACCGTCAAGATAGGCCAAGGAAAAGCGTGCAGATAACGATAACTCGCGCCAAAGGAAATAGTAAATTATAGAAGGCGCAAAAGCAGCGTTGCTGAACTAAAAAAAGTGCAGAAAAATCGCAACAAATTACCTGCCGTTGCCGATAAAATCCTATAAAACCCAAGAAAAATACGTGTCACTGTAACCTAACCTGTACGCCCAGAACAAAGCACAGAGTACAACTGAGTGTATGCACGTGTTTGCCAAATCCAACTCAAGGTCTATTTCCGAATAGTATAGGCAACACATATAACACTGTGGTAGCCCAGCATACCGCTAGAAACTTAAAAAAAAATTATGGTTATCTCAGCTAATCACCAGTCCTCAAAGGGTTAACTAATTTATTCAAACATTCGTTCATCTTACCAGCGATACCTGTAAAGCTATCTCCAGATATTGATACTAAAGTGTCGTCTGCAAATAAATTAACAACAATAGACAGGCACCTATAAATATCATTAATATACAGGGTGGTGAAAAACTAGTAGATTCTCTGTGCCCAACCTTGTAGGCCTTCGCCACCTAATAACAAATTTGAATATCAATTTCGATTTCTCAGTTCAAATACAAAGCTATTGTCCTTTAAATTAAGTAGCTGACGTTACATTTTTTACATTTAGGATAAAAATAAGTACATAATTTACACTCCTACTGCCCAAAAATACTTTGTTAGTTACCCTGCAAACAAAACATTCTATTTGCATGCCAAATATTGCAAGTTTCCTTTCGTAAAAAATACAAATACAACGCTAACATTAGATCTTGCAACATTACGAAAAAACTATATCGCATTTTATCCATGTTTCATAGTAACAGCTCAATACATGGTACCCAAACAGCATTATTCTATTACCGGTTCTATTCGAAAACAATTTGTAAGAAGTAACTCTATGCACCCTCAGGAAAAGCACAGTAATGATATAATTTGCTAATTTTTCACCATGTTTATAAGGAATAGGAAAGGCCCAAATGGAATTCCTCGAGGAACAGCGTAGTTATTTAATAACTCATTGGACAATTTATCGTTAAATTTAACAACTCGTTTTTTGTCTGTTAGGTAATTACTAAACGAAGTAGGTACTAGCTAACTTTCACAGCTATTGTCATGATGTAACAAACAGTGTCTTTGTTGCGATAAGAGAATTCAACATTTCGCCCGCTTTAGTTTTATTCTTGTAGTTCTGACTTTTCGGCTTTTATAATGGTTGAAAAACATATTTTGTTTTGTTTTGTAACTCAACGTATTTACCACGTCATGGGCGAAACTCTTCCACCCAACAGATAGAAGAAAGTCAAGAGTTATCCTATTTGAGAGGAGGGGGCGGGTGGCGGGATTTAGAAATAAGAGTTTTCTACATGAAAGGAAGATGACAATTTTCGTCTTGAGAGAGATTGTTGGGGTGTTTGTAAATCTCAGTGCTAAAAAAAAAGGTCTATTTGCAAATAACAGAAGTTGCATCATGACTGGTATCGTGTTGGTGTTCGGCGATACTTATGATTGCATGAGACCTGATCTGAAATAACGTTGGTGTTTAAAATACGTACTTTTACTCAACTTCCTGTTTTACCAATGTTCATATCCATACAGGATCAAAATATTTTGCAAATACCGTTTGATGACATAGTGTTTAGTTTATCCTTGAGTAAAATGAAAATCCGTAAGACCTTTCTCGGAGGTTTGAACACTCTTTTGATGGTTTGTTTTTGAATAAGCTTTCCTATGCGGTAGGTCCCTTGGTGGATATAGGTAAGAAATAGGTACTATTACTATGGGTAGATCAGTTCTCCGAGATTTTGGTGATCGTATCAAAATGTAGTGTAAATGTTCTTGAACACTACTAAATAACGATTATTCTAAAATGCTTCGTTAAAAAGTTCACATATCCAGACTGAAATTCATTCCTCAGGCTGCTTTTCCATATTTCTGATACCGAAGGGTTGACGATGTGCCTTATCATGCATGCACGGCTCACAAATTTCCTTGTTTTCACTTCTATCATAACACTCAACTATCTCAAACATTGCTTTGACATACCGTTTATCTTGATAACTCCATCTCTCGTGGTGACTAACACAATCTCTCTATTCGTGGTACACAATTAGGTTTTGAGTTTTTCGTTTCTACATCGGGCAATCTAATTTGCCAAGTAATGGTTTTATATAATTGACTAAATCAATCTTTCTACAGTTTTAACGACAATTTTAATTCCATTTTTACACGTACTAAGAGGTAGGTGTTGTCGCACGTGCTTTTTAAACTGCAATTTACATTTTCGTACATTAGCATTGAAAGAGCTGCTTTGCCGTACAATTTATTAATTAGAAAGTTACACTTTGCGGCATTCGTACCGCAAAGTAGTACTTTGCGGTATTCGTACCGCAAAGTAGCACTTTGCCGTACGAATTTTACTTTGCCGTACAAATACCGCAAAGTGTACCTTTCTTATTAATACATTTTACGGAAAATTCAGATGAGGGGATAAATTTATTATTCCGTTTTGTATGCTAGTGTACGAAAAAATATTATACGAAACTCGTATGAAAGTGGCTTTTCCATACTCGTCTCGAAATTCCGGACTCGGCCTAACGGCCTCTTCCGGAAACACTCGTACTGAAAAGTTCCACTTTCTATACTTGCAACGTAAATTACTATTACTTTAATAAATTTTTTATTTTCATTACACTCTTATTGTTATTACATTAAAAACAACCAATAACAAACTTGTACTCTTACACACAATTAAACAATATATACACAAAACCCTTTCTAAACGCCCTAGTCAAGACAAAAACCTACATAAACTATAGCCAGTACATAAAGCTTTCCAAACAAGCCAGTACTCGAGATGTCAGAACAAACTACATAATTTTAGCTACTGCATCACAACTTTAATTTAAAACTTACTATAAGAATAATTGCCTAGATGGTTTTTAACGTTAACGTTTGTGTTACGTTAGCAATACCGGCTTACATATATCATCTAGAAAGAAAAACATATAGCAGTCTAAAGTAAAGTACATAGACGCAAAATTTGACTTATAATGCTAGTACTCGAGGTAAAATACTCAAAAACAAACAAATGATGAAAACAATCTACATAAACACTTGGTACGCTATATCATCAACACCCTAAAGACACGGAACGATGTAGTTTAAAATATTGTGAAATGAATGTGATTCAGAGCAGAGTGGATTAAGCCAAATGTGTAATATTCCAATAACGGAAACGTCGAATAAAACCGGCTGCTAGGATAACGATGTGGATGAAGAAGTGGAACAATAAATTCCAAGAACATCAAACCTGCACTAAAGGCTTTTATTACACCTAGCCCTAAATTAGGACATAACAAACTAAGAAGAAATAGAGATGTATTATCTTTAGTTGCATCTTAAATTAACCAATATCCCATTTAACACTCTTAACTGCAGCATAAACGTCTACCAAACATAGCTCTCTGGAATTCAAGAAAAGCATTCCTGCGAATTTATAACGTCATGTAGGAATAAATGGCGGAAATCTGGAATAATCCGGTCCCCAGTTGCAGAAATGGTAGTTTCTCTGCAATAGAAAATATTTAAAAATACGTACAGGTTTTCCAAAATTTCAGTAACCTTTCGAAATGGACACGTTGAGAAGTTACCACACTTTAGATAGTTTGTACACCAAAAGCCTTTATCTAAAATAAATAGATGTACTGGGTTGAGAAGAATTTCTCACATTTTTCATTTTTCTTTGTGTTACCATGAAATCGCCTGGAAGATCCCGTATAATGTTCAGTGTTAGGTTTACAGCAGAGTAAGTTCGGTTAAATTTAAATGTTTGCATTCTGAATTGGCTGATCCAAGATAGAAGGTGGAGCACCAGTCGATTCTGGGTGCTGCTGCAAAAATACTACGTTGGCAACATAATAATATTTTCACGAAATGTGTTTATCACTATTTCGTCTAGTTTTAGATTGTTTTAGATTGTGTCCATTTAAGTAAATCATTTAAAAATTTAATATTTTACATTTCATTTTGAAATGCGATAAAATAATATACGGAACGCTTCAGAAAGGTGGTTTTACTAAACTGACGTTCATACTCAAACCAGTCATACTTGTTCAGTAAAACATTACTTTTTTAAATTAGTAGCGTCTCAATTCCTTCTGTTTGTCTCTCTGTCAGTCTGTTTGTCCGTCTGTCTGTCCATCTGTTCGTCTATCTGTTGGCGGTATACCTCAAAAAATATTTTCTGGTGGATGACTATATTTTGCATGCTGATTATATATCTACCTGGCTTGAAATCCAATATAGTTACTTTCTGTCAAATATATACTGGGTAAGCACTTCTGTCTGTTTTTGTTTTAACTGTAGAAGTGTTAGTTAAATAGAAGTAATATTTTGCTCATAGCTCAGGACTTTACTCTACACAGAAATAGCAGCATTTTGGACCCAACAGATAAAAGGTGAACACCTTAAAAATTTAACTCTTTTTTTTGTTGATATTTTCAAAATGTTTAGTTTAGTGTAGTGTAGCGTTTACAACAACGTAAGTTCGGTTAAATTTAAATGTTTACGTTCTAAATTTGCTGATGAAAGCGTTTCATAATTTCAGCGGAAACATAATTTTATTTATAAATTAGTTCAGTAAATGTAAGTAATATGTTAGAATCAATATATTATAAGTAATATCTTAGAAAGACAAACTCGTGTTCTCCAATAAAAGGTTTATCATGTACTACTGCAGATATACAAATCTTCAACAGAATATTTGGATGACGACATACTAATATAATTACTAATTGAGATTTGTTGAAATTATTGTTAAGGTCATTTTAATCAAGTATTTCGTATTTTCCTATTGGAATGCGATTATGTTCCGCATCCATTGAGTAAATTCCTTGAAACGTGTGTTATAAGAAAATTTACATCGACAAGATATTAAAAAGGTCATAAAATTAATACGAAAAGTTAAGAAGTTGCAATCCTCTATACACCAAACCACTTAAAAAATTTCTAATTTTCGGTCAAAATAAACTAAACAAAATAATGTATCAAAAAGAAACGAACAATACACGAACGGAGGTCGGAGAGGTGCCACAAGGACAACATAATTCAGTAAAATTACTTAAGCGTTACAAGTAACAAAAATTTAGAAAGCGAAGTTATATGGCTTACCGTGGCTCAAAAATAAACTAAACCACAATAATAAGCACTAAAGGAAACAACAAAAGCTAGTGCCAAACATAAGCAATGCATTTATTTAAATAACGCGTTTTAATACTTCGAAAACTATATTGAACAACTACCACATCAGGGTCTGCTTAAATGCCACACTGAAAAGCATATGTAAATTAATAATGTAATATTAATAGTACAACAGAACTAATCCAAACTCAATTAAAAATAAGCAACTCGACACAGGAACTCCATGTGAGTGGAGGTTCGTTTTAACGGTTCAGCTCCAAATAATTGTTACGTTAATAAAAATAGGTACGTTATATTCAATCGCATCCAGAATTCAAACGATTAATGTATATCCAAGTTATTTATTGTAAGAGGGTACACTAATTAAGAGCTCGCGATATCGATTAGGCGAAGTATAGAACCGTAGTTAAAATGAGCAATACCTAGTATTGAGAAGCTACACGCACCCCAGATTCCGTTGCACGATGGGGTCTCATCGAATACTACACCTAATTATAGAAAGTTGCCGTTTTTCGAACCACCAACTAATGCGCGTATTAGTGAAGCTTAACTCATTTATTATGTTGCCAAATAAAAATAAGGCATACAATTGAAAACTAAAGCAAATAAAATATGTAAACAATATGACATTGTTTACTAATCACTCGGTACTATGAATTAACATATTGTTGAAGCTCCACTTGTTTGTGTATACCTAACTTGTAATATCGGTACCTACACAATGCTATGTATTTGATAAATAACATTATTTTCAAACTTTTATAAAAATCAATAGCGCCTGGAGACTCTTATTAGGGGTGGTTCAATAATCTAGTAGTTTGTTAATTAAAATTTTATTTTTATAATGACTTTTAATTGTGTGCTGACACTAACTGTCACCCTGTACGTCAATTAATGCTCCAACAATATTCTCGACCAAATATGACAAATATTCTCTCTACTCACATGTAATTGACTCAATGCCCTAAGGTAAGTACTTGATTATATTAATTACACTCTTTTAATTGTCTTTTATTTAATATAGCTTCAATAGGATAACTAGAAACCCACCTGAACACACTTTTTACTTTTGCTGCTTGAATGGCACGTCCAAACAACACTCCTCCTGACGTCTACTGCCTGGATCCCCTTACTAGTTCTGCAGTGATGTCCCGCTCAATGACAAATATGTGCCGATCTGTCAAAACCCTGGCTGCTAACAGGAAAGGTCCCGTTCCACCTCAGCAAAGCTACTATCACCTTCCAGACGTTCCCTCTGCTCCAATGGTTCTACGGCAAGTACGCTATCCTAGATTATACTTGACTGATATTCTTTTTTTTTTAGCTCCAACTATAGCAATATCTGTCGTAAGTAACCAACAGAATCTCCCGTGTCCTGAAGTGCCTCTGCTATCCTCCGTAGTCAGCTCCTCACGTTTTCAATATTCCATTAATATAACCCGCAATGTCTAACTTTTTACTAATGTAACTTCTTATAACTTGTATTAATAAAATTAAATAACTCTATCCAAATCTAATTCTCTTCTTGTTGCTTCTACATGCTTGTATCTAGTTGAGTAACCTTCCAATAATCTTCACTACCTGCATCTTTATAACTAATAATCTTCTTTTATGTTTCCATTTATCCTTCACACGTCAATTTAGTAATAACCCTTTTTTAAATGCATTTTACTACCTTACACATTACAATTGGGGTAAATTTCTATATTTTTTATTGTACTCGAAAACTCATATCAAAATTACATATTCTGTTTTATTAGTTATTGATTTTCTAATAAAGGTAACAAAAACTGCTTAGCTTCTAAGTTACAATTATTTATGCCCTCTACAAATTAAAATAATTTGAGTTCTACCTACTCATCTTATTATTTCAATAGAAATTATATTTGTCATATGTAATCTGCGCATATATTTATCTTATACCTTTTAAAACCATTAAAGAATACTCAAGTGCTATACATATCATCTTAGTTTGCATCAAAACTAAATTCTATTAATAACTTTTAATTAAACAGGCAATTCTTTAATACATTTTTCTTATTTGATTATATTGATATATCAAATTTTATATTTAAATTATTCTTCAACATAGACTGCTTTTTATGTATCATAGCAATATATTACAATAAATAACTGGGGCACGAAGCAAAATCAAAAATTTCTCTTGTACCACTCGATACCAAGGGTGTCAAAAGGCTGTAAAGGTTGTAGACGGGTCATAATGAATCCGTTGCTACCCAGTGTTAGGGTCTTTCCCCATCGTGCGGTATGCGGTGGAACGGATGAAAGGTGCCAAGAAGAGCTCAATCAGCATTGGAAGGTTACTTAAAGGTTATCGACGATAACGTGAAAAATAAACAATTCAGTGACTAAAATGTATTGCCGGAAGGTGAGTTACTTCCGAAATACCGTCAAATTATACGAGATCTGCACCCGATTTCCGACGATTTTTGAAGATAAATACGGTTTTTCATCGTGTTTCAAAAGAAATCCTAAAAATTCTTCTTACGACAACGGAAGTAAATTGAAGACTAAAAATTTCCAAAATGGTAACCGAAAATAGCTTTGCCTCATATACTGAAAGATTTCGAAAAGAAGAACAAGAATGCCAATCGTAAATATAAAATTGGTTTTTAAAAATGCTAAAACCAAAGGAGGATTATAGACAGCCAAGCTAACATACGACCTGTGTCTCAAAATTCTCAAAATTACCATACTTACGAAAATAGGGAGAACTATGTTGTTTGTTCAGATAATTTTGATCAAGTTAACCCTAGAATTACATTTTCTTCCAAATAAAGAAAATGCTAGATTGGGTTGCTAAAATTAAATTACTTTATCTATCCTTGATGTTAACGTGCTACTTTATCTACCCTTGCTGTTAGTAAAACTTGACCTTTTGGTTTGAGTTGATAAAAGCACACTTTAACATGTGCTGTAGAAAAAATTACCATTTATACCATATATAATAAACTGAATAAATATCAATGTATCTAACAATTTATTGTCAGAGCACGACATCTTTCAAAATTAAAAGACGTCAAAAGATGAAGAAATGATGAAACATAATCTTACATCTCAACTATTCCATGTGCATGGGAAAAGTAAATTTTTCAAGAATTGCTATAAAGGCGCTAATTCTTAGTGTCGTCATAATCATTTTCAAAGGTCATGGTACGCGAACGCTTACAAACGCAATGCTCGGCCACGACCTAGTTTAAGGCCTGGAAGTATGAATACACCGAAAAATAGCAGAAGCTTCATACAAAGAGTTACTTTGCAAAACAGGCAGAAGCTATTGACAACTCAAGTCCTTCCAACTAATATAAAATATTTTTTCATCACCAAATGTAAATATACAAATAATTCTGTAGTATTAAGTATGATAGCATGAGCGTATTAACGCATGTTTTCTTAATACAGATCTAAAGTTCAGTGCAACTTTTGCGTTATTATAAGTACGGCCACGTACACAATGTAGAATGCCAAGATTACGTTGGCTTTCTGTTACATATATATATATATTGCATTAAACGAACGTATTATATTTTTTTATATTATTTTTTATAATTTTAACACTTGAGTGGACTAAATAATTATTTTATTTTGACAGTTTAAAAAAACTTTATAACAACCTTCACAAACAGTCTATAATTACAAGTGAAATAAAACTGTTTTAATTCACTAAAGAATTTATAAAGTTTAATTCACTAGAAAATTAAAAAAGTTTCAATGCAGAACAACATATCTTTATTATTTCTACAAATATTTACATTTAATTATTCTTTCTCTTTGTAGTGTGTAATATATAATTACTAAAATTTAGATCAAATTGACGATGAAAGGGGCAAATTTATATCTTAATTTGAATATTTTTTAATTATTTATTCAAAATTTCATTAGAATTGAATAAAAACTTATATACTTGAATTAAACAAACAAACTTAAAGATATGATCTCACTCGCACTACGTGCTCGTGAGCTCAACCTCTCTTCTTGAATAAACATATGTAATTCACTTGGTGTATAATATTTATAAATTGACATTAGATCCAACGCAAACTTTATTAAATGATACTCTTACATTATTTTTGTAGAATATCATATAATTGCTAATTAGGGCAACGGCCTGTTAGATTGAATAAAATATTGTGAATTGAAGGGGGTGGGGGTGTAGCATGATGGCCATCGACTTTAAAAGTGATACGGGGTTGTTTCTTATAGTCGGAAATGGAGTCTTAAGTGTCTACAGCGAGCAGCTACGTCGAGCTTACCTTAATTGAATTCCGTACAGCCGCTAAACTACCTTATACACAAACCAATCTTATGATCAAAATCGTAGGCATCATACAACTGTGTTTTATTCTACTGCTACAATTCCTATATAAATGCAGTTAGTTGAGTTAAAATGCAATGCTTCCTGGTATATTTATTTAAAAATAGCATTAATTAATTTTGCCCCAAATAAGTGGGTAACTCTTATTGGGTCCAGGTTCGCTTCAAGTTCACTTTGACTGATTCAAAGAATACTAAATAACAGAAATTACATTTATTCAACACTATGTACATATCAAACCTTAATTGTAAAAATAAATCACCTTAATTGTAAAAATAAATCAATTTATAAACCATTTCAAATCGTAAGCATAAAATAAAATGCAATTCGGTTAAAATAAGTTTTCAGATACCACCTGGATTGACTTTCTCTTGTTTCCCACGTGGTCGACAGCGGAATATGACTCGGTGATAACAGTGAGCGAAAAAAAGCTAGCTGGGCTGATAACGGATAGAGAAGTAAAAAGTAGAGGCGAAAGATCAATTATAGATTATATACTAAGCCAGAGAAATGGCAGGAGCAAAGTAAAGAATGTGAGAGTTAGAAGAGGGGCAGAGATCGGCAGTGATCACTACTTAGTCGAAAGTAGAATAAATATGATAATACAAGAGGACAATAAAAGAAGCAGTATAGATACACAAAATAACACACAAGACGTAATAAAACTGTTGTAAAGGAAGATAGATGGTCGGCCTTACCTTTTGGCGAAAGTTGTATTTGTTATTTTGCCGGCTGGTAACTATCGGCCTAGTTGGGCTAGCTCGCCGCGAGGGTCGCAGGGTTCCAGCTATGCTGAAAGAGAATTAAGAACAAAAAGAATAGGAGAGGGCGCCAGGTCCTCGACGTAGATCGAATCCTTGTGCCGGACCTTCACAAGGGAAGGACAATTTCCAGCAGAACAAAAATAATCAAATCAACGACTAATGAAAATATCACAGCTTTATTAACAAACAGGCAGGTGGGTACTATAGTGCGAATACTAGTACAAAATGCATATTAGCTTCAGGCAAGCAACAAGATACAAATATAAATACGTTGCAACAAATATAAGTATATGTAACAATACGGTTAGGTACACGCAAAAACAATTTTAAAAAAAATGTTTCGAGCCGACTGTATCATTACCATGCATGCATCTATACAATTTATTTAGGCCGCATTACGGCGGACAATACCAACACACTAAAAGTAAACAGCGAGGTTACGAAGGGCGTCGCGAAGGCAATTTAGAAATATATATACATCGGAAGTTGTGCCTGTACGGGGCTCAAAAACAAATACGCCGTTTCAGAGCGATACAAGACTAACCTGGCTAACGTTGGACCCCGAGGGTTAGCCCGAAATGACGTTGACTCGCGGCTCAAAGGAATTTCTAAGGGCCGGAGCAACGATCGCTCACGTGGCCACGCAAAACACGTACGTTCGTAGGTTCCGCAGAGAAGCCGTGGCTCGGGGTTAATTCAAAATCAAAAGCTCCTGCACAATTAAGCCGCAGGACTGTCTTTACGGACTCGGGTAAGCTCGATTAATAATTCAATAAAAATCACTAAACTGCACAAAATGGTCGCTCGAAATTTGCAAAAGCCCTATCATAACAACACATCAAACCTATACAAAAGCATGCCCTAATACCTAACTATACGAAGCATTGCTATGCTTAAAATATCACACATGCCCCAGCTACTAACGAAACGAGGCACTACTAACTAACTATAAAATACACCAGGCGCAATGAGTAATAGCTATATCAGTTTCTTGCCTGTAGGAAAAACATGACGAGTCCTAACCTTTCCGTTGGCTTGAGGGAGTCGAAAACGGCTGGAGCAGCGAGGGTTTCGGCAGTCGCAGCGGAAGGCCGAGTGAGCTGAGGAAGCGGTGGTTGTCTTGCAGGTAAGTGCAGTGCTACTCTCCCTAGCGTAGCCCACAGAAGTTTCTTGACAACTCGACAGTTTCAGGGGCCCTAATCGACGGACTGGATGCCCGCAGAGTGCAGCAGAACGGGGAATACTAAGCCTCTTCAGGGAGGAGTTTAACCTCTCTCAGGAAGCTTCCAAACTCTCCCAGGTAAATTTGGCTGTAGTGATGACTGGCACCCGACAGGAAATGGCTATAACGCACAACGCCCAAATGAGTTCCGAATAAGAAGAAACGGGCCTTAGTCTTACCTCACGCTGGTATGGAGCCAAAAGAAAGTGCAAGAACAATGCTGGCCTCAGACGAATCCGCAATTGCGAATGACGTAAGTACAACCAAATCAAATACGAACGTCTTAAGGGCACATGTGCTTTGTAGATCCTCCGAGGAATCGAAACGGAGCGAAGCTATACTAATTAGCTCATAAATTTAAGCACACAGCCGAGGCACCAGCAGCCTGCACCAAGTTTAAAATGGGAAAAGAACTCAAAGATCCACCAGTTACCAGTTATCAAAACTTTCCAAAATTTTGGGCCATAAAGTGCAAAAAAACAGCCTGAAAGGTGTGACTGCAAGAAGAGATATCCTTTATCTAGCAACAAATAGTATAGTGCCGAATAATTGCAACAAGGGTTGCCTAAGCGCCATACACAAATATCTGTAGAAATGTAACCAGAATAAATTTAATTTGTAAAATATGGGTAATTATTCGAAGAGTTGCTTACCACTAAAAATTCAACTACCAAAAGTTTGCACATACAGGGGTCGCTCTAAAAGTACCGTAACAAATCCTCCCCCCACAAAAGGGAGGGTAAATCACTCCAGATTTAACCGACTATACAACTGCCAACAAAAGAAATCGCCTTAAGAGACAAAAAACGATGCCTGCCGGAAGGAAACACAAAAGGGAAGAAACAAAGAACTTAAAAGAGTAGACAGGAAGAGAGCATGTAAGAGTCCAAGCACAACATCGAAGACAACTAGACACCAACCACTTCCGTCGCTGCAAGATGACGTGAGCTGCGCCGGTGGAAGTGGAGGTTACGTCAGGTTGCAACGAGGTTGCACCAGAAACGGAAACACCTCGGAAAAATGCGGAATGGGAAACAGGAAAGCGAACCACACAGAAGAAGAAAGCGAAAGAAAGACCAACCTCAGCCAAGGGGTAAGTGCTTAGGCCCAGGATCGACCTACAGCACTGAAGCTATCTCCAAATGACGGAAGATAGAAAGGATATCTAAAAATACAAAATATTGCAAAGAGAACGAACACAGCTATAAGAGGGAACATCCCTTTCAAACAAGAAAAAAAATGAGACAGAGAAAGACGCGAGAAATGAAGGGACCCGATGGTTAAGGTCGGGACTCCAATTCGAGAAAAGGGAAAGGTGAATTGGGTCCTAAAGGTCCGTCCGACGTCCCCAAACCAACCCCCCCAAAAAGACGTAGACTAAACCAAATCATCATTATCGTCGACAGCGTTATTGAGCTTCAAGTCTTTGGCATGCCAATTCTTACGTAAACGACCGTCCGGATCCTTAAGTTGATAAATGAATCGAGACAACTTCTTATGGATTATAAAGGGTCCAATGAACTTGGGTGCCAATTTAGCAGTATAGTGGTTAACAGCATCTGATTGTGTGAAGTTTCTTCTCCAAACGGAGTTGCCTACCTGATATTCATCAGGTCGTCTTTGCAGGTTGTAGTATACCTTCGACCGATAGTAGGCCCTAGCAAGACGAACTTTTACTTCTTTGTACAATCGTTGCAGCGCTTGGGCTCTTATGTTGGGGTTTTCATCCCTTATGACACGAAGTTCGGGACCTTCATCTTCAGGTCTTTCTTCAGGATTCCCGTCGAGTGTAATTTCTCGGCCAAAATTCAAAAAGTACGGGCTATGACCAGTGACATCATGCTTGGAGGTTCTTATAGCACAGGCGACTTGTTGTAAGTATTTATCCCACTCACTTTGTTTGTCGGACACGTGCGCTGTAAGCATTGTTTTCAGAACACGATTGATGCGTTCCGTCGCATTTTCCTGAGGGTGATACAACACTGTAAACGCTATTCTGCAGCCATAGTTCCTAGCCAAGGCAGTAAATTCGCGACTCTTGAACTGGACACCATTGTCGCAGATAATTCTTTTCGGGGCGCCAAACAATAAGAATACATTCTCTTCAACATGACGTACGACTGAAGCGGCCGTAGCCTTACGAAGGGTAAATACAAGGGGAAGTTTAGTGAAACAATCAGCCACTACAAGTATATACTGATACCCACGAGAAGAACGAGGTAGAGGGCCTATGACGTCCAGACAGATGACCTCCCAGTGCTTCGAGATGTTTGTGTGACCTCCCATATGTCCAGCGGGTGGTCGTTGGCTTGGTGCGGGAACACACCTTGCAATTGCGAATGTAGCGCAGAACGTTTGTTCGCATCTTGAGCCAGTAGTACTTCTGAGCTATACGACCTAAGGTTTTCGAAACGCCAAGATGTCCTGAGGTAGGATCATCATGATTACGTTGTAGTATTTCTGAACGCTTGTCCTTAGGCAGAACCATTTTCCAGTCTTCGTCTGCCTGCACGAGTTCCGGGTATGGGCTCCTCACGTGTTTATAATGTTGCGAGTTTGACTCGCGCCAAGCAGGATAGTGCTGTGGATCGTTGCAGACTTTTAGGCGCATCCGAGCATACCAACGGTCTCGAACATCATCGTCCTCAGTGACTTCATCGACAATAAGCACGGACCTGGATAGAGCGTCAGGTACGACATTGTCTTTGCCTTTGCTATGGATAACATTAAAATTATATTGTTATGTACTGTTTGAGGCTTTCGCGGTTACTCGAAATATTCTCCTTAGCATAGAATTTCGGCTTAGACCGCGTAGTATTTGTATATGAACACCCAGCATTTTCTGGCTTCTATGCTAAGGAGAATAATTATATTGTTGTAGGCGTATGGCACAACGCGCAATGCGTTCTATGGGATCTCTAATAGTATGCAACCACTTGAAGGAGTAGTGGTCGGTCACGACGTCGAACTTAGTTCCCTCAATGTACGGGCGAAGTTTTTCGATGGCGAAGAGTACCGCGAGACATTCACGTTCCGTTGTGCTGAACTTCCGCTCATTCTTTGTGAGCGATCGGCTTATATAGCAGACGACCTTCTCTCCCTCAGGATACGTCTGGGACAAGACGGCTCCGAGTCCATAACCAGAGGCGTCCGTCTGAATAGTGAAGGGCCGACTGAAATCTAGGCAAGAGAGCGCAGGGGCAGAGACGAGGCAGTCTTTAATGGTGTCAAATGCGATTTGACATTCCTCAGACCAAAAAAACTTCTGGTTCTTGCAAAGCAAGCGAGTCATAGGTGACACTACGGACGAAAAGTTAGGCACAAAGCGCCAGTACCAAGATGCCATTCCCAATATTCTTCTAACCTCTGGGACCGTCTTGGGGTTAGGGATGTTCAAGATGGCTGCGACCTTTTCCGGGTCGACGAGCAGTCGATTAACATCTAAACGAAATACCATTTTGCTGTTCCAACAGGACAAGATGATCAAAAAAACTTATTTAAGCTAGACTTATAAGTATCCAAGCAAGAACCTGTAATTAAACATGCAATAAACAAACCTATAACTAGCAATAATCAATTGTAAATACCCAACAAATATCGACAATAAATAGTACCAAATGTAAATCACGTAGCCAATAATAAATTCTAACACCCTAACAATTCGATTTGCACTATAGCACCACCAAATACCCTAATAACGACGTAGTCAAGCGTCGATCAAGCCCCCCGCAAGGGTGTCAAAAATCTTTTTGTAAAGAGGGGATAAACAGTCGGCCTTACCTTTTGGCGAAAGTTGTATTTGTTATTTTGCCGGCTGGTAATTATCGGCTTAGTTGGGCTAGCTGGCCGAGAGGGTTGCAGGGTTCCAGCTATGCTGAAAGAGAATAATAAAAAAAAATAGGAGAGGGCGCCAGGTCCTCGACTCAGATCTAATCCTTGTGCCGGACCGTACACAAGGTAAGAACAATTCCCAGCAGAACAAAGAAAAATAATCAAACCAACCACCAATGAAAATATCACAGCTTTATTGTTAAATGGTGGACATGTACTATAGTGCAAATACAAACACAATCCCTCGGGGGGAGCCTGCATCCCTAGAGGGCGCGTCCCCAGGTGGCGGATAGGGGAATGCCCGGTAGATATACCGGGTAGGAAGGAAACAAAATACCTCCCGCGGACCAAACAGGCAAATAGTAGCGTCTGTCTCAGAATGGGCGGCTACGAACAGCGTCTGTCCCATAATGGGCGGCTGGAAAAGAAGGTCCTCCAACAGGGGGTTATGGCGCCAGGAGTTAGCACCCTGACACATATAAAAAGTTAAAGGGCAAAATAAATGGAAGCAGGATGAAAAACAAAATAGTAATCATTCCCCGGGTGGAAATCCACACCTCCGTAGGAGGGTGCCCCAACGGATACGGGGGGGGCAATTCTGCTGATAGTTTAAAAACCCCAGACTTAAAACTCAACCACAAAAAGGAAAAGGAAAAGAAACATCGACAAAGGAAGAAGAGATTAATCGTCTGTGGAACTTGGAATATCCAAGGCTGGAACACAAAAAATAAAGAAGTTACTGATGAGTTCAAAAAAATGGATATTGACATAATGGTAATCAGTGAGACGAAGAAAAAAGGAAATGGGATAGAAAAAATAAACGGAGTCTTTCACTGCTGGAGTGGGGTGAAAAAAGAAGAAAGAGCCAAAGCCGGAGTAGGAATCCTGATTAAAGAAAGATGGATAAAGACAATTAAGACCTGGGAACCCATCAATGAAAGGATTATTAAAGTGGAAATGACCTTATTAGGACGACAAATAGTAATCTTGGGAGTATACGGACCGACGGATGATAGACCAGACGCGGAAAAAAATCAATTCATGGAAACGTTACAGGATCAACTAGAGCAAATTAAACACAACCAAGAGCTCATCCTTGCAGGAGACCTAAATGGCAGGACAGGAAGGAAAGTTAACGACAAGACAGTGGGAAGATTTGGCGAAAAAACAGAAAATGAAAATGGAGAAAGAATTATTGAATTATGCGAAACCAACAACTTAAGAATAACGAACGGTTTTTATCGCCACAAAGAGATCCACAAGTACACATGGACACAAGAAAAAAGAAATTTAAAATCGATCATAGATTACTTCATTGTTAAAATCGAAACTAAAATTATAATAAAAGACGTCCGAGTAAAAAGAGGTGCGGAATGTGGATCCGACCACAAGCTACTCATTGCAAAAATGGAAATACCCTGGATCAAAAATCACCAACCGACAGAAACAGAAACTAGATCAAACATGACACGAATAGAAAATGAAAAATTCAAGCTATATCTGTTTAGAGAAGAGTCAGTAAAAGACTTATATAGAAGAAGGCTGGATCAGAAGTTAGAAGAATTCAGGTACGAAAACATCGAGGAAACGTACGAACACATAAAAAAGAGTATGAAAGAAGCAGCAATGGAAGCTCTAGGGTTGGAAGAAAGAACATCAAATCGGTATAACATAAAACTGACGGAGAATACTGAGAAATGTATTAAGGAGAAGAAATATTTATACAATAAGTGGCTCAGTACCAAAAATCCGGATGATCTCCAAAAATACCGACAAACAAATAGAGAGGCAAAACAGATGGTAGTAAAGGAGAAAAACGATAAATGGGGAGAAACTTGCAGAAACATCGAACAGTACATAGGGGGAACAAGAAATTCAGAATCATGGAAGGTACTAAAAGGACTACGGAAAAATTCTAAGGAAAAGACAGGTCTGACGTACATACAAGAAAAACAATGGGAAGAATATTATAAGGATCTATTAATAGAGAAACGACCTCAATTTATTGAAGAGGACGAAAACACAGAACAAGTCAACGACGAAATAATGGTGACACTAGAGGAAGTTCGGAATAACATAAAAACACTTAAAAATAACAAATCCCCTGGACCTGGAGGAATACCTAATGAATTAATAAGATATGGAACCGATAAACTATTTAGAATAATTCACCGTATGACTCAAGAAGCTTTAAACAAAGAAGAAATACCTAAAGAATGGACAGAAGCTTATATTACATCCATTTTTAAAAAAGGGGACAGAAGAAGATGCGAAAACTATAGAGGCATTAGTGTCATATCATCAATGGGCAGACTATATGGCAAAATAATAAAGGAACAATTGGAGAAAGTACTAAAGGACAAAATCGACGAGGACCAAGCAGGTTTCACTGCCGGAAGATCATGTATCGATCATATATATACTATCCAACAATTAATAGAAAAAAAGCTAGCGAAAAACAGAGATGTCCACATAGCCTTTATAGACCTTAAAAAGGCCTATGATTCTGTCCCACGAAAGAAATTGTGGAAGGCGATGCAAGAAATAGATATCCCCCAAAAACTAATAAGAGCTGTAAAAAACCTGTTTCAAAACAACTGGGTCAGAATTAAAATAGGAAATAAAATAGGAAACATCTTTAGAACAACAAAAGGCCTCTTACAGGGCTGCTCTACGTCACCAACCCTATTCAAAATATTCCTACAACAAACACTGGAACCATGGAAAAAAAGATGTGAAGGAATGGGTGTCCCAATCAGAGACGACCATCTATACACTCTTAGTTTCGCTGACGATCAGGCAGTAATCGCCCAAGACGATGAAGATCTCAGTTTTATGCTAAGAAAATTAGATGACGTATACACCGAAAATGGTTTAGAGATAAGCTTGGACAAAACAGAGTATCTAACAACAGCACAAGAACCGGTTACCAACTTAGAAATAGAAGAAGGAAGCCAAATAAGAGGAACAGACAAATTCAGATACTTAGGATTTATTATCTCAAAAAAAGGTACAACTGAAGCGGAAATTAAAAGTAGATTGGGACAAACCAGAAATACAATAAAACAACTTAACCCAGTGCTTTGGGATAGACACCTCACAAAAACGACAAAGACTAGAATTTACAACACTCTAGTACGCAGTATACTAACATACGGAGCAGAAATCTGGGTATTAAATAAAAAGGAAAAAAATAAAATTCATTCAACAGAAATGGATTTCTGGAGAAGAAGCTGCGGAATTAAAAGAACTGACAGAGTTACCAACGAGGAAATTAAAAGACGAATGAAAGTAGAAAAAGATACGCTAGAATACATCGAACAGAAAAGATTGATTTGGTACGGACATGTAAGAAGGTCAGAACCCAACCGATGGATAACAAAGATCACAGAATGGAGCCCAAAGGGAAAAAGAAAGCGAGGAAGACCCAGAAGATCTTGGAGGAATGAAGTCGACAACGCGATGGACAATAAACAACTGGAAGACGGAGACTGGGAAAATAGAGAGGAATGGAAAATGTGGTTGAGTCAAGGAAAACAGCGTCAGCTGTAAAAATCCTTATATATATATATACAAACACAATTATATAATAAATCGGACAGGCGTTCAAATACATATACGTATCCATACGTTGTAACAATTATAAATTCAATGTAAATATATATATATATATATATATGAAGTTTCGAGCCAAAAATAAATATTACCACGCAAATATTCGTAAAGCTAAATTTAGGCCGCGAATCGTTGGACAATACAAACACTCTAAAAAGAAACGAGGGTACGCAGGGCGTCGCGGAGACAATTAAAATAATGTAAGTTGAGTAAGCGCGAGTCGCGAAGCGGGTCTAAAATTGGGCGTGCACCTGTTCAGAGCAATACAAGTCCACCTTGGCTAACGTTTTAACCCCGAAGGTTGGCCCTAAATGACGCTATATCTATATCCAAAATTTTCTAATGGTCGGAATCAACGTGCGTTTGCGTGGCCACACATGAACGACGGTGTCCATATTAAAAATGCATTAAAGTATATGTATGTATAGTTAGCGGAGATCTGCAAATAATCACAATGCTCCCGTAGCCGGTTCAAGCGGCACAGCCGCCGTGGTGTGCCTATCTTCACGCTGAACGTTTGACATAAAAATAAAAAAGCTTAAGGCGTCCGAACTGTGTTATGCTGCCAAACCCGGGTGTCTTATGCAAGCGGGTGAGTAAAAGCGACGTCCAGATAGGACACAATTGCAGCTCAAAGCCCTACAAGTTCTCCTCTATAAATTTTTTAGATAACGCAGAGGTCAGTGGGTTGGGAGGCTCAAAGGCCCAAACAAAACGGGTGCCCACCGAAGCAACAACTCCAGAGCAGTACACAGGTAAACCTTATGACCTCAATTTAGCAAGTAGCAGAGGGTAACCGCATATCATTGCGCGGCGGCCCTAACAAGAATAACACAATTACAAATATTAATAAGCTAACGATGCACGAAACCTACTATCGCACGATCCGTGCTGATGAAAACACACATGCCCTAAGTACTAACGGCATGAAATAGTATGATTCAATTATAAGTTACAACAGGCGCAATGCATATTAACTACAATAACGTCTTGCCTGCAGGAAAGTTCACCAGAACCTAACCTCTCCGTTTGCTCCCCTGTGGTTGGACGTAGCTAGCGAAGCAACGAGGACGGCCGCAGCTGCGGGATGGAGAGCCAGCTATGGAGGCTGCAAATGGCTTGCAGGTGGGGGTAAAGCAGTTGCTCAATCTTCAGCGCTGCCCACAAGAGTTGCAAAATTCACAGGCGATGCGACCATCTTAGGGGGCCAGTGCATCGGACTGGATTCCAGCAGGGTGCAGTTGAACGGGGAAGGTCTACTCCAGACAGGAAGGATTTCAACCAGATAGGGAGTGTTTTAACTCCCACCGGAAATGGCTAAAAACGCACAGAACCCAAATGTATTCCCGATTAAGAAGAAACTGGCCTAATATTACCTCAAGCTGGGAGTGGAGCCGAAAGAAGCGTGCTAAAGTCGGTTCCAGGAGATCCGCCAAAAGCGAAAGGACGCAAGTAAGTAGCTAACCAATAATTACGAAAGCCCACGATAACGCAGAAATGCTTCCAGATCCCTCAAACGATCTATTCGAAGGGGCGAGCCCAACCACAGGGCTATGAAGCACTTAGTTGCAGAGGAAAACCTACTAGCACGACAGTTTAGCTTGAAAGAAAAGCTGAAAAATTCAAAAACCCAGCTTACAGGTAATATGATAACAAAATTTGGGCCAGAAGATGCCAAAAAAACCAGTCAGGCAAGTTTGACTGCAGGAAAAGATAACATTGCTCTAGCAACAAATGGAATAGTTTAAAATAATTGTAACACCGGTTGCCTAGCGGCCGTACCCAAATATTTGTAAAAATATAGCAAGAATAAACCTAATTTGCAAGATATGAGTAGTTAAACAAGGGGTTGGTTACGAAACTGCATGATAATTATAGGAGAATAATTAAAAATAAGATACAGCCAATTATACCCAGTTTAAAACATGCAAAATTGGCAAAAGCCAACCATAAATATTCAGGTTTAAAAATTCAGCTAGCAAAAGTTCAATACTACGGGGGACGCTCCAAAAGTATCGTAACAAAGATCCTACGCATAATTTCTATACACTCCATCTCCACAGGTACGCGAGAAAGGCGACTAAAGAGGTTCTCCATAACAGCAACATAGACCGTCACGGGCTCATCGGGACCTTGAGTTTTACTACGGATCTCATCCCATAGGCTGATTTCATAATCACAAGGCAGGAAAGAGACTTTTAAAGCGATGATCAATTCATCCCATGAACGAATGGTGCTACGTATCGAGCGAAACCAAATTCGGGCGTTGCCAGTAAACAATTCGATAGCAGCAGCAAAAAGTTGGTCGTTGGACACATTCCGAGCTATGCGAGTTTCTTCAATTTCCTCTAAAAAGCTAATCAAACCATTTCCTCCATCGAAGGTGATCCTCCATTTGTTAATGGCTAAATAGTTGGCGGTCGAAGTGTGTCTATGCGACGCAGACTGGTTGACATCTTCGGCAGCAGAAGAGCGTCGATTGACGGCATCAGCAAAGGGCGGATAATCTAAGTATATGCCCGGCTGCATGACTGAGCTGCTAGGATTAGGCTGAGGGGCAAAGAACTGTGAAGTGGACAAAGGATGACTCCACGTAACCGAGCTAGCAATAGGACGAATGGGCAAGGCAGCGTCTTCCTGAGACGTAGTGGCAACAGAGCTATGGGGGCGAATATGAGTTTTCTGGGGCGAAGCTACTGAACCGTCCTCCGAACTTGAATCACTCGGTGCGACTGACACATCGTTGAGAGCTTGAGGATCAGCGTGAAGCTAAAGCTTTGCTTCCAAGGCAGCAAGTAGTTGTCCGCATCCTTCCTTCAAGGACTCCAACCTAGAAGCGGAATCTCGTTCTGCTGTAATGCGACCTAAACGACCTTGAACATGAAGAAGGCGAGTACCTAAACGTTGAGCGTCATTGTCCAGGTTCCTTGAAGTGCAGCTATCCACTTCGGCAGCTAAAATAGACAGTTTGTCTTCGCAAACCGCGAGTTCGTCAGTAGCGTCCAAACATCTTCTTGTAAGGGAAGATAGACGGTCGGCCTCACCTTTTGGCGAAAGTTGTATTTGTTATTTTGCCGGCTGGTAACTATCGGCCTAGTTGGGCTAGCTCGCCGCGAGGGTCGCAGGGTTCCAGCTATGCTGAAAGAAAATTAAGAACAAAAAGAATAGGAGAGGGCGCCAGGTCCTCGACGTAGATCGAATCCTTGTGCCGGACCTTCACAAGGGAAGGACAATTTCCAGCAGAACAAAAATAATCAAATCAACGACTAATGAAAATATCACAGCTTTATTAACAAACAGGCAGGTGGGTACTATAGTGCGAATACTAGTACAAAATGCATATTAGCTTCAGGCAAGCAACAAGATACAAATATAAATACGTTGCAACAAATATAAGTATATGTAACAATACGGTTAGGTACACGCAAAAACAATTTTTTTAAAAATGTTTCGAGCCGACTATATCATTACCATGCATGCATCTATACAATTTATTTAGGCCGCATTACGGCGGACAATACCAACACACTAAAAGTAAACAGCGAGGTTACGAAGGGCGTCGCGAAGGCAATTTAGAAATATATATACATCGGAAGTTGTGCCTGTACCGGGCTCAAAAACAAATACGCCGTTTCAGAGCGATACAAGACTAACCTGGCTAACGTTGGACCCCGAGGGTCGGAGCAACGATCGCTCACGTGGCCACGCAAAACACGTCGATGTCCTAAATATTAAAATAAAGTATCAGGGTGTCCCCATGTAATATTAATTATAACAAACGCTTGGATCTGCTCTTTATCCGGTTCTCGTTTCCGACTAAATAGTTAATGAGTTCGCGGCGACTCCAAAGTGAAGCAAACGGCTACCGACGTTGCTTCTCTAGCCACTACCAATACGCAATAATACGTCAAGTGGCTGACGTGCAAATGGCGACGAAGACCGCTGATGAAATGTAAGTACGGCTTTAAAACTGAAATAATTGAGCGAAAGACCTAACATACAGTTTCCACGGGGGGGGGGGGGCTCGACGGGGCGCGGCGACCGGCGGGGCCGCCTGTCTTCAGCGGAACCTCCAAAACAAGGCTCTAGTAAGTTTATCTGACGTCTGACAATAATTTGCTTGGCTGCATATAAATGAAAACAAGGCAGCAACATGAAAGCTAGCTATTCTGTAATTCGTAGGTTCCGCAAAAAAGCCGTGGCTCGGGGCTAATTCAAAATCGAAAACTCCTGCACAAATAAGCCGCAGGACTGTCTTTACGGACTCGGGTAAGCTCGATTAATAATTCAATAAAGATCACTAAACTGCACAAAATGGTCGCTCGAAATTTGCAAAAGCCCTATCATAACAACACATCAGACCTATACAAAAGCATGTCCTAATACCTAACTATACGAAGCATTGCTATGCTAAAAATATCACACATGCCCCAGCTAATAACGAAACGAGGCACTACTAACTAACTATAAAATACACCAGGCGCAATAAGTAATAGCTATATCAGTTTCTTGCTTGTAGGAAAAACATTACGAGTCCTAACCTTTTCGTTGGCTTGAGGGGGTCGAAGACGGCTGGAGCAGCGAGGGTTTCGGCACTCGCAGCGGAAGGCCGAGCGAGCTGAGGAAGCGGTGGTTGGCTTGCAGGTAAGTGCAGTGCTACTCTCTCTAGCGTAGCCCACAGGAGTTGCGAAATTCCTTGACAACTCGACAGTTTCAGGGGCCCAAATCGACGGACTGGATGCCCGCAAAGTGCAGCCGAACGGGGAATACTAAGCCTCTTCAGGGAGGAGTTTAACCTCTCGCAGGAAGCGTCCAAACTCTCCCAGGTAAATTTGGCTGTAGTGATGACTGGCATCCGACAGGAAATGGTTATAACGCACAACGCCCAAATAAGTTCCGAATAAGAAGAAACGGGCCTTATCTTACCTCACGCTGGTATGGAGCCAAAATAAAGTGCAAGAACAATGCTGGCCTCAGACGAATCCGCAATTGCGAATGACGTAAGTACAACCAAATCAAATACGAACGTCTTAAGGGCACATGTGCTTTGTAGATCCTCCGAGGAATCAAAACGGAGCGAAGCTACACTAATTAGCTCATAAATTTAAGCACACAGCCGAGGCACCAGCAGCCTGCACCAAGTTTAAAATGGGAAAAGAACTCAAAGATCCACCAGTTACCAGTTATCAAAACTTTCCAAAATTTTGGGCCAGAAGATGCAAAAAAGACAGCCTGAAAAGTGTGACTGCAAGAAGAGATATCCTTTATCTAGCAACAAATAGTATAGTGCAGAATAATTGCAACAAGGGTTGCCTAAGCGCCATACACAAATATCTGTAGAAATGTAACCAGAATAAATTTAATTTGTAAAATATGGGTAATTATTCGAAGAGTTGCTTACCACTAAAAATTCAACTAGCAAAAGTTTGCACATACGGGGGTCGTTCTAAAAGTACCGTAACACTGTACAAGCTAACCGATAGAGATGTAGCACAAAGATATAGAGACAAAGTAGAAAAATACTGGCAACAACACAGAGTAGTGCACAAAGAGAAGATGTCGAGCACAGGTGGAGATGGTACAAAGAGACATTAGTAAATACAGCCAAAGAGATATGTGGTACAACCCGAATAAACAGAAACAAGCATGCAAAGAGGACGGCGTGGTGGTCCGAAGAAATTAGAAACGAAGTAAAACTTAAAAAGAACAAATGGAAGCAATACCTAAAAGAAGGAACATGAAACAGATACGAAGAATATAAGGAACAAAGAACGAAGGTCAAAAATGCCGTAAGGTTAGCAAAAGAACAGTCCTGGGAAGACTTCGGAACAAAAATGGAAAAAGACTTCTATATAAATCAAAAGCTCTTCTACAAAATCTTAAAGAATGCAAGAGTGGGAGATAAACAAGCTGAGACTAAACAAGTCAAAGACAAAAACGGGATTCTACTCACAGAAGGGAACCAAATAATGGACAGATGGAGGCAGTACTTCGAAGAACTCCTATTCTTGGGAGAGGAGGAGGAAGTAGAAAATAAAAATATAGACGAAGCACAAGCAGGAGATCAGATGGCGGAAGAGATACAAGCAGATGAAGTGATAGAAGCCATAAGAGCACTCAAAAAAAAGAAAAGCAGCACGACACGACAAAATAACAGGCGAAATGTTAAAAAATGTGGGCCCAAAGAGAATAGAGCTGTTGACCTCAATATACAACCAAGCTTGGACGGAAGGGAGAGTGCCATCAGACTGGAAGATTGGTATCATAGTACCAATTTTCAAGAAGGGGGATAAGCGGGAGTGTAAAAACTATAGAGGGGATCACCCTATTGAGCATAACATCGAAGGTTTACGAACGGATCCTGGAAAAGAGATTATTAACACAAATCGATAAATCACTAGAGCAGACACAGAATGGCTTTAGAAAGGGGGGCAGTATAAATGACCATATATTCACACTCAAGAAAGTCAGAGAAAAGACTCTAGAAAGAAATATTGAAATGTATCAGGCGTTCATAGACCTTGAAAAAGCCTTCGATCGAATCCAGAGATACAAAGTCCGGAATACTGAAACAAATAAAGGTGAAGAGCAACTTAATAGCAGCCATAATGAGCCTCTACGAAGAAAACAGGAACTATGTAAGAACGGACAACAAGCAATCCCAACAATTCCCAGTAAACAGTGGCCTAAGACAGGGAGAAGTATTGAGTCCTATCCTCTTCAACTTGGTTTTGGACGACACAATGAAAAATACAAGAGAAAAAACGACAAAGATGTACATCTGACATAGACACATGAAACCAGTACACATAAATGAATGCGCTTTTGCAGATGACCTAGTAATATTCGGCAAAAGCAAAAAAGACCTACAAAAAAACCTGGAGATATGGAACACAGCATTGGAATTAAACAATATGAAAATCAACAAAGAAAAAACAAAAATAATGGTAACTGGCAGAGGAAGCGCTCAAGCAGATATCAAATTAAATGGAAAGACACTAGAGCAAGTAGAGACGTTCAAATATCTAGGGGTAAATATAAATAGCAAAGGGTACCACGATGCAGAAATTATAACGAGATTGGATAATACCTCCAGGGTATTCCACAGCCTCAGAAATAAATTTATATCTAAACGGAAGATATTAGAAAAGACTAAAATAACAGTATACAAAACCGTTTTTGTACCAACACTCATCTTTGGAAGCGAAACGTGGGTCTTGACGCAAAACATGAGAAGCAAAATACAGGCTATGGAGATGAAGTATCTTCGCAAAGTAGCTGGAGTCACTAGAAGAGACAAAATAAGGAATACGAAAATAAGAAAACGATTAAAAGTGCAACCCATATTAAAAATAATAGAAGACCGAAAACTTCAATGGTTTGGACACCTAAGTAGGCTAGGAAATGAAAGACCCGTAAAACAAAGTTGGGAGGCAAGAAGACATCAGAGAAGACCTAAAGGAAAACCTCGTAAAACATGGGACGACAGTGTGAAAGAGATACTGGAAGATAGAGGAATAAATTTAGCACAAGGAATATGACGAGAAATAGAAAGGAGTGGAAAAAATGTATTCACAGTTTTATAGAACAATAAGTAAAATATAAAATTATAAATATTTACCCTACACCTTCGGGTAAACAGGGATAGATTATATATATAAATTGGGAACACTTCGAGACGTTGAATTATTTCAAACCGAAACATTTCAAACCACGCCGCCCGATCGCAGGTGTGCGCTATTTGAAACGAATAAGCTACGGGAACATTGATAACATTTCTGATAAGAACACGGCTATTTTTGGAAGATGACAAGAATTTTTAAAATAAAAAAACGGATTAGTTTTACAACTGGAACTTTTAACTAAAAGATTATGTATTGCATGGTTGAGGTTTTTGAATTTCGTTCACTCGCCTACCTTCATAAATTGTGATTTTAGCACCTAATTTGCCGTTTTTACTTTACAGATTTTTAAAATGTAAACTGAAGAAGACGTAAAGTCGAAATATATTTTTACAATATTCATTGTTTTTATATTTAATGTAAAAGATTAGCTGCCACGATTTTTCTACTAATTAAATAATTAATTAAACAGTTGTAATATTAACACAACTAAATGATCTAAATATGTAATAATCGAAAACGAAACTTATGTGCCATTTGACCAAGCAGATATCCCTGGCCGACATGTATATCATACAACAAACCCAAAATATGTCAACTACGCCCATAAACCCAAAAAGCTTAGATCTTTTAAGAGAATTTAAATAAATATAAGTAGAAGAGTAGCTAAAAATCATGAAGTAATTAGTATTATGTACTGATTAAAAATTGTGAATTAAACTTTTTTACAATTTTTTTTATTTGTCTCTACTTATTAGACTCTTTTGTAGCGGGCACAGGCAGCGGTCCTATGAGTTACATTTCCGATTGTAAGTTAGAAGTCTTTCAGTTTGTAAAGTACACCGCGTCATAGATGCGCAGAACGCTAGAAACGTCCGGACGAGTCCATTACATTCAACAAGGTGATTTCCGCTGTTCTATTCAGTTCATTGCCGTTCGTCGTGTCATTTTGTTTACATGTTTCCACGACTATTAACCCGTTAATAATATCAAAAAGGGGTTTGGGCGAGCACCTTACAGTCTGGTAGCTACATGACGCATTGGGGTTAGTCATTTATTATCCGTAGCGCCATATTCGAACTTCTCGGGTCGCACGCGTATTCAAGAGCCTTTGGCCTGCGCCCTCTGCCAGATTCCCAGCTGTTGTCTAAAATGCTGCCACGACCAAATGCCGAAGTTTCATGCACAGCTTTGGCAAAAATTCACGGCAAAACGGGCAAATTTCGTAATAATTCCTCGCGCGGAATGGAGCGGATGACACACAGCGAGTCCTCCCGCCGCGGAAAGCGTTTAACGGAGGGCGGCCTCGCGAGCTGCTGGTAGAGCTTGTACTTCCTTTGACTTGCTAATTTATTTAGCATTTGAAACCAAAAATAAATCAGCATGAAAAGTTTTCCTTTAAAATGGGAATTTTAATGTGCCCCCCTAAAAATACCTATTGCTACGCCACTGATACCGTCTATTGGCGCATAACTGTAGCCACGCCTATGTACTTCTTGTTTTGAAGCCACTCTAGCTTACGCGCTAGTCGTCTAGCATTATTTTGGTTTATCGTAAATACCGTTTCATACCGTTACAAACTGGCGCGTGGTCGTAATTATTGTTTTAGCCTGTTATCAACTGGCAGTTCATCGGGGTGCCAGGTTTAGTATGTCGAATTGCCGGTTTAGCCTGTTACAAAATATCCTTGAACACTACTAAATAACGTTTCTTCTAAAATGCTTCCTTGAAAGGTTCACATATGTAAGCTGAAATTAACTTTTCAGGCTGCTTTGCAGTTCTTCTGATACCGAAGGGTTGACGATGTGCCTTATCATGCATGCGCGGCTCACAAATTTCCTTGTTTTCACTTCTACCATAACACTCAACTATCTCAAACATTGCTTTGACATACCGTTTATCTTGATAACTCCATCTCACGTGGTGACTAACACAATCTCTCTAATTGGCTCCTTCGTGGTACACAGTTATGTCTTGAATTTTTTGTTTCTACATCGGGCAATCTAATTCGCCAATTAATGGTTTTATATATTTGGCAAAATCAATCTTTCCACAGTTTTCACGACACTTTCAATTCCGTTTTTACACCTACTAAGAGGTAGGTGTTGTGGCACGTGCTTTTTATACTGCAATTTACTTTACTTTCATAATTTTTGTATTTTCATTACACTCTTATTGTTATTACATTAAAAACAATCAATAACAAACTTGTACACCTACACACAATTAAACGATATATACACAAAACCCTTTCTAAGCTCCCTAGTCAAGACAAAAACCTACATCAACTATAGCCAGTACATAAAGCTTTCCACACAAGCCAGTACTCGAGATGTCGGAACAAACTAAATCATTTTAGCTACTGCATTACAACTTTAATTTAAAACTTACTATAAGAATAATTGCCTAGATGGTTTTTAACGTTAACGTTTGTGTTACGTTAGCAATACCGGCTTACATATATCATCTAGAAAGAAAAACATATAGCAGTCTAAAGTAAAGTACATAGACGCAAAGTTCTTTGACTTATAACGCTAGTACCTACTCGAGGTAAAATACTCAAAACCAAACAAATGATGAAAACAATCTACATGTACACTTGGTACGCTATATCATCAACACGTGATGTACTTTAAAATATTATGAAATAAATGTGACTGAGAGCAGAGTGGATTAGGCCAAATATGTAATATTTCAATAACGGAAAAGTCGAATAAAACCGACTGGTAGGATGACGATGTGGATGAAGAAGTGGAACCATAAATTCCAAGAACATCAAACCTACATTAAAGGCTTTTATTACACCTAGCCCTAAATTAGGACACAGGAAAAGAAGAAGAAATAGAGATGTGTCATCGTTAGTTGTATCTTCAATTAACCAAAATCCCATTTAACACTCTTAACCGCAGTATAAGCTTCTACCAAAAACAGCTCTGTGGAATTCAAGAATAACATTCCTGCGAATTTATAACGTCCTGTAGGTATAAATGGCGGAAATCTGGAATAGTCCGGTCCCCAGTTGCAGAAATGGTAGTTTCTCTGCAATAGAAAATATTTAAAAATATGTACAGGTTTTCCAAAATATCAGTTACCTTTCGCAATGGACAAGTTGAGAAGTTACCACACTTGAAGATATTTTGTACACCAAAAGCGTTGCTATCTAAGCCCTTGCATATATTTATATCGAAACCGAGTGGAAATTCTCTATACTCGTTACTTTGAAATTTGTAGGCTTGTACCTTTCCCTAGAATAAATAGATGTACTTTGTTGAGAAGGATTTCTCATTTTTCATTTTTCTTTGTGTTACCATTAAATAGCCTGGAAGATCCCGTATAATGTTCAGTGTTAGGTTTACAGCAGAGTAAGTTCGGTTAAATTTAAATGTTTGCATTCTGAATTGGCTGATCCAAGCTTTGTCGAATCGAATTACTTCAGTTCTCTCCATTTCAATAACGTAGTCCTTTTGATGGAAGGGCTGGTAGATAGAAGGTGGAGCACCAGTAGATTCTGGGTGCTGCAAAAATACTACGTTGGCAACACTAAAAAAATTTTCACGAAATGTGTATATCATTACTTCGCCTAGTTTTAGATTATTTCCATCAGTCCATTTAACTACATGAATTTAATATTTCACATTTCTTATGAAATACGATAAAATAATATACGGAACGCGTAAGAAAAGTGGTTTTACTAAACTGACGTTCATACTCAAACCAACCATACTTGTTCAGTAAAACATCCCTTTTCTAAATTAGCTTGGTAATGTACTATTCTCAATTTATTCTGTTTGTCTCTCTATCAGTCTGTTTGTCCGTCTACCTGTTGGCGCTATACCTCAAAAAATATTTGCTGGAGGATGACGATATTTTGCATGTTGATTATATATATACCTGGCTTGAAATCGAATATAGTTACTTTCTGTCAAATATATACTGGATAAGCACTTCTGTCTGTTTATACTTTAATTGTAGAAGTGTTAGTTTAATAAAAGTAATATTTTGCTCATAGCTCAGGTCTTTACTCTTCACAAAAATAGCAGTATTTTGGACCCAACAGCTAAAAGTTGAACAAACTGGTGTCAAAACTGACGCAAAACCTAACCTGCTAACCTCAAATTTGACATAGACTTACAGTGCCACCAACACAAACAAATATTTCAGCGCCAAGCTTGATTTCATTTTCGTTTGCTCACATGTTATAAATAACGGAGCAAAATCAAAAATTTTTCTTGTACCACTCGATACCAAGGGTGTCAAAAGACTGTAAAGGTTGTAGACGGATCATAATGAATCCGTTGCTACCCAGTGTTAGGGTCTTTCCCCATCGTGCGGTATGCGGTCGAACAGATGAAAGGTGCCAAGAAGAGCTCAATCAGTATTGGAAGGTTACTTAAAGATTATCGACGATAACGTGGAAACTAAACAATTCCGTGACTAAACTGTATTGCCAGAAGGTGAGTTACTTCCGAAATGCCGTCAAATCCTAAATCAATCGAATAGGTTGCATCAATTTGCAAAACCATTATACGAAATCTGCACCCGATTTTCGACGATTTTTGAAGATAAATACGGTTTTTCATCGTGTATCAAAAGAAATCCTAAAAATTCTTCTTACGACAACGGAAGTAAATTGAAGACTAAAAATTTTCAAAATGGTAACCGAAAATAACTTTGCCCCATATACTGAAAGATTTCGAAAAGAAGAACAAGAATGCCAATCGTAAATATAAAATTGGTTTTTAAAGATGCTAAAACCAAAGTAGAATTATAGACAGCCTAGCTAACATACAACCTGTGTCTCAAAATTCTCAAAATTACCGTACTTACGAAAATAGGGAAAACTATGTTGTTTGTTCAGATAATTTTGATAAAGTTAACCCTAGAATTACATTTTCTTCCAAATAAAGAAAATGTAAGTCTCACATTTTCACACAAGTTTCGCATCTTCTTACAGTAGGGTCAAGACCGGACCAATTCAAATTTCCAAGTTCCTCAACATAAGAATTTATAGTTGAGTCGAGAGAACAAAGGGATCATACTATTTATCTCTGTCACATTCCGTTAAAAATACACCCAATTCGACAAAAACTTCTAATAGGCGTCTTTAATCTTGGAATATGTTATTATAATGCTGCTTCAAAGCTTTACACTTTAATTAAGTTTTGTTCTTTAAACATTTATTTTGTAGCTAATTTTCAATAAAGGACAAGTAACAACACACTCACCATTTCTATACCCACAATACATACTATTAGAAGCAGTAGAAATAGTAACATCTTTAAATTTCTGTGATATACTTTAATACCATCGCTTACACTATAAAAAACAAAAGTTAAGTAATTTTTTATGCGGAAAACATTAACATATTGACGCAAACTAATATGGAATACTCCGAGCGGAAAACTACTTTTTAATGATGTTCATCATTATCCTAAGCAGAATTGTTTATTACTAACTTCTAGATGACGTCAACGCTAATGTAAAAGAGATCTATAGTTTTAGGCGATTAGCACGACCTAATAAAATGCAGATAACATAGAGTGTAATTCACCAAATTATAAAAAATAAGTGTAGATTATGTGTACACATGTATCCAATGTTGGTTTATTACGGTGTTAAATCTTCAGAATGACGAAACTTATTTAGCAGATATTTAAATCATTTTGAATAATCTAATTTACAGTTAGTGTCAATGGATTTTATAAACTATGGCTGCAGTAGTAAATTCTTAATTGTTTATGTATCACAAAAATATGTTAATTTCAAAACTGACATCTCAGTTCCAAGTACTGCTGCTACGTTTTTGAAAATTGGTGATTATCCTATGTAGAACTTGGATAATATTGTTTTTATGGCTCTGCGGGTTTTTGTAACACCAGTAGTTAAGACCTGATCTTAAATTTGGCGGGCAACCTATACTGTTTTTCAAGGCACCAAACCATGTTGTAGTGTACTACTCCACATGTTTTCTATGCATAAATACTATATGTCCTCATAAATTCCGTTTGCACTTGATCTTTATTCTTAACAATGTATTTATTTTTCAATATTTATAGTACCTTTCTTTTTATCACTTTCTCGTTTATTCGAATTCTATTGAAAATAAATTGAGTAAATTGTAAGGACAACTGTTGAATTTGGCGCTTTTCCGAATTTTTTTGACTTTGCATTCCAAATACCCGTTTTATTTATGCGCAAATTGATAGTTTAGCTATGTTTTAAAATCCATTTCGTGCGTTTTAAAAACTAACGTCTCCCGGCGTATTTTATGATCGTCAATGTAAATTTAGATGTGTTTGCTTGGCACATGAATGATGTTTCAATCTTAATTGCTTTTTGGCTCCAGAGCGTCGGCCGTTTGTACAGGCCGGAGCTCCCCCCCTTTGGGTGAGGAAGTAGTGCAATAATGACGTAATCCTTACGCTTTCATATGAGTTACAATGAGAACAAGTTAAGTAGCGCTTGCAAACGTTCCTTTAGGTTTGGAATTCTACCGCCTGAGTTCAAAATGACAAGTGTAAAACTTTTGTTCCGAGGGCGGAGGCCTTGGCCTTAGCCGGCCAACGTCGAAATTAAGAAGTTAAATATTGTGAATAAGTGTTACCGGTCCAGTCTTGGTCTGTTTTGTGTAGCTATTAGCAGAAGAATTCTCATACCGCGGAGTCGGCAGCTCCGAATTGACGCCTTGGAAAGGATAATTAATTCGGAACTTCTGTTGTGCTAATTTGTTGTTAATCAAGTTACGTGTACCGTACCGCAACCCTTACTTGTTGATTACGTTTTTTGTTCTACCCTCTGGGAATTTAACACCGTTCAAACCCACTTGACAGATCGCACCTCCAAGTCGTTTTCCGCAGTTTCTTCAAGTATTTTGGGGCAGTCGCTTGAGCACAATCTGCAGCTCCGTTGGACATCATCACCGTATCAAACTGAACCTCTTAAAGGTACTGTGTTATTTTGTAGTAATATTAAAAGCGAACATTGTGCAGTGAAAAGTAATTTTTAAAGTGACACCATTTTGCGTAACGTTGGGGATAACTTGAAATAAGCGCTTGAACTGTTGTGACTGTTAATAAGTCATTTTTGTAGTCAATTAGTAGATCTATGACGTTGTGTGGTTTTGTGATGTAAAGGGATTCAGGTAACTGTAAGAAAATTTAAGCAAAGTAAGTCCAGCACAGCTATTCGTGGATCGTCGCTCAAACACTGCCAAGGTTTGACCAGGAAGGTAGGGCCATTGCTTCCACTTTTTCAATGAACCCACCTGTATTTTTACCGATTTAGTAAAGTGTTGGCGTTTTGCATTTAGCATCCCCCTTTTCCATTGAATGTTAACCGCAAGCTTTGTTACAATCCACGGTATTTTAATTGGGGCAATTGATCCGAGAATTTTATGATTTGTGTCGATTTATCGGGTATCTAACGGTTGAGTATTTTGATTATTAAATTCATGTCGTAACGACGCTTTCGTCCTGTAACAAAATATTTATGTATCTGCTTTCGCAAACGGTTTACGTAACCACGAACTACGATTAATTGTCAGAAAACGATTTTCCAAAATTAAAAGACGCCAAAAGATGAAGAGGTTGCGAAACAAAATCCTACATCTCAAGTTTTCTATTTGCACGGGAAGCGTACATTTTTCAAGAATTGCTATAAAAGCGGTAACTCTTATTGTCGGCAAAATCATTTTTAAAAGTCACGGTACGCGAACGCTTACAAGCGGAATGCTCGACAACGACCTAGTTTAACTCCTGGAAGTATGAGTAGACCGAAAAATAGCAGAAGCTTCATACAAAAAGTTACTTTGCAGAACAGGCAGAAGATTAACAACTAAAGTCCTTCCAGTTAATACAAAACATTTTTTCGTCTCTAAATGTAAATATACAACTAATGTTGTAGTTTTAAGTATGATAGCATGAGAGTATTAGCATATTAATATCGAGGTTAAAACATTTGATAGTTTATTTTGTAATCATTGTTAAACAATTACGTTGCCTCATGTTTTTTTAATACAGATCTAAAGTTCAATACAACTTTTGCGTTATTGTAAGTACGGAAAAGTACAGAACGTCCAACTATACAGGGTGTTACGGAAATAAGTGCAAATATTTTAAGCCGTAATAGAACTAGCTAAACTTAACAATTTCTCCATTTATCATTTTTTCGAAAATGCCCTCAAAACTGAGTTAAAATTCAAAACAAAATGCATGCCTATGGAATAATATTTTAATTTAATGGCTCACAACACAAAAAACATTTCTTTGATGTGCAAACCAACAAAAACTGCATAGGTACTGATAAAATCTTTAGTTCACATCTGGTCACCAACGTACTTTATCAATTGAGGTAGGTACGTTATGGACCGCATGTTTTTTTGTGCAAGAACTTTGCAGTTTTGATATACTTGTGTCGTTCACCTTTAACTTAGATTTGTTTACCCAGCGGTTCGTCAAATTTAAGGGAGATAAATAATTGAAAAAATATGCAATTAAATGAAAAATGATAAATAGAAAAGAATTTTGGTGAGCTCTATCACTGGTTAAAATATTTGCACTCATTTCCATAACACCCTGTATAACATTCCAAAAATTGCTTGTATAAATATTAGGTACAACGTAAATTGAATATTCAAGTACCCTTTCCTTTAGTTTAAGCGTTAGATCTTTATTTCAATTGCCCAGTTCGGTAGAAAATGGGTAATTAAAATGAGTATTGGGTTTTAACCCTTGAGTAAACTAAATAATTATTTTATTAGATTGACATTAGATCCAATTCAAACTTTATTAAATGATAGTCTTACATTATTTTTGTAACGACGTGTTAGATTGAATAAAATATTGTGAAATGAATGGGGGGGGGGTAACATGAAAGGTACCAAGAACGGCTCAAGCAGCATTGGAAAGTTACTTAAAGATTATCGACGATAACATAAATAATAAACGGTTTGGTGGCTAAAATTTATTGCCAGAAGGTGAGTTACTTCCGAAATACCGTCAAATCCTGAATTCATGGGATAGGGTGCAGCAATTTATAAAACCATTATATCAGATTTTAAGAATAAATACGCTTTTTCATCGTGTATCAAAAGAAATCCCAAAAATGCTTCTTACAACCAAGGATGTAAATTGAAGACTAAAAATTCTAAAACCAAAGTAGAATTATAGTCAGCCTAGCTAATATACGGCATGTGCCTCAAAATTCTCAAAATTACCTTAATTACGAAAATAGGGAAAACTATGTTGTTTGTTCAAGTAATTTTGATAAAGTTAACACTAAAATTACATTTTCTTCCAAACAAAGAAAATGTGAGGCTTGCATTTTCACAGAAGTTTTGCATCTTCTTGCAATAGGGCAAGACCAGGCCAATAACCAATAACCAAAATTAAGTAAAATCAAATTTCCATGTCCCTCAACATAAGAATAGTTGAGTCGAGAGAATGAAGGGACGTCTTTGAACTTGGAATATGTTATTATAATGCTCCTTCAAAGCTATACACTTTAATTAGATTTTGTTCTTTAAAAATATTTTTTGAAGCTATGTTTCAATATAAGGACAAGTAACAACAGACTCACCATTTTTATACTCACAATACATAATATTACAAGTAGTAAAAATAGTAACATCTTTAAATTTCTGTGATACACTTTAATACCATCGCTTACACTACAAAAAACAAAAGTAAAGTAGTTTTCTTATACGGAAAACATTAACATATTGACTCAAACGAATATGAAATACTCCGAGCAGAAAACTACTTTTTAACGATACTCATCATTATTCTTATCTGAATTGTTTATTACTAATTTCTAGATGACGTCAACACTAATGTAAAAGAGATCTACAGTTTTAGGTGATTAGAATGTTCTAATAAAATTCAGATACAGCCCTCAAGTGGGCATCAGTTTGTTGCGTAAAAAAGCGGTAATTAAATTAATTTCGGCAGGCAACAAGCCGCGACTTCGTCTTGGCTTGTACTTGCCTACCTTAAATGTTAATAGGTCCTTACATTCCTTGTTACTTAAATAGCTATTACCCATCCCTGATGGCCGTTTTCCGATCTTGACCGGCAAAACGTTACTTTCTGGCGAAAAAATTCTCCAGAAACTACATATTTTCTGGTCCGTCGTAAAAAAAATTATTTGCCAGCTAGCTTTTAGTTGAGACAAGAGCGGTTTGAGACACCTGAAATAAGTTTGTCTGCTAGTTTAAAAAAGGGTTACGTTTATAACTAATTAGTGTCAGGGCTCCACGAATTCTCAGTCGCAACCACGATTCGAACTTCAGGTGTTCACGACGTATCTGCTCTGGAAGGAACATCAGCAAAGTTACAGAAAAAGTTATAAGCTAGACTTCGGTCACTTATCTTTGCCTTCAGCTAAGAATTTTCGCTAAAGCTAGGTTCTGTACGTCTATCTTACAACAGAACACGACAAAAACGCGCAATAATATTTAAATAGCTATAATGAGCTCACCAAGTGTTTAATTTTGAATTAAACACACATAAATTTTAATAACAAAATTTACCAAATCCAGTCAGAAGTTCTAAATGTAATTCTGATTTTATAAACAAGCAGTTTTAGTTTTCAGTTTTGCTTCATAATTTCGCCAGTTTATTATAGATCTGTTTAATCTTGAATTAAACAGGCAAATTTCAGTTCACATTTACGAAATATTAAAAACCAATCTTGTTTCGCAAGCATCGAGTTTAAAGACCGGAGCAAACCTACAACTTGGCATTTCAGGCCGTAAGCGACCTACTAAACCCAAGTTCACCGCTCTGGCTTGCAAACGCACACGGAAATACAATCAGCTTACAATGCTGAATTGCCATTTCGTACCTTTAATGGCGCTCCAGTAATTTACACAATAATTGAACTTTGTTTTGTGACTTAGCTATGCTATTTTGTTTTGTATAAATAGACCATTTATTTTTATAATAAAATCAATCTGCATCTAATGTCTGATTCATTCACTACGTCGCTAATCTGCTACTAAGCCATAATATCATTGGGACGTGAGGCTGCGTTCCCCAAGGTAGTTTACTGTCGTCCCTTTAAGTGCCATTGACTACATTGGCTTAAAACATAAATGCAGTTTCATTTATGTGCTTAAAATTAGGGATAGAACCAGCGCAAAGCAACGGAAACCTGATCAGCCTCCAGGAAATTATGTTCATGGTCCTTCGAGCCGGATTTGTTTTCAACTAAAGAACAAACACATCCCAAGGGTCACCAGCATCCCGAGAAGAAGACAACATATGCCAACCACCCAGGTCCAAAAAAATGGCTAACTAAGTGGAGGAATTCAACAAATTAGCTGTCGCCCAAGAAGAGCTCGCGGAGAAGATAAAACAAGTATTGTCTAACAGCAAAAAGAACCCTGCCAGCCGAAAAAACGAAGCTTACATCGCCAGTCGCAACAAGACGCTGGACGAACTTTGGAACACTGCAACTAAAAATCATGCAGAAATGGGGCAGCTAAGTATTCCAACTCATAATTATTTTACAACAGGGTATTACAATCAAATTAAAGCCATATACGGCGAAGCAAAAGGTTACTTGCAGAGCTGTTCAAAATCAACTGAATTTTCTAACCCCTCCGTAAGTAGGAAACAAGAGGAAATGGTGGCCAATCCTGAGCAAAAGATTCGTATCCGAAAACTGCAGATTCGGATTCAGAATTTTAAGCAAGCGATGGACGATGCCGAACTAACACAAGAATTAGGAAGGCCCGCCATCACGACAAGGGAATTAAGAGAAAAATAGGATCGTGTGGTCGAGATGGACGAAGAAGTTATGTCTAACGACATGGCTTCAGAACAAATGCACTTCAGTCCTGAATATACTACGTTGGAAGACAGGTATAGAAATTTAATTATTCTATTGCAAGCACCCACAAGGAACGAGCAAGCAGCAGCCATCTCGCTTCCTCCAGTCAAAATCCCCATATACGAGGGAAATTATGAGGAATGGGCCACTTGCAAGGACCTGTTTACTAAATTAGTAGATGACAACCAGAACATGGACGATGTCATCAAGATGCAATATCTAAAGACGCATGTCAAGGGAGAGCCAAGCCGACTGATCCTACAACACCGCCTGGAATCTGCCGCAACAAAGGTATCAAAATAATCGCCTTAATCTAAGCAAATTGCTAGATACCATATTCGATCTGCCGGTCCTCTCCAAAGAGTCAGCCCAAGGGTTAAAAAGATTGCACGACTCCATCAAGGAATGTGTGGAGGCAATCAAAAATTTAGGCATCTCCACCGACAGTTGGGGTCCTTGGATTAACAGAGCTATCCCTAGAAAATGGGATCCTGAAACCAACAAATTATATGAGCAGTCGCTTCAATGTCCAAACGAAGTTCAGGATCACCAAAATTTAATGGCGTTTCTGCAAGCGCGGTTCCAATCCCTGGAATCCATTGATGGAGCTCGAAAGCTAACGCAGGAAAGACCACAGAAGAATTACGTTTCCGCATCCCTAAATTGCAAGCTGTGCCATGGAGATCATTACATCGACAACTGTAATCAATTCCAGAGGCTACCTACCCATGAAAACAAGAAGCAGTAAAAACCTATCGATTGTGCTATCGATGCTTGTGGCACGATTCAAATATACCATGCCGTGCCTATTTTAATTGTAGGATCTGTCGCTTCCCGCATCATACACTGCTTCATAAGGCGCAGCCACCATCAAGGCCGCTCCCTGCCCAAAAGATGAGGACGTCGGCTCATGCAGCAGCCATAAAGACTTCCAACGCTCCAGAGAAGAAGCCGAAGTCGGACATCATCACCGCCAATTTAGGCGCACAGGAGAGCCAAGTTCTACTCGCCACAGCAATGGTTCAAGTAAAGGCAGCATCCGGGATGACTCATCTATTACGAGTATTAATAGATCCCGGGTCTCAGAGGTCATTTATCACGAAAGCATCAGCCGAATTATTGGCGTTACCCAGGACCAAAGTTCGAGCTAAAATCACAGGAATCGGAAACAGCGAGCCAAAAATTGCTAAATGGAAAATTCCAGGTTTGATCACACCTAGATTTTCAAGTAACTTTTCCCTACCTGTCAATTTACTAGTACTTCCTAAACTTACAAAAGCCATGCCTTCATCACCCATCCCAAATATAAATATCAATTCCTGAAGCAATATCTTTATCGCCGATCCAACCTTCAACCAACCTAGATATAATTCTAGGCGCCGAAGAATATTCCAAAATAATTCTAGAAGGAATCGCTAAAACAAAGGATGGCATCTTGGGACAGAATACAGAGCTGGGCTGGATTTTATCTGGAACCATTGGAAGACAACATAACGACAGCATTAAAGTCAACACCATGGTTGCCAAAATTGAAGAAGACGAGCAGTTACAAAAATCTGGAACATAGAAGAAGTTTCCACTCAACGAAAAATTTCCCCAGACGATCAGGTATGTGAGAATAAATTCACAGACACAGTGCAGCGAGACGAATATGGAAGATATATAGTGAAGATTACATTCAAGCAAACTCCAGTGAGCATGGGAAGGTCCAAACCGTCAGCATTGGCAAGACTATTGCATCTGGAGAAGAAGCTGGGACAAGATCAAAATCTAGAAATCCAATACAAGAAATTCATGCAAGAATATCTGGATTTAAGACATATGGAAAGGGTAGAAGAGAAACAGGAAAACAGTGGCAAGTATTACATCCCACACCACGGCGTAATCCAAGAAGCAAGTTTATCAACCAAGCACCGTGTCGTCTTCGACGCTTCGAGCAAAGCATCTTATGGAAAATTCTTAAACGAAGTCATGTATGCTGAACCAAAACTTCAGCAAGAGCTGGTCGACATTCTACTCCGATGGAGGACTCACAAGGTCGTCTTTTCTGCGGCTATTGAGAAAATGTACCGACAAATCAAGATGGACAGCCAAGACCAGGAGTATCAAAGAATTTTATGGAGATTCGATCAATCACAGCCAATCAGGAAATACAGGTTATGCACAGTCACTTATGGAACCGCATCAGCTCCCTATCTTGCCATCTGAACCTTGCACCAATTAGCAGACGACGAGAAATCTTTATTTCCATTAGCAGCAGAAGTTGTGAGGAGAGACTTCTACGTAGACGATGTGCTCTCCGGAGCCGACACTTTAGAAGAAGCAATCAAGCAGCAAGGTCAGTTAATTTCCTTCTTAAAACGTGGAGGTTTTACTCTACATAAATGGTGCAGTAATGAATTAGCCATCATACAAGAACTACCCGAAGAATTGAAGGAGCAAACATACCTCGAAATAAGTGAGGACGGCGTAAATAAGTAATTGGGCGTCCATTGGTCTTCGTATGAAGACGTGTTTTGCTTCAAGGTGGATGTGAAGCAAAAGGAATCCACAAAACGCACCATATTATCCAAAGTCGCTAAAATTTTCGACCCATTGGGTGGGTTAGCACCCATCATTATCACTGCTAAACTACTCATCCAAGTGCTATAGCTCGAAAATATCAAGTGGGACGACCCAGTTTCAGAAAGTATCCAGGGCAAATGGGAAACGTTCAAATCTCAACTCAAATCGGTGGAAGAAATTACATTACCAAGGTGGCTTTTTACCGAAAAGGAAGCCCAAATGAAACTGCAAGGATTCTGTGACGCTTCCGAAAGAGCTATTGGGGCCGTGGTCTACACCAGAATCATTACGTTATCAGGCCAATCCAAGGTATCATTATTAATAGCAAAATCCAAGGTGGCACCAGCTCGAGCAAAGACAACTCTACCCAGACTGGAACTCTAAGCAGCAGTACTACTTTCCAATCTACTACAAAAGGTAATCACAGCACTGGACATTCCTAAGGTATCTACCTTCGCCTGGACAGACTCCATGGTCGCATTAGGATGGATAAAGGGAGATCCAGTAAGATGGAAGACATTCGTCGCAAACCGCGTAGCCGAAATCAACCATCTCAACATTAGAACCACGTCAAATCCGAAGAAAATCCTGCAGACGTCATCTCCAGAGGCACTAGTCCAAGGAAATTAAAGGAACATATACTATGGTGGAATGGACCAAGTTGGTTAGTTAACAAAGAGTTATGGCCGTGTCAACCAGACACCGCAACAACCAATGAAGAAGCAAAAGGTTACACTGTGCATCAAGCTACAGTTCATCAAGACGAGAACGAAGTTATTCATCGCTTTTCGTCTCTGACAAGAATGGTACGAGTCGTGTCCTACTGCCGAAGATTCATCAACAAGTGTAGGCGTCTTCCCATTCAACCAGGATGTCTATCAGTTAAAGAAATGGAAGACACCATCCTCACACTCATTAAGGTCGTCCAAGGAAGTGATCCTATTCTGAGGGCAACAGGATCTCAACTCTAAAAGAGAAAATGTGTGGACTCCAATAACAAACTTGCCAATCTCAATCCATTCATCGTGTTGGAGGAAAACTAGAAAATTCAACCTTATCCTACCATGAAAAACACCCAATTATCCTTCCTTATTCCAATCATGTTTCCAAATTAATAATCCATGAGGCACACTTACGCACTTTACACGGTGGCACTCAACTCACACTGTCCTATGTCTAAAGACAATATTGGATCATCAACGCGAAGAAAGCTGTCAGCTCCAGTATCAAGAAATGCTTTCAATGTATCCGATTCAAGGCAGAGGCAGCCCAGCAGTTAATGGAGAATCTTCCATCTACCAGAGTCAATTCAACCCCGCCATTCTTCCATTCAAAAGTGGACTATGCCGGTCCAATACAAATTCGAACATCCAAGGGAAGAGGGCACTCTTCATCCAAGGGGTACATTGCTGTTTTTGTCTGTCTATCAACCAAGGCAATACACTTAGAAGCTGCCAGCGACATGGCAACTAACGGCTTCCTAGCAGTCTTTAGGACGCTGTTTATATCTTTATAGCGACAACGGAACAAATTTCGTCGGAGCAAGAAAAGTCTTGGACAAGGAGATCCGTCTAGCAATGGAAGGCCCACTTATTCAAAAAAAATTATCCACCATTGGTACCCGATGGCACTTCATCTCTCCAGTAGCCCCGCACTTCGGAGGGATATGGGAAGCAGGAGTGAAATCAATGAAGCATCATCTGAAAAGAATCATTGGAAACGCTACTCTAACATTTGAAGAATTAACAACTCTACTTTGCCAAATCGAAGCCTGCTTAAACTCACGTCCTTTGTGCCCACAAGGCAACGATATTTAAAACACCATTGCATTGACACCAGGCCATTTCCTCATAGGAAGAGAGATAATATCATCTCCGGACCCAATCCGCACACCAATATCAACAAATCTGTCAAATCGCTGGAGAATACTCCAAAAAATTAAGCAAGATTTTTGGAAATCATGGACCTTAGACTACCTTCATGGATTACAGCAAAGAAACAAATGGAAGAAACCGGTGGAGAACATAAAAGTTGGTGACCTAGTGTTAATCAAAGAAGAAAATATCAATCCTAGTAAATGGCCCTTATCAAGAGTTACCGACATTCATCCTGCAACTGATGGATCCGTACGAGTGGTAACAATCCAGAAATCAGGAGGACATCAATTAAAACGGTCCATAGGCAGTATCATTCCATTACCAAAAATTAACGAAGAATTGCAGGAACCAGAGTCTGAAGAGAAAATTTCGGCCAACACCACCCACACACAATCATTCCCAGTGCCAAAGAAAACTATCACGTCCAAATGGAAAATGTTTCTACTCATATTTACTCTCCTTACTACGAATACATTGAGTAAGGCAGAATTCAACATCCAAAAACCAGACAGCGGGTACTATGTAGAACATATTGGACACGGGAAGAATGAACGAGGAACATTCAGGATCGAAATCCAGTTCGAGAGGGGGAAAATCGAAGAAGACTTCGAAACAGTTACCGACATGGTGGACAAATTCGGCAATCTCTGCAACTCTGCAAAAGAACTGTCCGAAGATACATTATGCAAGACACTGGTGCATCATCTTCTGGAACAAAAAAGGCATATGGAATGGATTAAAACTGGTATGGAAGATATCATAACAAAACGAGATAAACGAGGGGTGCTTGGGACTGTACTCACGTCAATTTTCGGAGTAAACGACGAAGTCTATCAAGATATTAATAGACCCGACAAAAATCAACAGGAGTTAATAAAAATGGACAGTCATCAATCCAAATTCTTGCTGTCAGCACTTTCAAGATTAATGAAATCGAAAAACGAATCGTTCAGAAGCTGGAACATTTTCAAGAGAAATTAAACCAAGGAATCAGAGCAATCAACAACATGGACAAATGGTATAAGGCAACCGACTCCAACCGATTGAACATCCACATCATCAGTGTGTACCAAGTCGCCATCAATGTCATTAGTGAGCTGTGCAATTACCATACAAACATTTTGAACATTTATTTCCAACAAGGTAATTTATACTAGCTAATTACGCCTGCCAAAATCAAGCAAATCCTTACAAATGCAACCAGTAAACTCTCGCCAAACTTAGAAATTTTACCGGCCCCAATCCTAAAGGTCTACATCGGACATGATGACATCTACATCAACGTTCAAAGATACTTCATCATAGTAGAGAAAAACTGAATATACCTTAATCAAAGTGACACCAATTCCTCTCCAAATTAACAATGGGTCCTACTGGGTGATCGACGTACCAAAAGGGATCTTCGCTGTGGATTACAACCTACAGATGTACTTTCAAGAGACAGATGAGGAATTGAAAGAAAATCTCCAAATTACTCCAAACACTTATATCTCCAGTCCAACAGTGGTGAAAGGAATTGAAAACAACCCAAATTGCATCATTGATGATATATATCATCAAACAGAAATCAGTCAATGCAGCCTACGAAGACATCAGATCCAGTCCATTATTTGGAAACAACTATACATGGAAAACACCTGGATGTTCGTAGTCAACAAGCCAACCCGAATAGCTATCACTTGTAGTGGCAATAGGGAAGAAGTCACTGTCAAAACTACAGGTGTAATTCAAATCTCGTCAGATTGCATCATCCAAACTGCAAAGAATACGTTAACCCCCAGGCATAACAAGAAATTCAAGATCCTAGCAGGATATTCCAAGGCCGTCAGCATCAATTTTACCAACACAATAACACCCAACTCCTTTTCAGAAATTGCAGAGGAGCCAGTATTAAAACAATCAGACCACTTCGAGGATCTACAAACTTTACAATTGGAATTCCAGCAGCACCTAAAAGACATTACTTGGAAAACCATCCGCCACACTCCTATCTATCCAGCGGGATCACAGGCAGCCTATTGGGAGAGGCTGTTCTAATAGGAGCTTTCTACTGCATTCGGAAAAGGATCAACCGAAGGAAGCATAAACCCAAGCAACGCCAGCCAGCCGTAGAAGAATATCCTCTAAAAACTCTTAATGTAGTTATAGTTTTTTCTTTTGCTTTTTCTTCAGCCTAAAAGTTGGCAATATGTTTAATTTTGAACTAAACACACATAAATTTTAATAGCAAAATTTACGAAATCCAGTCAGAAGTTCTAAATGTAATCCTGATTTCATAAATAAGCAGTTTTAATCTCCAGTTTGCTTCATAATTTCTCCAGTTTATTATAGATCTGTTTAATCTTGAATTAAACAGGCAAATTTCAGTTCACATTTACGAAATATTAAAAACCAATCTTGTTTCGCAAGCATCGAGTTTAAAGGCCGGAGCAAACTTGCAACTTGGCATTTCACGCCGTAAGCCACCTACTAAACCCAAATTCACAGCTCTGGCTTGCAAACGCACACGGAAATACAATCAGCTTACAGTGCTGAATTGCTATTTCGTACCTTTAAACGCGCTCCAGTAATCTACACAATAATTAAACTTTGTTTTGTGACTTAGCTATGCTATTTTGTTTTGTATAAATAGACCATTTATTTTTATAATAAAATCAATCTCCATCTAATGTCTGATTCATTCACTACGTCGCTACCCTGCTACTAAGCCATAATATCATTGGGACGTAAGGCCGCGTTCCCCAGGGTAGATTACTGTCGTCCCTTTAAGTGCCATTGACTACATTGGCTTAAAACATAAATGCAGTCTCATTTATGTGCTTAAAATTAGGGATAAAACCAGCGCAAAGCAACGGAAACCTGATCAGCCTCCAGGAAATTCTGTTCACCAAGTTACACTAAATTCAGGTGCAGTAATCGTAAGATTAATTTCAACAGATTATTTCCCTTTGTGACGTGACCAAAATACAAACTATGGAAACATTGACTTCAAATGCGCAAACTACAGCGAAAAAAGATCCAAATGCCCTGAAAAAGCTACTAAATCGTAAAGACAGTAATACAAAAGTTTAGACGAAAACGGGTGATATCTTATCCGATATAATATCGATTGTTAGGGGAACCGACATAGACAGTAGGAGGACGACAAGCACGGTAAATGTTTATTGACTGAATAAATTCTAATTAAATCGAATGCTCCACGGCCGATAATATTAATGTGGCAAGTGCCACAGTAGCAACTCACAACAGCGTTACCACCTGCGGCAAACTGTATACCAACTCAATGAAACACTTCCAGTTAAATTTCGATAATCACCAAGTCACCTTTCGGCAACTTGGAAATCGGGAGCGACACTACATGTCCGCTAACATGATGAACCCCGACTGAAGATTGAAAACGAAATTCGGCTGAGGTGTAAACGCAACGGTAAAGTTTCTTTGTTGAATTAGGGGTCTGTTCGGCGTGTACGAGTAAACCTTGCATAAACTGAACAGGACCGGCCTACTCCAAAAAATCAACAACAAAATAAATTACTACAAATAACTTTACGGATTAAAGTTAACCTAACATATCGCCTTGCCGTTTATTAAGTATCAGCTACAAGCTGGATTACGCGATTCTTGAAATAAATCACTGATTGAGTCATGTACACTATTGCATTGTTTCGCATTTTCGAATTCTCGGAGTGCAGTGTTTTATTAGAGTTGTTCGGGACGGGCTAATTTAAAACAGTTTCCGGGTAAGTTAGAACAATTGTTACTGAAGTAGATCATCTTTCGTTTATACCGAATTCCCAGTACTGTTATCAGCCTTTCTGTGTAAAAAAGAATTTGCTTCCAAAACATGCAACCGCGTACGCACCGCGATAACACTGGGTATTCTGGTAATTAGTCGATTTTAATGTTATAATACGAAAAAATATCTCGGTAACAAGCCGGATCAGGAAAAAAACCCTCGATATTTCGATATTGCTTCGTTATTCCAACCATTTCGCCCAATGGCGCAGATAAGTTTGAAAGTGTTGCATGACTAGTTTAAAGTTCGATCTTGTCTGTACCCTTTTTATATTGTGTGTGGCAAAACTCGTGGCTGTGAGCACAGCTATAGTTAACTGTGACACCCGCATTTTGTTACGGTTTCTTAAGAGCCCATTTTATGCTTGTCAACATGAAAAGTCGTATTAACCGTGTTTCCAAGAGAGCTAAATTGGCGAACAGTTTATCATTGTTATTATTTGTCAAATTGTCACGTGCTTGCGTTAGATTTACTCAACTTCAATCTGCTATTTGGTAGTGGCCCTTTTCTTGTGAAATAAACCCATTGTTCATAATTAGTGTTTGATTGGCCAAGATTTTAAGTAATATAAAAGATACTTAAGTGCTTCAGTTCAAAGGAAGAAGTACTTTTCAAGCAAACTATTTCAAATTAGTGTACCTTTGCGCAGAAAGTTTCCTGTATGTGGGGTCCTTGTGTGTTTTCTTTTATGCAAGCTGATTGTTAATTAAGGGCTAGTTGAATATCTTTATTGCTATAAAAGATAGAAAAAACTTTTGTATAGAAAAGCTATCCCATTTTATGTGACAAATATTTTAACGGTGCGAACAAAAATATCTGACCTTCGGTTAAGCCGAAAGTTTCATTATTTTCTTTAAAAAGAACTATTAACCAGCTATAGGCCTGGGGTTAATAATTCACGAGCTCTTAGCGTTTCAAGTCATGTAGCCAATATCACTTTCAGCTGAATAGGAGAAAAAATGATGACAACCAAATACTCATGTAATTTATGTTAATCTTAAAACTTTACTTTATCTTGAATGGTTACCTGCCTTATTAAAGTATGTTGATTTATTTGAAATGCGCCAACACAATATCTTCATCAGAAAATTCCCTATTTCTATTTTGCCTGCGGTTAGGATTTCCTGAATTTGTAGAAAAACTTCCGCAAGTTTGCGGTTTCAATTTTAGTTTAACAAATGTAAGAGAATGCGGCTGTCGATTATTTGGGTAACAATTTCAACACATTTCAGACGCCCTTTAAGAATTTTTCTTACACAAAAAAAATATCTTCTAGCATATTCACGCGTTCTTGATTATAAAACGAATTTATTTGTAACATATCAAACAGTTTAAACACAATCGTATTTTGACAGATATTGAGCATTTGCTTGTTTGCCTGTCATTTGTCTATGGGCGTAAGCAATCAGTTTCTCTTTAGTTAGTAATACTGTTTCGGTGTACATAGAATATCTTTAATATTAATATCTCCTTAATTATTAACTTTAGGCCTATAATTAGTTAATAATTTTTTTAAGGTAATATCATAAACTATCATATATAACGCAACTAGTGGGTTCTTGATTATTAAATAATCATTTCTGTTTACGGCAAGGAGGGGTCTTAAGCCCAACACTATTTAACGTGGTCATGGACGACGTAATAAAAGAAGCAAGAAAAAGAGCATCAAAAGTAAATGTGGGATATCGAAACTTAGCACTAGTGCGGTTAAGTGAGTGCGCGTTTGCCGACGACCTTGTCATATTTGCAAAAAACGAAAGAGACCTGAAGAAAAATCTAGACATATGGGAAGAAGAATTAACAAGGAAAAAATTAAAGATAAACGAAGAAAAACAAAAATTATGATCATCGGGAAATCAGACGTACAAATAAACATAGAACTAAACGGAAAGATGATAGACAAAGTAGACACCTTTAAATACTTAGGAGTGCACCTCGACAGTAAAGGTAACCATGAAATGGAAATAAACAACAGAATAGAGAGTGCATCAAAGGTATACCACAATCTCAGAAACAACTTCCTGGGGAAAAGAGAAGTTTCAATAAAAACGAAGATGAGTATTTTCAAGTCGGTATTTGTTCCTATACTAACCTTTGGATCGGAAAGTTGGGTTCTAACAAAGAAACTTAATAACAAAATCCAAACTATGGAGATGAAGTACCTAAGAAGAGTACTAGGGATCACAAGGATGGACCGGATTAGAAATGATAGCATAAGACAACAGCTGAAGGTGAAACCAGTAGCAGGAAGGATAGAAGAGTGTCAACTACGATGGTACGGACATCTCCAACGAATGAGTAAGAAGAGACCGGTAAAGATAATATGGGAGGCCAAAGGACAAGAAAAGAAGAACAGAGGGAGACCGAAGACAACGTGGAACCAAACCCTAGAGAAGATGTTAGAACATAGAGGGCTCACGAAGGTTCAAGCAGCAAATATGGCGAAAAACAAGAAAGACTGGAAGAAATTTATTTATAGTGATAGAGACTTATGAACATATATGCAAATAGGGGTGAAATGTATGTATACACAATACAGAAAAATATGTAATGCCTGACACTTCACGGTAAAAAGGCTTTTGATTATATATATATATTTCTGTTTACTCGAGATATATTGTTTGGTAATCCTTCGGACTCGTGTGATTGCCTAAAACAATATATCGAGTGGAAACAGAAATGATTTTATAATTAAGAAGACACGAGTTGTATTCGGCTAGATTATATCAAGAGTCAGTAAACAACGTTTGAACAGTTTATATATATTGTAATGGAATGGCAGCACTACGTTGGGCGACCAATAAATATGGAATGGTGGCTTGGCTTATTGCATTTTTACAAACTCCACAGTTAGTTGCTTCATAATTATGTCAAAGCTAAAACGTTGAGACACCTTTTTATTAATTAAGTAATATTACCTCTTCTATTTTCTTTCAAATTGATTGATTTAATTTGAAATTGTAATGCACTTGAGACTCTTAACAGGGGTGGTTCGTTAGTCTAGTTGTATGTTCTTTGATATTCTAGTTTTATAATAACTTTTAATCATTGACTGCTACTAAATGTCAGTTTGACTTTAAACCACAACTCAACTTATTGACAGACCAGCCTCGATGCTCCTCCAACCGTCCAACAAACTCCAACCTGTTAAAACCCTGGCTGCTTGCAGATATGGTCCTGTTCCTTACACTCTTGTATGCTACTGTCAACCTAACAGCTTCCTGGTAAGTTTCCACTAACAGATGGTACCCAAACTAATCTTCTATTTTTCCCAGCTCCTACTTTGTAGTAATTAACCAAATAGAACGATCCAAATCAATCAGTCACATCAGCAACTCCCGTCAAATTATCGACTCGTCCTCTGTACAATCACCAAATCCAGTAATTAATATAAATTATTCCTTGTATGTATTAAATCATTCCATTTAAATATTATTATATTTTTCTTACTTGTATCTAATTAAACCATAATCCATAATCTCTTCAATGACTGTATACTTGTATTATTTCATAATTATATTTTCACTTATTTTTACCTCGTAGATTTGTTAATACCTTCTTATTTGTATTATACCAAATTATTCTCACAAATAAAGGCAGAATTTCAAGTTTTTATTAATTCAAAAGAAGTTTTTCCAAAATATGTCTACATAATTTTTGATTGTTATTATTACTACCATTCAAACAAAATTGCTTTATGCTAGTTACAATTATTACTAGTCTTTTAAAATTAAATGGTCTGATTTATACCTACTACATTTTTATATTCTAATAGAAAGCATATTTGTCACATGTAACATTAGCGTATCTTTCATATTAATTTCCACCACCACGATTGAATACTCAATTGCTATAATTTTCAAAATAAATTCTAAATTGTCTCAATTTCAACTTAACAAACAATCTTGTTCAAAAGTTTTCTAAATTTGATTGTATTAATCTACCAAATTTATTTATTTTAATTTTTATTTAATAACTGACCTGTAATATAAAACTCTTCACAGCTCGTGTGGTTACAAAATAGTTTAAGATGTTGGCTGGGAACGGATGAGAATCCACCCACAGCACTGAGCACAATATTCAGAGCTTGATTAGTTACAAGATATTAAAACCACATTGTATCTTGTCAGACGTTTCAGAATAGCTTTATTCCTTTATCAATGACCTGACAAAGGATTAACAATAGTCACAGAAGTGATATAACAAGCAATTTGTGATCTTACCGAAAAATACTAGTGCATAACCTAACAGTTGTTAACATGTGTTGATGGAAAATTTATATTTTTTAACAGGTATGAAGGTGGTAAAACCGCATTTTCTGAACAACAGAAGCAGTACTACTGAATGGCGTAATGACACTAGTAGACTGCATACGGAGTTAAAAGGGTTGGTGTTTTATTTTTGAGTTTAGAGAAGTCTACCAACTCAATTGCCAGAATTGTGACTCATCGTACATTGGACAATCAGCCCAAAGACACTGCTAGGCTAACCCAACACAAGAGTGACTCCAAAGTCAAGCCCAAAGTCTGTGCTTTAGCAACCCATGTCAGCAATACTGGCCACAGCATGGATTTTTTAAATCCCAAAATCATAGCTACTGAACCTAATACCAATAGACGTACTTTATAGAGATGTGCAGCATTTTCGGGACTTCTAATGCAATAAATTCAAAAAAAGGTATTGATAATTTAAGTGTTTCTTATTACCTTTTGCTATCTATGGCCAATAATAAATTTTCTTTGAATTTTTAACTGACAGAAAGTGCTTGTAAATGACACCTGCTCATGACCTTACATGGCCATGGCCTGGTTTTAATAATTAACCAATTGTTTTAATTGTGTCTGTGTATTTTAATGTGTTATTACGCCATTCGGTAGTACTCAATGTGCTTCTGTTGTTCAGAAAATGCGGCTTCACCACCTTCATACCTGTTAAAAATTTTAATTTTCCATCAACACATGTTAACAACTGTAAGGTTATGCCCTAGTATTTTTCGGTAAGATCACAAATTGCTTGTTATATTACTCCTGTGACTATTGTTAATCCTTTGTTAGGTCATTGATAAAGGAATAAAGCTATTCTGAAACGTCTGACAAGATACAATGCGGTTTTAATATCCTGTAACCAATCAAGCTCTGAATATTGTGCCCAGTGCTGTGGGTGGATTCTCATCCGTTCCCAGCCAACATCTTAAACTATTCTATATACATATATATCCGGGTTTATATCGTCGGTCGCGGGTTTCCGGTTCTCAAACGACATAGCTTCCGATCGTGGGCATCTTCATCTTGTAGTTCGTAGGTAGTCATTGCTTCTCTAATTGGTTGTTCCAGGATCTTCGTGGTCTGCCTCTTTTACGTTTCCCCGCAGGTGTCCACTTAAAAATTCTTTTCGGCCATTTCTGATCATCCATCCTTAACAGATGTCCAAACCACTTCAGTCCCCTTCTATCGATTCTATCCGTAACTTTGTCCTGGGCCTCCATTACGTTTCGTATTTCCTCATTCGTGACATGTTCTATTCTTGATATTCTGAGGCTTCTTCTGAGGTAGTCCATTTCCACTGCTTGGAACGTGTATAGGTATTCTTTTTGATGGTCCATGTTTCACAGCCGTAGCATAGAACCGACTCCACCATTGCTTTTCCAATGTGTTTCTTAACTTTGTTTGAAATATGTCGGTCCCACCAGATGGAGTTCAAACTTCCTATTATTTTCTGGCTACTTTCAATCCTGGATTTTATTTCTTCTTGGCCTATACCATTTCTGGTTATTGTTGTCCCGAGATATTTGATTTTTTTTAATTGCTTTAGTTCTTGTTTGTCACTGATAAGTATTTGAAATTGGGCATCTGTATTTAATGCCAGATACTCGGTTTACTATGTTTATCGTTAGGCCCCATTTCTTATATTTTTCATGGAGTTTTTTGACCATATATTCTAAGTAGTAAGAGTCCTGAGCGATTACGACTTGATCGTCCCCAAAACTTAATGTAAATAGGTGTTTTTATCATTTAAAGGTACTCCCATAACACTTACTTTCTTCTTCCATACTTGTAAGACTACTTTCAGGTATAAGTTGAAAAGCAGTGGAGAAAGGCTACATCCTTGTCTCAGATCTTAGGTTGGAGTGAAAGGTTCCGAAAGTTTATTACCATTTTTAACGTATGCTTTATTGTCTTGGTACATTTCTTTTATAATATTTAAGAGTATAGAGTATAGAGTATAGAGTATAGAAATATACATCTCACTCAAATTAGAAAGTAAGAATATTAGAATACTCCAACATAGACACAAATCACATTCGTGTATTATTCGTCGCGATAATGCTAACCTTCAAGAAGGGAAATACATCACTAAAAATCAGCGAGGAATTACTTGTGCGAAAACACTAAATGTCTCCCAATTCCACAATTGAACACAACAATGTAGACATGTTAAAAGTTTGGTACTAACATCACGAATATCAGTGCGAAAAGTTAAATTTTATGCAAAATATAATGTTAGTTTACTGAGTACATTGCATTATTGGCATAGAAAAAGCCAATCCAGCAGATTACAAAATTTAATACTATGAGATCAAAACATCATCTTCTTTCAGTGCATTTGCTAGGACAAGATTACTCATCGCTTCCATTTCAAAAATTGGCGGCTTTCCCACCGTATTTAAGCCCAATTGGGCAGCGTTATTCCAAATCCGAACACTCGTGCGTCTCCCCCTTTGTTCAGGGTGGAGGTTATAGTGGACTGTATGATTTTAATTTGGACAATTGCAGGATACGTCTTAAGGGTGTAGGAATTGAAAAGGGTTGCAAACCAACGGTCTCGTGCAATCGAGTGCACACGAGATGATTTAATAAACTTAGTTCCGTTGTTGCAGAGGTTCGGTGAATACAGACAGATGTTAAAACTGTATTGTTTATTGACTAGAAAAGTTCCTATTTATATACATAATACTATGACGTAAATTACAAGGTTCAGTTTAGTTGCCCCAGTTGAGCTCGCATATGCACTTGCGTCTTCAATTTCATAACAAACAGAAAGTTTGCATAATTGCAGTTTATTCACCGGGTCATTCGACCAATGCTGACAAGAAAGGCTGAATGCATTTTTAATTTTAAAAGTTAAAATTATGTTTTGGTTCCTAAACATTCTGCCGAACGACAATGGGCCGGGCTGTCTCTCCATCTTCTTCGTCAGGTGGCAATGGTTGTAACCTGAAGCTCTCTGACGGGTCTGAATTTGGGTGTGGCTGCGGTTTCCTGTTCTTTCTCCAGTACTTCCATAATGTCCAGATGATACAACCTGATACTAAGATACCGATTGTAGTACCAGTGTTCACCATGATGGTACGTTGATGGTGCCACAATGGATAGTCCTGATGTAGCTGCAACTCGTCTTCTTCTTCTTGTAGGCGTTGAAAATGATCGGACGGTAGCAACACAGGTTCCTCCATTTGCAGTTGAGGATGGGTGCTCGTATTCTGCAAAGTAGTGCTAATAATTACTTGCATTGGTTTCTTGAACCCAGCTACAACAGGAATAGTAGTGAATAGCTGAGTATGCAAAGTAGTCCGTTTTGTGTATATAGTACAATCTGGGGATATCTGGATTATGCCAACATCTTGAATCTTCACATATTCTCGATTCCCGCTGCATTGTACTGCTGCTGTTGTGGGTTGATTGGGAATAAACAACCATGTATTTGCTGTGTACAGTTTTTTCCACACCAGTGTCTTAACTGAAAACTGACCAAACATTTGACCTTGTTCAATCGCTGGTAGATTTCATCAATGATGCAGTTCGGATTGTCTTCAATACTTCGGACTGCGGATGGCCTGCATAGATAAAGATGTTTCCCTATTGGTTCGATCTCCTTCAACTTGTTTTCTTGGATTTCAAAATAGGTTTGTTCGTTGTAGTTGATAGCTAAGAATTCTATTGATAAGTTCAGCGACGCGTAGGTTCCATTTTCCTTCTTCACTGGAATTGGAGTTGGTTTGATTAAGTTGTATTCCCGCTTCTCAGTTATGTGAAAATGACTGAAAATTTCGATGGTTTCATTATTGATGCCTTCCATCTTGTGGATTGGTGTGGTAAGTATCTCCAGGTTTGATGGAAGATTGGCCATTGCATTCGACACTATTCTGTAAAATTGTGATGATGGAATAAATTGAAGGATGTCTGCCTTTTTGAATTTTACATTTAGAAGTTGTTTGTACTTCTCACCCATCTCTTGTAAGTAATTGGTAGCCATCTGATATGATGTTAACACATGTATGTTTAACTTGTTGTCGTCAGTTTTTTTGTACCAAGGTGCCATCTCATTGATAGCTAGCAACCGTTCGTTAAGTTTTCTTCGAAAATTATCCAACTTCTGGGATATTCTGGCTTCAGTCTCATTTAGAGTTGTTGCAGTTGACAACATTATTCTTGTCTGATGATTAGATGTATGTATCAATTCTAGTTGATTTTTCTCCAATGATTCGATGTCATGGTAAACTTTATCGTTAACTCCAAACACTGAGGTTAGTAGCTGCCCTAGTACTCCTCGCTTGGTCCTGACATCTTGACTATACATGCTTTTCATATTCTAGATGATCTGCCGTTTCTGCTCTCTCAGGTGATGATTTAATTTCTTGCAATGGGATTCCGCCGATAAGACAAGTGTCTTGCTGCATAAGGTATTCATTTGTTGCATTGTCTTGTTTATATCTTCTTCATCTACTTGAATACTAGAGATGTTCACTGTTACTTTGATCCTGAAGTCTCCCCTCGAGAGTTTTGCGTGGCCAAGTTCTTCAATAAATAGGCCAGGTGATGGATACTTTACTATGTACGACCCCGTGGTTGCTGAAATTATGGTGCACAACGCCAGTAAGAGTGTTATTGTTCTTGTGACTGTTGACACTTTACTACCCCTGCTTTGCTTTCTTTTTTCTTGTCTTTCTTCCTGTCTGGGTACCGGACCGAGTTTGGTAATAGGACGCTTGAGAATTGTATCTTCCTTTTTCTTAACAGCTGCAACTCTGACAACACCATAGGTGCCTGGATGCAGTTCTGGCGCTCTTGCTAAATGCTATTGATTGGGAGGACTGCTGTCATCCTTCTGCAACACTAGATCTTCCACTTGCAAATTCTCTTCGTCTGACATCCATTTCGTTCTGCTTTGTGTCGGCTCTGCATAATCCAGACCAGTGTGAGCGAACGGTAGAAACGGCGTTACTCTGGGATTAGGTAAATTGCCCATGAGTTGCTGCAACGGTTGTCTTCTGAATGCAAAACATTTCATGCAGTTGTTAGTTTTCTTGCGTATTATTTTCTTCACGTTGACAATTCAAAATTTTCTACGGATGTATGCCGCTGTAGCTTGACTTCCGCCATGTAGCAGTTTTCGATAGACGTCTCTCACTTTGAGTTGGGATGGATGACTGTTATGGGGAATGAGAATGGGATGTTTTTCATTATATGGAAAATTCGAATTTTGAAGTCGTCCTCCCACTCTAAGTATTCTTTCATCATCAACAAATGGTCGTAATGGTGCCAAGGAACTTTTTGTGTCAACTGAGATATTTCTCTTCAAGGTTTGAATCTCTGTCGACTAGCTGCTTGCTTGCACTATACGGATGATTTGAATGAGGCACTTGTTGAGTTCTGCTGCCATATGATATTCGGTCGGAAACGGTTGTCTTCTACATTTTTGAACAAACCTGTTACAGTATGCAGTGACTCGCAGTAACTTCTCCAATGACGAGTATTTGGATAAGATGTCCAAATCTTCTTTTGCGGCGATAAACGCTTGGACTTGGTGAATTTTTACTTCTTCTGTAACTGTCATCGGAGTGTTTGTTTCCGTAAGTGGCAAAGTATTAGTTTGTAACCATTGCGGGCCGTTCCACCACAATATATGATGCTGTAGTTTGACAGGAGCGAGCCCTCGAGATACAGCATCTGCTGGATTGTCCTCTGAACGCACATGATGCCAATTTCCACTGGGGGTTACTTCCAATACTTCTGTTACCTTATTTGCAACAAATGGTTTCCATTTGCCCGAGCCTGCTCTTATCCAGGATAAGGTTATCATGGAATCTGACCACGCGAAGATGGAGATTCTGGGAATATACAGAGCACTAATAGCTTCCTTCAACATTTTTGCTGCTAACGTTGCCGCACATAATTCCAGTCTTGGCAACGTTTTCTTCATATTTGTAGGTGCAACCTTTGACTTAGCTGTCAATAGAGTTATGTAAATGCGTCCATCTTGAGATATTACCCTGCTGTAGATTACAGCTCCGTCATCTTTTTCCGACGCGTCACAGAAGGCTTGCAGCTCCATTTCCTGGATGCCGCTGTGGTACCCTAACCATCTTGGAATGGATATGATTTCAACCAGTGCTAATTCTTCTTGAAATTGCTTCCACTCGTTCATTATTTTTGTGGACACTGGCTGATCCCATGATTGCTGTTGGAACCAAAGTTGTTGAATTAGTAATTTGGCCTTTATTACAATTGGAGCTAACCATCCTAATGGGTCAAACAAGCGGGATATTTCTGATAAGATTATCCTCTTTGTAGGATTTGTATCAGCTCAAAGACTGACCAGAAACTTAAATTCATCTGCATTCGGACTCCAGTGTACTTCCAAGGTTTTCCTTGTTGCCCCTTCGTCGATCTCTAGTAAGTTCTTGTCCTGTAAGTTATCTGGCAATTCTTCAACAAGCGCTGTGCTGTTGCTTGCTCATTTTCTAAGGGTAAACCCTCCACTTTTTAACATATTGATTAGACTTACTTGGAGATGTGTTGCTTCTTCTATGGAGTCGGTTCCCGACATTAAATCATCCACGTAGAAGTCCTTGGTTGCTACTTCTGCAGCCATTGGGTATAGTTGTCTTTCATCTTCAGCTAGCTGCAACAGGGTATGGATTGCCAGGTATTATGCTGATGTTGTCCCATAAGTTACAGTGGTAAGTTTAAACTCTTGAATAGGCTCGTCTGGAGAAAACCGCCATACTATCCTTTGGAGGTCCTGATCTCCTTCGGCTATCTTGATCTGACGATACATCTTTTCAATATCTACCAAAAATACAAATTTGTGTTTCCTCCACCTTAGGAGAATTTGCTTCTAGTCTTGTTGCAATCCTGGTCCAGCAGTCATTAGCTGGTTTAAACTGAGTCCAGTAGTGGTCTTCGCACTAGCATCAAAGACTACCCTTAACTTCGTGGTTGTGCTGTCTTCCTTCACTACCGCTTGATGAGGGATGAAGTAAGATTGTCGTATATTAGCTCCTGGTTGAACGCGTTTCATATGTCCCAGTTCTAAGTATTCCTTCATGAATGTTTTGTATTCTTTACCTAGAATTTTATTTTCTTCTGACCGCTTCTCTAGTTGAAGGAACCGTGCGATTGCCTTTTTCTCGAATCCCCAAGCTTTTCTATTGGTTCCTTGAGCGGAATTTTCACAGTATATGTACCATCAGCATTTCTCTAGTGGTTGCAGTTGTAAAATTCTTCGCATTCTTTGTTTTCATTGAACATCACCTTTTCTAGTACTACTTCAATTTTCCAAAATGTTGTGAGTTGTTCATCTTCTGCAGCACATGCGACCATGCTAAGAATTTTCCTTTCTACTGATGGTGCTGTTGCATTTCCCGTAATGGTCCATCCAAGTTCCGTGCTTTGAGCTAACAGGCCTCTGTTGAATTTTTGTACTCCTTCCAGAATTATTTCCTGGTCTGCTCCTAGGATAACGTCTATTGGTCCAGGTTTATGGAATAGTGGATCAGCCAACACCATATTCTTAGGGTCCTAAAGTTGATAGTTTTCAACTGGTTCTTCTGGAAGTGACTTGGTTAACTGTGGCAGTATCAGCATCTCGCATGTGGTTGTGTAGTTGCTTGAAAATCGTGGACGTAGATTTACAATTATTTATTCTCAGGCTGTACCTGCTCCTTTCTTGCCTAAACCAGAAATTTGCACTCTCACCTTCTCTTGTGGTAGACCAAACGTATCAGATGCATATCTTGTAATAAATTATGCCTGGGATTCAGAGTCTACTAGGGCTCTGAGGTACTCCAAACTCCGAGACGATCTCTTGACTCTAATTAGGGCAGTTGCCAGCAAAACGTTGCGATGCTGTCTTCCTACTAGGCTTGCAACAATGCTTTCTTTCTCATTGGTTGCTGTCGCACTGGAAGTCGCCGCCGTGGTCTTGGAAAGCTGCTGCTGCTGCTTACTAAAATCTTCGTGCAGAAGCCAATGATGTTTTTTATTACATACCTTGCATTTCCCTAGGCAAAAGTGTCTGGAGTTATATTTTCCTGTATGCTTGAGGCAGTTAGAACAAAGTTTTTTACTCTTTATAAAGTCCCAACGTTCGGATACTTTTATGATGTTGAATTTTGGGCAGGATTTGATGCTGTGTGATCCTATGCAGTGGAAGCACAATACGTCAGCCGTGTGGTACGTCTTCACTGCCCACCGATTCTGGTGACTTTCCCATGGTTTTCCAATTTCATTTCTTCTGGGTTAGAGTTTGTTCCGTGTTTGTACAGCTTCCAGCGACTGAAATCTTGTTTCCAAAAAATTCAATAGCTGCTCGAATTTTTGCACCTCTCTTGGTGCCGTTAGTGACTGCTCATACAGTCTGTTGGTTTCCTTGTCCAACTTCCGTGTCACTATATGACACATGATAGGCCCCCATGTGGCCGTTTTAATTCCTAAGTTCTCAATTGCTCTTAGGCATTCTGCAGTTGTGTCATAGAGTTTCTTGATCCCCTCTGCAGATTCGTTCGACAGGGTTGCCTGGTTGACTATGTCATCCAAATACTTCGCAAGTAGCAGCCTGCTGTCGTATCTGTTCCTTATAATGAACCATGCAGACTCGTAATTGGCTTCAGTTGCCTCCAGGTGTTGTACTAGCTTGCTGGCTTCCCCTCGTAACTGTGACTTCAAGTAATGCATTTTTTCCGCCTTACTTAGTCGTGAATTTTTATAAACAATTCTTCGGAAAATATCATGAAAACTAGGCCATTCTTTGTAGGTCCCTTCAAAAACTGGAGTTTTGAGAGTAGGCAACACTATATTCGAAGGCTGTGTTCCTTGACACTTTGGTATAGGACCACAATTATTTTGTTGCCAACTTCTTGATCTCACGGAAATCCTTGTCGTCGTAGCTACCGTGGGATAGTATCTCCTCGTTTAGAGCTTTGATGTCATCCCAATCATTCTTAAAATTCTTATTGTTGTATTTACATTACCTTTTACTGCATTCCTCATTTAACCTATTCCAGACTTTCTGAATGTCGCTCTGGAGTGAATTTATCTTGATCTGTAGCCTTCTTATTCGAAACTGCCCCTCCTTGTTAGCAACTGTGGTCGTGTCCTCTTTTGGCGCTATTGGCTGCTGTAAACTTTTAACTAGTGTGGCTAGATTTTCTTCGTACTTGTCGAGCAGGGTAACCCCTTCATTGTAAACGTCTTTGGTTTGCTGAAAAAAATTGTTTTTAAAATAAGGGTGTTTTTCCTCGACTTCTTCGCCAGGTCTGAGTGGTTGGCCTCAAATTCTTCCCAAAGTTGTTTTAGGGTGGATCTGCGAGCGGTGATATATGCTGCATTTTTTCTTGATGGGCCATCCTTCTTCACGTTGATAATCTGTCTGCGAATGGATTCTGCTAAGTCTTCTTGGGCTTTGAAAATCTCCCATCGCTGCGCCATCGTAACGGTCTTGTTCGAAGAGGGCTGGTACGTTTAAGGGATTACTGGACGAAATGCTAGGGGCAGGAACGTTTAAAGGCTCAAAGGATCAGATGCTAGGGGCTGGAACGCTTTAATGGATAGAAAGACCAACTGTTCAGGTTGGAGGTTATAGTGGACTGTATGATTTTAATTTGGACAATTGCAGGATACGTCTTAGGGGTGCAGGAATTAAAAAGGGTTGCAAACCAACGGTCTCGTGCAGTCTCACACGAGATGATTTAATACACTTAGTTCCGTTCTTGCAGAGGTTCGGTGAATACAGACAGATGTTAAAACTTTATTGTTTATTGACTAGAAAAGTTCCTATTTATATACATAATACTATGACGTAAATTACAAGGTTCAGTTTAGTTGCCCCAGTTGAGCTCGCATATTCACTTGCGTGTTCAATTTCGTAACAAACAGATAGCAAGTTTGCATAATTGCAGTTTATTTACCGGGTCATTCGACCAATGCTGACAAGAAACGCTGACTGCTTTGTTGTAATTTCCGCATATAACAGCCAGCTTACGAAATGTATGCATTTTTAATTTTAAAAGTTAAAATTATGTTTTGGCTCTTAAACACCATTTGATCCCGGTAGCGTGGCTGCACTGCTGACGCTTGCACGAATAAGTAGCAACTGCTAGTTGTTACCCTTTTAAGTTCAGGGGGGGGGGGTCCTAGGTGTTTTTGAGGCAGCATGAATAGTGCTAAATAATTTACTAGGCCTTATAGAAGCAATTAATGCAACTATCGTCGTGACGGATTCCCTACGAGAGAGGTTTCTAGAGTGCCAAATTCCGAGAAGAAGAGGTAAAGGTAGTTGTCGTAATACCCGGCTCCAATACTTGCCACGTGCAAGAATCCGCATGCTGTACCCACCATCACTGCCCCCCTGCCATTATTGCACTGCTAGCAGCTTACGTTATCTGTTTCACCTACCTGCTTTAATATTTCATTACAAGACGTTCCTGTGGCCTCAAATGAATGCTTCGCTCGGACCCTGACCAGAGTTGTGAAGTAGATTTAATATAGTGAATCGCTAAACCATAAGTGTTGCGTTGAAACCAGGTCTCTGTGACCTGCATTTGCTTTGTTTGTAGCTATTTTTAGAATTGTGTGGCTCATTCATATAGGTCGCTCCTGGCCGCACCTTTTAAATATATGCTGTCCATTCACCATCACGGGTGAACTTCAGTTGTGTCATTTTTGACTACCTCTTAAGATAATATAGGTTTACAAACCCCTTTTGATTACTCATGTTTAATATACATACATGCCTATCTACTTTTAAATAGATGCAATTTAACTTCACCTACTAAACTTTTCATTTCTGGTATCTGCATAAGTTTGTTGATATTTATGTCTGATTCTTTTTTTTTCGTGTAATAAAATGTAAGGTGCCTCGACGAAAGCAAGAAAAACCAACCAAGGTAAGTTTCAAAAACAGCTGGAATGTCTCACTGGAACACCAAAGCGAAGCAATTACTCTTGGATTTCGAGTTTCTACAGGGGTTGTTAAAAAACCTTGTTTCATACTCTATTAACAAAACTCGTGGCGCCCATTCCCCCCTTTCGCCTTGATTATAACCACCCGTTAGTATGACAACATCTCGCCATAACTAACTTCGTGTTAAGTAAAACCACCCCATCTCCCTGAGCAATAGTCGGTCAACTACCTGTTGCAGGACATTTAAGGCGTGATTAGGGTGAGCGTTGCCTTTTTGAATATTAACGCGTCCTAACGACCCATTTAGACTGTAACACCTTATCTCTTGCGGATAATAGATATTAGCATAGCTATCGAGACTTTGTTAGCAGTAATAGAGATTCTTTTTCTGTCAGATCCTCCTCGTTCTTTCGCTTTTCTTTGGATGTATCGTTGTAGGAGGCGGTATTTGTGTAGATTATTCATGACGTGAGCCAATTATTGGAGCTTTCTCTGTTTAATGGTGTTCAGTAGCTTTTCTTTGTAACTCATCGTTGGCTTTCAGTAATTCACCCACGAGATGCTAAATGGTTGACGGTAGGTACACATATCGAAGGTTCAGGCAAGGTTTAAACTTTAACACTGCGTAACCGAGAGGAGAAGACAAAGCACCTGACAATTTTCATTTTCAAACCCAAGCTAAGATCTCGACAGCTTAGAAGTTGGCGCATCTTCGTGAGGGTGGTTCGGGCTTTCTGGATACAGTACTTAATGTTTACAGAATGATCCCTGCTCTTGTTGAGAATACAACCAGGGTATGTGAAGTTAGTCACCCTCTCCCTCGGTTCTAAAATTATCCTTTTTATCCCATCTTTCCCTGAGTCGCCTCAGTACTCAACATTGGTGTTGAAATTGGCTTACACTCGAAAATTTTAAAAGTTTAAGAATCTTTTTTCCATGTTCCTGCTGACTAATTTTTATGTTTACACCAGCTTGTTTCTCGATTTCTATTAATAGAAAATACTCAGATGGTTTTATACTAAAAAATGTTATATAAACATAGGTCGTATTCCATTTAGTTACCTAACTACAAGAGATCAAAGTTTTATTAACGGGCGGGTAAAGGAAAAACTACTCAAAGTAGCCAATGTTTCACGCGTCATATCTAATACGTATGTGGGCCAATATAACATCTTTTACTCAAAATGACCTCCCCAACAAACTGTTGAAGTTTGGTCCGCCCCTTATAAATCACCCTATATAGGTGTGAATGATGTGGTCAATCATAATGAAATGCCATTTGCATGTAGAACGTTTTTTATGCCTTTATTGTTCACTGAATAACTGCTTAATAGTGTGCCCTGATGTCTTCGCATGCGCATCATGTTTATATCATTAACTTTTGACTTCTCCTTGATGATCTACACGTATCAAAATTTAGTGTAAATGTCCTTGAACACTACTAAATAACGATTATTCTAAAATGCATCGTTGAAATGTTCACATACGTAAACTGAAATTAACTCCTCAGGCTGCTTTGCCGTTCTTCTGATACCGAAGGGTTGATCATGCCCCTTATCATGCCTGCACGGTTCACAATTTTTTTTGTTTTCAGTTCTACCATAACACTCAACTATCTCAAGCATTGCTTTGACGTAACGTTTGTCTTGATGACTCCATCTCTCGTGGTAAGTAACACAATGGCTCCTTCGTCGTACACAATTAGGTCTTGAATTTTTCGTTTCTACATCGGAAAATCTAATTTTTCAAATAATGGTTTTATATACTTGGCTAAATCAATCTCTCTACAGTTTTAACGACACTTTTAATTCCGTTTTAACACGCACTAAGAGGTAGGTGTCATCGCACATGCTTTTTAAACTGCAATTTACTTGAGATTATTCTTTAATCAATGTTTTATTTTTAGTACACTTTTATTGTTATTACATTAAAAACAACCAATAACAAACTTGTACACCTACACACAATTAAACAAAATATACGCAAAACCCTTTATAAGCGCCCTAGTCAAGACAAAAACCTAAACTAAATCATTTTAGCTACTGCATTACAACTTTAATTTAAAACTTACTAAGAAAGAATTGCCTAAATGGTTTTTAACGTTAACGTTTGTGTTACGGTAGCAATACCGCCTTACATATATCATCTAGAAAGAAAAATACATAGCAGTCTAAAGTAAAGTACATAGATGCAAAGTTCTTTGACTTATAACGCTAGTACCTAATCGAGGTAAAATACTCAAAGACAAACAAATGATGAAAACAATCTACATGAAAACTGAATGCGATTGAGAGCAGAGAGAAACAATAAATTCCAAGAACAGCAAACCTGCATTAAAGGCTTTTATTACACCTAGCCCTAAATTAGGACACAGAAAAAGAAGAAGAGAGAAGTGTCATCTTTAGTTGTATCTTAAATTAGCCCAAATCCCATTTAACACTCTTAACCGCAGCATAAGCGTCTACCAAAAACAGCTCTCTGGATTTCAAGACAAGCATCGCTGCGAAAACAGGAAGTAGAGATGTTGCGTCTTAAACTAACCAAAATCCCATTTAATACTCTTAACTGCAATATAACCTTCTACGTAAGACCACTCTTTGGAATTTAAAAAAAATGTCGCTGTGATCTTATAACGTCCTGTAGGAATAAATGGAGGAAATCTGGAATAGTCCGGTCCCCAGTTGCAGATTTGGTAGTTTCTCTGCAATAGAAAATATTTGAAAATGTGTACAGGTTTTCCAAAATGTCAGTACCTTTCGAAGTGGGCACGTTGAGAAGTTACCACACTTGAAGATATTTTGTATACCAAAAGCGTTGCTATCTAAGCCCTTACATATATTTATATCGAAACCGAGTGGAAATTCTCTGTACTCGTTACTTTGAAATTTGTAGGCTTGTACATTTCCCTAAAATAAATAGATGTACTTTGTTGAGAAGGAATTCTCACATATTTCATTTTTCTTTGTGTTACCATTAAATCACCTGGAAGATCCCGTATAATGTTTAGTGTTAGGTTTACAGCAGAGTAAGTTCGGTTAAATTTAAATGTTTGCATTCTGAATTGGCTGATCCAAGCTTTGTCGAATCGAATTACTTCCGTTCTCTCCACTTCAATAACGTAGTCCTTTTGATGGAAGGGCTGGTAGATAGAAGGTGGAGCACCAGTAGATTCTGGGTGCTGCAAAAATACTACGTTGGCAACATAACAACATTTTTACGAAATGTGTTTATCACTATTTCGTCTTTTAGTTTTAGATTGTTGCCATCAGTCCATTTAAGTACATCATTTAAAAATGTAATATTTCACATTTCTTATGAAATGCGATAAAATAATATACGGAACGCGTCAGAAAAGTGGTTTTACTAAATTGACGTTCATACTTGTTCAGTAAAACTTCACTTTTCTAAATTAGTTGCGTATTATACTATTCTCAATTCCGTCTGTTTGTCTCTCTGTCAGTCTTTCTGTCCGTCTGTCTGTCCGTCTGTTCGTCTGTCTGTTGGCAGTATACCTCAAAAAGTATTTGCTGGAGGATGACGATATTTTGCATGCGGATTATACATCTATCTGGCTTGAAATCGAATATACTTTCTGTAAAATATTTTGCTCATAGCTCAACAATTTTTTTCTTTTATATTATCAAAATGTAGTGTAGCGTTTACAGCAACGTAAGTTCGGTTAAATTTAAATGTTTGGGTTATGAATTTGCTGATGGAAACGTTTCCAAATCGAATTGCTTCTATTATCGCCGTTTCAATGGCGTAGTTCTTTTGATGGGTGTTGCAAAAGTACTCCGTTGGAAAGATACTTTTATTTCTAAATTAGTTCAGTGTATAAGTAATATCTTAGAAAGACAAACTTGTGTTTTCCAATAAGAGGTTTATTTACTATTGCAAATATAAAAATCTTTAGCAGAATATTTGGATGCCGACACACTAATAAAGTAACTAATTGTGATTTGTTTAAATTATTATTAAAGTCATTTTAAACAAGTGTTCCGCATTTTTCTATTACATTGCGCAACTTAAGGCATATTCCGCATCCATTAAGAAAATTCATTGAAACATGTGCTATAAGACAATTGACATCGACAATATACTAAAAAGGTCATAAAATTGATAAGAAAAGTTAAGAAGTTGCAATGCTCCGTTCACCAACCCATTTAAAAATGTTATAATTTTCTGTCAAAATGAATTAAATTAAATAATGTACCAAAAAAAAACGAACCATACACGAACGGAAGTCGGAGAGGTGCCACAGGGCCAACATAATGCAGTAAAATTACAAGTAACGAAATCTAGAAAACCGAGGTTCTATCGCTTACCTTGGCACAAAATAAACTAAACCAAGATAATAAGCACAAAAGAAAACAACAAAAGCAATGCATTTATCTAAATAACGGGTTGTAACACTCCGAAAACTATTCTGAACAGCCCCCATATCAGGATCGGCTTAAATGCCACACTGAAAAGCATATGTAAATTAATAATGTAATATTAGCAGTACAACAGAAACACTAATCCAAACTCAATTAAAATTAAGCAACTCGACTTAGGAACACCATGTGAGTGGAGGTTTGTATTAACGGTTCAGCTCCAAATAATTGTTACGTTAATAACAATAAGTATGTTATATTCAATCGCACCCAGAATTCAAACAAATAATTTATATCCCAAATATTATTATATAAATACTCAAACAAAAGTTACGAGTTACGAGTAGCATAGGTACACTAATTAAGAGCTCGTGATATCGATTAGGCGAAACCGTAGTTGAAATGAGTAACACCTAGTATTGAGAAGCTACACGCACCCCAGAATCAATCGCACCATGAAGTCTCATCGAATACTACACGCAATTATAGAAAGTTACCGTTTTTCGGAAATAAAGAAATAAAGAAAATGTAAGGCTTACATTGTCACACAAGACATCTTCTTACAATAGGGTCAAGATCAGACGAATAACCAATAACCAATATTAAGTAAAATCAAATTTTCAAGTCCCTCAACATAAGAATTTGTAGTTGAGTCGAAAGAACTAAGGGATCATACTATTTTATCTCTACCACATTCCGTTAAAAATACACACAATTCGATAAAAACATTTATGGGCGTCTTTAAACTTGAGATATGTTATTATAATGCTGCTTCAAAGCTTTACACTTTAATTAAATGTTGTTCTTTAAAAATATTTTTTGTAGCTAATTTTCAATATAAGGACAAGTAACAACAGACTCACCATTTCTATACCCACAATACATACTATTAGAAGTAGTAGAATAAGTAACATCTTTAAATTTCTGTGATACACTTTAATACCATCGCTTACACTATAAAAAACAAAAGTAAGGTAATTTTTTTTAAGGAGAACATTAACATATTGCCGCAAACGAATATGGAATACTCCGAGCGGAAAACTACTTTTAAATGATATTCATCATTATCCTTAGCAGAATTGTATATTACTAATTTCTAGATGACGTCAACACTAATGTAAAAGAGATCTATAGTTTTAAGTGATTAGCACGATCTAATAAAATGCAAATAACATACAGTGTGATTCACCAAGTTATAAAAAATATACGGTACCCCCACCCAAGAAAAACGCCCTTCCGTGCTTTCCAAGAATACTTCGACACTCAACATCACTCCGTTTCGCTAATACAATAAAATGTTATGAACCAGTTATTTATCAAAAACAAAAAAACCCCTAAAAATTTTTTTTTGCCGACGACCATACCTCAAAGGTTGATGTTGCCTTCATTTTCGGAGGACCTATCGTATGAAAACGATCCAAGACTTCAGGAAGGTTCCTGGCGACCGGAATCGTGTACACATACGAATATGTACCCCGCACAGAACGTTTAAGCACTCCCCAATACGGGGAAGGATCTAGGGCTGGGGTCTTCACCAAAATATCCGCACCGCTGAGACGGAGATTTGATATAGTGGGTTGATTAGTCGGTTGGCATGAATTTTAGAGATATTTGACTCAGAGTGGTTTTCGATATGAGGGAATTTCAATACTTCGTACACTTCTTGTCGAAGTAAATAAGTGTAGATTATGTGTACACATATATCCAATTTTGGTTTATTGGGTGCCTTCAGAATGACGAGACGTATTTCCGAGATATTTAAATTATTTTGAATAATATAATTACATTTAGTGTCAATTTATTTTGTAATCTATGGCTGCAGTAGTAAATTATTTATTTTTATTCTATAGCAAATGTTAAAGTGTGCTTTAATCGACTCAAAACAAAAGGTACAGTGTTACTTTAACAGCAATGGTAGATAAAGTACCACTTTAACATCAAGGGTAGATAAGTAATTTAATTTTTTAAATTTTATTTAAATTAAATATTACAGCTTCGTATTATCCTAGCAACCCAATCTAGCTACTGAGATTTTAAAATGTGATTGACTTTCCTTAATTTCTTTTTTATTATACCTGCATCAGAATCGCCATTTAAAGCACGCCTGAGCGTGCGAATACAGGCGATTAAAGCTCGCCGAGCTTTAAAGGTTGTCAAGGAAACGACTGAATGCAACAACGGACATGGACGCGACAACAACGTAAATAATTCTCGTAACTATAGTAGCAATATTATTATGCCCTCTCGATTTATCACGACAAAAATTATTTCTAAGTTTTTAGTGCGTAATTTATTTCCAGTATTGGAGGTATAATAAAAAATAGCGTAAAGTATTCGTGGATAACTGGTCTTTAAAGCACTTGCTCTATTTCGAGCACTCCGGCTACGCCGTCGTGCTCGAAATCACGCGCGTGTTTTAAAGACCTTGTTATCCACTCATACTTTAATATACTATTGAAATTATTAAAGTTCTTGCTATAGAAAAAAACTGTGTTATACACGACAATAAAGTTATTACTATCCAAATGTAACTTTATCATCTTGTATAATAAATTACTATTTATGTATCACAAAAATTTGTTAATTTCAAAACTGATATTTCAGTTATAAATACTTCTGCTACGTTATTGAAAATTTGTGATTATCCTATCCAGAGCTTGAGGGATATCGTTTTTATGACTGCGGATATTTATAACACCAGGTAAATATTATATGTTCTTATAAATTCCGTTTGAACTTCATCTTTGCTCTTATGAATTTATTTATTTTTGATATTTATAATAACTTTATTTTTGTCGTTTTGTGGTTTATTCGAATTCTATTGAAAATACGCTTATCTATACGAGGCCTCCACTTCAGTAACTTCTTTGTCCCCCTTTGCCTCGTACAGCTAAGCGTAGTAGGGGAAGACCACCCACACGCTGGACATATGATTTGAGGAGGATTGCGGATAACTGGATTCAAACAAGCCAAGATAGGGAAGGATGGAGAACCATGGGGGAGGCCTATTCCAGCAGTGGACGGAACGGGCTGTTTGGTGATGATCTGATGATGATGATGAAGATGATTGAAAATAAATTGAATAAATATCAATGTATCTAACAATTGTCAGAGCACGACATTTTTCAAAATTAAAAGACGTCAAAAGATGAAGAAATGATGAAACATAATCCTACATCTCAAGTTTTCCATTTGCATGGGAAGCGTAAATTTTTTAAGAATTGCTATAAAGGCGCTAATTCCTATTGTGGTCAAAATCATTTTGAAAGGTCACGGTACGCGAACGCTTACAAACGCAATGCTCGGCCACAACCAAGTTTAAGGCCTGGAATTATGAAAACACCGAAAAATAGCAGAAGCTTCATACAAACAGTTACTTTGCAAAACAGGCAGAAGATATTGACAACTCAAGTCCTTACAACTAATATAAAATATTTTTTATTATACCTGCATCAGAATCGCCGTTTAAAGCACGCCTGAGCGTGCGAATACAGGCGATTAAAGCCCGCCGAGCTTTAAAGGTTGTCAAGGAAACGACTGAATGCAACAACGAACATGGACGCGACAAAAACGTAAATAATTTGTTAAGTCATTTTGCTGTTGTAGATGCTTAATTGCATTTCACGTCTTTAGGGCAATTTGTTGCTATGTTAAAACCATTTTCAATCTTTGCGCACAAGTACAATCTCATCTTCCGCACATTTGAGTCAGGTCATTTTGGTATTTTAAATAACCACCTAGGCTTTAGGGCAGCGTGCCCGTATGCTAAACCCTTTTAGTTCTTTATTTGGCTCCATCGCCTAATTCCAGAATCATGATTTTGCACATATTTAGCCCCGAACGCAGTATTTCTCGTCGGTTGGAGCCCCCCTCTGATGGCGCTTTGGCAGCCGAGCGTTATCGCTCGCAAGAATTCCGAATCTTCTAGAAAACACGCCGTTGCGGCGTGATACCATTGTCGCCGGTATTAATTTGTTTCATTTTATCGCCTCGCGATTGGCTGCCGAGGTTTAGTCACGTGGGGACGCGACCGATGTGACCTGTGGCAGCGCTTCCCTCTGGGCAGTTGATCGCAGCCCGTTGCAGAAAGCGTACGTTCGGTGGTTGTGTGATCCAGGCGGCGTCCTTTGGCCCCTTAGGTGCCCGGGGACGCCTGCCGCTGTCCTTTTAATATTGTTGCCGTGGAGGCCCTCTTTTCCGTTGCCCGTCTCGAGCTGTGGCAGCGAGCGCTGCGAGAATTGTTTCACCTTCGAGAGGTGTTGTGGTTGTGCGAGCTTCGAATTGTTTCGGCGTAGCGTGGGTGCATCTGGAGTCCAGTTTCTGCTCCCGTAAGTAAGGGATCGTGCCCCTTCATCTCGACCTTCGAGGATCTGTCCCGCAGAACGAAAGTGGCCCATTTTTCGTCGTCCAGTTGTACGCGTCCTGACGCGTCTCACGTCGCCATTATGGCGGATGTCCACTCATCCCTATAGCCGTCGAACATCGAATGTACCTGCCACCTAAGACTGCAGCCTGTCGCAACTCAACTGTACCAGGCTCCCCAACCGCCTACATATTAAGGTATGTGTCTTTGAACTGATTACCGCTGTGAACGCGAGTGTACCTGTCCCGCGGAGAGCATTTAAGCCCCGCGTACGAGCTGTATTGGGACGCCGCGAGCGAGCCCGTCACATCTCTTGTGCCTACAGGCACTGTCGTCATATTTGTTCATTACTGTTTGCTGCATAAGGCGTCGCGCCCGCATATTTGTACATTCATTCCAAATTACAGACTGTCTATGTTACAAGTGCTACTTTGTTCATTACTGTTCAACATCTGTCGCTAGGTTTAGAGCGCGCGCCAGCTGGTGTTCTTAGATATAATCTATTTATAGATATAGGGCGACGCACTCCGCTGCCCCATTGTAACCCGTGAGTCAATACATGATTTGTTAGTTAAGGGAACTATTGTTTTGTTTCGACTTGTGCATGTTCTGTTTCAGATAAGCTCCAACTTCAGTGTACTGATTATTGTGCGACGGGACGAGGGAGCTTTGAGCGTACAGGTGGGTGAGACCGCTGCGTAGTCGCGGTCGGATTGGCACCTAATTACAATCTTTGCATAAGGCAATCTCGAAATTGTTATTTGACCCTGCAACTCTTGAGTAATCCTATCGTCGGAGTATTTTGCGTGCTTCGCTCCCGTCTAACCGTCCAGGCCCGGTTAGTCGGGTTAAGACAGGCTTGGTGGCGCCCTCATAATTTTGACATACCCTATATATATATATGCCGCAACACGCTTGCCCAGAACGTATCGTGTGACTCACGCCCGACTCCCTGAGCGTTCCAGCCGTGGCCTTTAGCCTATTTTGAGCCGATCTCAGGGCAAGTGTGCCAGTTTTTCAGGACTGATTCCGTGGTGCGATGCTCACCTTGGGTGGGTGTCGTAAAGTTTTTTTAATACCGTAACAGGCTAATTTTGGCGCCCAACGTGGGGCTTTGTCTGTTTGGTTTTCTCGTTAAGCCCCTCCGTTGTGCGTCTTAATTTTGGCACCCAACGTGGGGCATTTTAGGCATTGTAGCCTTGTTGTGTCACTTATATTGTTGTCACAAATGTTTTTTTTCGTCATTTCGAAGTGGTATGGACTGGTAAACCGTTTTTTTCTTAGTAGAATATTTTACCGAGCTTCTTTTCTTGTTTTCTATTTGTCTTTTCCTGTTTTCTTCTGTTTTCTATATGTCTTTTCTTGTCTTTTCTTGTTCTTAGTTTATTTTCATTAGTTTTCTTGACCGTGTATATGTTTTTTCTTAGTTGTCATTTGTCTTTACGTTTCTTTTCTTGTTTTCTATATGTTTTTTCTTGTCTTTTCTTATTCTCTATTTGTAGTTTTGTGTTTTGTTGTTGTTTATCGCCTTTTTGAGTTTTCTTTTTGTATTTTTCCATGTCTTTTCATATTTTGAGTATCTTTTTCGTCATTTTTACCGTCGTTTCTTGTTTTTCTTAGCCAGTTTATACTACCGAGATCTCTCGTTGCATTTAGTGAAGATTTTATCCCGTATTAGTCGGATTTAGTACCAGATGTTGTTGAGTGAAGGTACCGACCTTGTTTTTTTTAAGTCTTTTCGAAGGCTTAGTTGGGAGTTTCGATTCCCTGTCGTTTACATTGTTTAGCCTTGGGCTAAGTTGACACTTTTGTTGTACCGAACTGACGTTTATCGATTTTGACGTTCACGTTAGCGAGGTTTATCGATTTTGACGTTGATGATTACCGATTTTGACAATTTTTTTTTGCTATCGTTTGGTGTTGTGCTGCGTTGATTTTTGGTGAGCAGGTTGGAATTCATTTTCAGCTTCATCACTGCGTTTTGGTTTGTTGATCAGTTGTGGATTGTTGTTGGTGTGCTTGGGGAGATTCGCTCGTGCGGTTATTACGTCCCTCAGGCCATCTTCTTAGTTGGTTTGGTGTAGTTATTTTCGTTGGCCTTTATCTCATACTCATTATTATCATGTATCGCCCAACCTAGTTTACCGACTTCTTCGTGGACACCCCTAACAGTCATAGTAGTGTTTTGTACACTTTCCGTTAGCATTTAACGAGCTTTTGCCGCTGGTCGGAATGATTCGTATTTGTTGGCGTTTTGTTGTCATTTATCGTACCCTTTTTGTCTGATGACGTCATGTTGTCAAGTATCGTGTTCTTTGTGAACAGTTTCGTTGAAGCTTCTGAGCTTTGTGTGGCAGTAATGCGCATGCTGTCCGCGCGAGGTTCCGTTGGTATTCAAGTATTAAGTATTTAAAGATTTTTGACTTTTTTTTTGTAGTGATGCCCTGTTGTTTTCGTGGCCTAGCGCTCTTTTACCGTACCGTTGGCCGTCGCCATTTTCAACCACCTGTGTGGGATTACATAAAGAGAGCGTGTTTCTGGTCATTATGTTTCGTGCGGACCCTGGCGTAGTAAGGTAGTCCCTTTGGGCCGCATGGATTTCTGAAAAGGATTTATTGGGCATGCGTCATCGAACGCCTACACCCTTGGAGACTTGGTTCTGCTGGATTTTCTTTTGGTGTTCGGTGTTGGAGTCACTTTCGAGCTCGCGCTTTGCGGTTTAATAGTCGACTTGGCTCCGGCATCGGCATTGATTGAGGATTTCGGTGGACTGAGTTTTTCCTATTACTGATTATGACTATTTTGACAGTTTCTGTCACAACCATTTCCTTTTTTTTTGTGGTTCATCCTCTTCTCTTGGGTACTCATACCAGTTGTGGGATCCACACAATGCGCCGATCTCGTGACGCGCAGCGTGCCCTCTTCAGGTAATCCTTGGGTGGGACTTTGGACTTCCATTTCTATACCCCCCCCCCTCCCTGTGTTCTTTTGGAACGGTTGGTCGGAAGTGTCCACAGGTGTAAGACTTGTTTGTACCCGATTTCGACAAAGTTTACGTATTTTCTACTGGCGTATCCAGTCTTTCTTCTTCCTCTTCTCTCTTCCCACCTTTGCACCCTATCTGGTGGCCAGTGTGCGTAATCCCTTTGGGGGTGCACTCTATCGTATCGAATGTTGTTTTTTTTGTTTTGTTCGTTTTTCGTTGTTGCGTTTTCGTTTGAGTTCTCGTTACGTTGTCGCAAAATGCCTCGTTGTTTTATAAGAGACTTCGGGGAACTCTCTTTCAAGTAAGGGGAGTGTTAAGTCATTTTGCTGTTGTAGATGCTTAATTGCATTTCACGTCTTTAGGGCAATTTGTTGCTATGTTAAAACCATTTTCAATCTTTGCGCACAAGTACAATCTCATCTTCCGCACATTTGAGTCAGGTCATTTTGGTATTTTAAATAGCCACCTAGGCTTTAGGGCAGCGTGCCCGTATGCTAAACCCTTTTAGTTCTTTATTTGGCTCCATCGCCTAATTCCAGAATCATGATTTTGCACATATTTAGCCCCGAACGCAGTATTTCTCGTCGGTTGGAGCCCCCTCTGATGGCGCTTTGGCAGCCGAGCGTTATTAATTTGTTTCATTTTATCGCCTCGCGATTGGCTGCCGAGGTTTAGTCACGTGGGGACGCGACCGATGTGACCTGTGGCAGCGCTTCCCTCTGGGCAGTTGATCGCAGCCCGTTGCAGAAAGCGTACGTTCGGTGGTTGTGTGATCCAGGCGGCGTCCTTTGGCCCCTTAGGTGCCCGAGGACGCCTGCCGCTGTCCTTTTAATATTGTTGCCGTGGAGGCCCTCTTTTCCGTTGCCCGTCTCGAGCTGTGGCAGCGAGCGCTGCGAGAATTGTTTCACCTTCGAGAGGTGTTGTGGTTGTGCGAGCTTCGAATTGTTTCGGCGTAGCGTGGGTGCATCTGGAGTCCAGTTTCTGCTCCCGTAAGTAAGGGATCGTGCCCCTTCATCTCGACCTTCGAGGATCTGTCCCGCAGAACGAAAGTGGCCCATTTTTCGTCGTCCAGTTGTACGCGTCCTGACGCGTCTCACGTCGCCATTATGGCGGATGTCCACTCATCCCTATAGCCGTCGAACATCGAATGTACCTGCCACCTAAGACTGCAGCCTGTCGCAACTCAACTGTACCAGGCTCCCCAACCGCCTACATATTAAGGTATGTGTCTTTGAACTGATTACCGCTGTGAACGCGAGTGTACCTGTCCCGCGGAGAGCATTTAAGCCCCGCGTACGAGCTGTATTGGGACGCCGCGAGCGAGCCCGTCACATCTCTTGTGCCTACAGGCACTGTCGTCATATTTGTTCATTACTGTTTGCTGCATAAGGCGTCGCGCCCGCATATTTGTACATTCATTCCAAATTACAGACTGTCTATGTTACAAGTGCTACTTTGTTCATTACTGTTCAACATCTGTCGCTAGGTTTAGAGCGCGCGCCAGCTGGTGTTCTTAGATATAATCTATTTATAGATATAGGGCGACGCACTCCGCTGCCCCTTTGTAACCCGTGAGTCAATACATGATTTGTTAGTTAAGGGAACTATTGCTTTGTTTCGACTTGTGCATGTTCTGTTTCAGATAAGCGCCCCCTTCAGTGTACTGATTATTGTGCGACGGGACGAGGAAGCTTTGAGCGTACAGGTGGGTGAGACAGCTGCGTAGTCGCGGTCGGATTGGCACCTAATTACAATCTTTGCATAAGGCAATCTCGAAATTGTTATTTGACCCTGCAACTCTTGAGTAATCCTATCGTCGGAGTATTTTGCGTGCTTCGCTCCCGTCTAACCGTCCAGGCCCGGTTAGTCGGGTTAAGACAGGCTTGGTGGCGCCCTCATAATTTTGACATACCCTATATATATATATATATGCCGCAACACGCTTGCCCAGAACGTATCGTGTGACTCACGGCCGACTCCCTGAGCGTTCCAGCCGTGGCCTTTAGCCTATTTTGAGCCGATCTCAGGGCAAGTGTGCCAGTTTTTCAGGACTGATTCCGTGGTGCGATGCTCACCTTGGGTGGGTGTCGTAAAGTTCTTTTAATACCGTAACAAATTCTCGTAACTATAGTAGCAATTATTATGCCCTCTCGTTTTATTACGACAAAAATAATTTCTAAGTTTTTAGTGCGTAATTTATTTCCAGTATTGGAGGTATAATAAAAAATAGCGTAAAGTATTCGTCGATAACTAGTCTTTAAAACTCGCGCGTGTTTTAAAGACCATGTTATCCACTCATACTTTAATATACTATTTTCATTCCTAAATGTAAATATAGAAATAATTCTGTAGTCTTAATTATGATAACATGAAGACATGTTTTCTTAATACAGATCTAAAGTTTAGTGCAACTTTTCCGTTGTTGTAAGTACGGTAAAGTACAAAATGTAGAATGCCAAGTTTACGTTGGCTTTCTGTTACATATCTATATTGCATTAAACGAACATATTATATTTTTTTATAGTAATCTTTTTGTAGCTACTCAAAAATTGCTTGTATAAATATTAGGTAGGTACAATAGTAATTTACGATACAAGTGCGTAAAGCTACTCTTTAGGCACGAGTGGGGTAGAGTTAAAACGCGAGTGAGCTAGCGTTTTAAGCCCCGCGAGTGACTAAAGATGCTTTACGCATGTGTATCGTACAATATTTTATCTACGATAGAATCTAGAAAACACGGTAAATATGAAAAAAAAATTAAATGTAAATTAGGATTACCAGCAACCGGTCGTAATTTTGCGTGTTTTAAAAATTTTAAAACACGTTGCTACTCACAACGTGCCTAATGAAATCTTTTAAATACGTTACTACTGACGACGTAAACTAATGAAAACATGTTATTAAACAATCGTTTTACAAACTTAAAACTGCCAACTAAAAGGCAATTTTACACACTGTCGTAGATAAAGTAAATTGAATAGCTAAGTACCCTTCCATTTAGGTTAATTGTTACATCTTTATTTCAATTGCTAGTTCGGTAGAACATGAGTAACTAAGCTCAGTGTTGAATTTTAACACTTGGGTGAACTAAATAATTATGTTATTTATTCAATTTTGACAGGAAAAAAACTCCATAACAACCTTCATAAACAGTATGTGATTCACAAGTGAAATAAAACTGTTTTAATTCACTAGAGAATTAAAAAAGTTTAATTCACTAGAGCAGCGGTCGGCAACCTTTTGGCAGGCAAGGGCCACATAGTGGCAAAATGAAGTGAAGGCGGGCCGCACTTATTCATAATTTTGATAATAGGTTTACTATGTATATCGGGGTGATATTAAAAATGCGAAAATATTGCATTTAAATTTTATTAATACGCAGGAACAATGACAAAAAAGTTAGGAAAAATAATAAAAATACGATAACTATGTACACAGTATATCTACCTACATATAACTGTACTTATAAAAAATATTAGTGTGACTTTTGAGGCTGTATTTTAGCGGCTATTTGTTGTATGTTAGCTTTCATGTTTGTAGTTGAAATTCGAAGAATGGCTCTCAAATGCTGATCTGTGAGACGAGAAGCATATTTATTTTTTCTGTAACTGAGAATTGATAAAGCTTGTTCGCACAGGTAAGAGCTGCCAAACATTGTAATTAATTGCTGAGCAAACCTTTTCAATTCATCAAAATTAGATGGCAAGCTGCCATAAAATTTAACAAGATCATTGATTTCAGAGAAAGAGTTTTTGAGAGTGTCATTCGATTGGATGGGACTCATGAAGAATTTTGAGTTTGAGCATTTAACTCTTGTCAAAATTAGACTGATTTTTTTTAATTACTACTTTTGTATCACATTTCAGAGGCTATTTGTTTCAATAATTTCAAGGAACTACTGATTTTGAGAAAATGGTCATTTTAATTTCTTAACATTAAACTGCAGCAGGATCGTTTCAGAATCCATGCTTTTAAAAAATTCGCGTCTTTCTAGGTTATAATTAGAAGTAAACCCAAACATGGTCTTCTGCTAAGTGGTCAAGCGGAAATGAAGCGGAAATGGAGCGAAAATAAATTCGCTCCCAAAAATGGCAACTGCTGCCGAAGCGAAACCGAAGCGCTGACGGTCAACGAAGCGTTCAACGCAATCGCTACCTCAGCGCTATGTCGGCTGAACGCACCCACTCTGTGTCTGTGATATTACATTCTTATTAAATGCACGCTCGCTTGAATTTTGCGCGCGCATTACGCAATTATTTAAATTTTAAGTAGGTATATAAGACTTTAATTTACAAAACAGTCGAGGGCCGCAAGATGGAGATCCGCGGGCCGCATGCGGCCCGCGGGCCGCGGGTTGCCGACCGCTGCACTAGAGAATTAAAAATGTTTCAATGAAGAACAACATATTTTTATTATTTCTACAAATATTTACATTCAATTATTTTTTCTCTTTGTAGTGTGTAATATATAATTACTAAAATTTAGATCAAATTGACGATGAATGTGCAAATTTATATCTTAATTTGAATATTTTTAAATTTTTTATTCAAAATTTCATCAGAATTGAATAAAAACATATATACTCCACTTGAATTAAACATTTATTAACTCAAAGATATAATCTCTTAACCTCTTTTCGTGAATAAACATATGTAATTCACTTGGTGTATAATATTTATAAATTGACATTAGACCCAACGCAAACTTTATTAAATGATACTCTCACATTATTTTTGTAGAATATCATATAATTGCTAATTAGGCAACGACCTGTTAGATTGAATAAAATATTGTGAATTGAAGGGGGTGGGGGTGTAACATGATGTCCATCAACTTTAAAAGTGATACGGGGTTGTTTCTTATAGTCGGAAATGGAATCTTAAGTTTTGACAGCGAGCAGCTACGTCGAGCTTACCTTAATTGAATTCCTTGCAGCCGCTAAACTACCTTATACACAAACAAATCTTATGATCAAAATCGTATGCATTATACAACTGTGTTTTATTCTACTACTACAATTCCATTATAAATGCAGTTAGTTGAATTAAAATGCAATGCTTCCTGGTATATTTATTTAAAAATAGCATTAATTAATTTAGCCCCAAATAAGTGGGTAACTCTTATTGGGTCCATGTTCGCTTCAAGTTCACTTTGACTGATTCAAAGAATACCAAATAACAGAAATTACATTTATTCAACACTATGTACATATCAAACCTTAATTGAAACAATAAATCGATTTATAAACTATTCCAAATCGTAAGCATAAAATAAAATTCAATTCGGTTCCGGTTGTGGGCAAGCCACCCAGATGACAGGGGCCGTCTCGGCTCTTAACTGTTTGACAGTCGCTGGAACTTCCCAGGATGATTGGCAGAGGTTGGCAGTACTGCTAATGTAAACAAATGTCAGTTGCGAGTACATGGGTTGTGTGAGGTTATCAATTCCTTTAGTTAATGAAAGCACGATGTTATCAGTTACTTTATTTAATGAAAGCAAATAAATTTTCAGATACCACCTGGACGGACTTTCTCTTGTTTTCCACATGGTCGACAGCGGAATGTGACTTGGTGATAACAGTGAGTGATGAAAGGCTAGCTGGGCTGATAACGGATAGATCGCTCGTGCCGAGGTCATGTAACTACGAAGTTTGAGGTATGTAAATTTTGACCTGGGGGAATTGACTATCATGCGGGAAGCTTCGAGAATAAAAATTATTTAAAATAGCACAGCCCGATATCAGGTTTGCGCTATTTCAAATTAGTAAATTGGGAACACTTCGGGACGTTGAATTATTTCAAACCGAAACATTTCAAACCGCGCCACCCGATCGCAGGTGTGCGCTATTTGAAACGAATAAGCTACGGGACTTTGAATTATTTCCAAGTAGCGCAGCCCGATCTCAGGTTTGCGCTACTTGAAATTAACAAAGTGGTGCAGCTTTGTGAATATGAACTAGGCAGTCTTGAGGCGTCCCGAATCCCAGGTATGCGCCATTTTAAATTAATAAATTATTAGAGTTTCGTGAATATGGATGGGCTATTATTGACGCGCCCCGAATCCCAGAAATGCGTCGTTTTAAATTAATAAATTGGCAACTTAATGGAGCGGGTTGAGGATATCGTTCGGGGAGCTGTATCTAAATTTTATAGAAGAATTCTGGTATAATTTTGGTCTAATTCTGCTGCTCCACCGGCGAAGAGCAGCGCCCCCAACGGCCGAAGCTTCAGGATTGGGTCGGACGGTCGAGATAATTTCTCGAAATAATTCTCGAATTAATTCTGGTGACCCAGCTGAGGTAAGAGCCAAGCCCTTCCTCAGATGGGGCAGCGGGAACGGCCTGGAGAAGCGAAGTTCGCTTTACCGGAATAAAAATCTCCTCCAGTTTGCGGAACAATTTCTTTTTATATCTGCCGCGTCCCCTCTCTGGACAAACTTAAAAGAGGAAAGGGCGCACTGGACGATTTTTCGTTTTATCCACGCATAACGACGAACTTGCAGTATCGAGCGGACTGGAACTTTTATAAAGTTAAATATGCGAAATTTTAAATGCCCATAATATTTGATTAGAATTAATTCGCATTTAAAATCAGAAAAAAAACGTTACAAAAATAACCACCAACCCTGCAGTACTATTACTTATATACTATCATAAACTGGTTCAAACTGCTAAGATTAATTATTGACTGTATTAAATAGTTAGGTTATTAATTACTTGACGTAGCTAACGTTTATGTCGAATGTTACGGCGTCAAATAGGTTTCTTAAAGAGGCTCCGCTTGTCAATTAGCTGACCACTTCACTGTCCCCTATTAACGCTTAAAATTAGATAAAACAATACCTGTGGCAGTTAGAACCTGCTGTATTACTTCCAACGGATTGCTGGCACTAGTGCACACTCAACTGCTGCCGGAATGCTATTAGATACGGGAAGAAAAACTTCATCGACCAAGGGTGTCCTGAGCGAACTGAGCGAAAAGTTCCAAAACGTAGGGTCACTAAATCGCGTTGGCTACACTAACACAGGTAGAGAAACACAAGTTGACAGTCTTAAAAAACGAGTTTGTCAATGTCAAATTTATCATAGGTGCTACTAAGGGGCTGTCTAATAAGTAAAGAGACAAAAATCGAAAGTGCGTGGTTTTATTTTAAGAAAACCAAACACTAAATGCCAGACATAATTTTGTTGACAGATAGTTTGTTTTTCAAGCGACATTAATTTTTTTAGTTGATTACAATAATAGTAGCCATAAAAAGACAATAAAGAGTTCCTAGCAAAACGCATTCATTATTATAAAACCACGGCCGAATAATGCAGGTTTATTGGTGTAAGAATTAGACGGACTTCTGTTTATAAGAGTAGTTCAAGGTCTGAGAAGGGTAATAGCATCAATTTCAAAAAACTGCCTGCTCGTTAGAGGTCTCAGTCTATTTCAAGAAATATTATCAAGGTAAAAAATCTGTTGGAAACTGAATCTTCCACATCGGTTCACCGTGCTGCCTTAAAACTTCGATTTTCGGTTTCAAGGGTTTTTTATATTAAATGAAAGATATTGGTAATTAAAACTTACTTAAAGCTATCGGCCCCAAAATATTATACGATTCAAGAAAAAACAGCAAATAAAGTTAGGCTGCCGAAGACGTTACAAGAAAATATGATCTAAATATGTAATAATCGAAAACGAAACTTATGTGCCATTTGACTCCGCAGATGTCCCTGGCGGACAAGTATATCATACAACAAACCCAAAATATAACTACGCCCATAAACCCAAAAAGCTTAGATCTTTAATAGATTTTAAATAAATATAAGTAGAAGAGTAGCTAAAAAATCATGGAGTAATTAATATTATGTACTGTTAAAAAATTGTCAATTAAACTTTTTTACTATTTTTTTTATTTGTCTCTACTTATTAGACTCTTTTGCAGCGGGCACAGACAGCGTCTTATAAGTTATGTACATTTCCGATTGTAAGTTAGCTTACGCGTTAGTCGTCTAGCATTATTTTGGTTTAAGTAACAAACAAAACTCGAGTTTCGCCTCTGACGTGGTTCACACGTTGAGTTACCGTGCTCTTTTGCTTTTTCCTCCTGATGAAGCCCCTTACAACAGTGGGCGAAACGTTGAGTTCTTCGATCTCAATTATGACACGGTCCAATCCCGGAAGTCGTTTGTTACTTAATGACAATGCCGTGAAAGCCTCAGAAATCGCTATTTTGGTTTATCGTAAATACCATTTCATACCGTTACAAACTGGCGCGTGATCGTAATTACTTTTTTAGCCTGTTATCAACTGGCATTTCATCGGGGTGCCAGGTTTAGTATGTCGTAATTGTCGGTTTAGCCCGTTACAAAATATCATTGAACACTACTAAATAACGTTTCTTCTAAAATGATTCGTTGAAAGGTTCACACCAATCACACCCAAACTGAAATTAACTTTTCGGGCTGCTTTTCCGTTCTTCTGATACCGAAGGATTGATCATGCGCTTTATTTTATCGAGCATGCACGGCTCATAAATTTCCTTGTTTTCAGTTCTACCATAACACTCATCTATTTCAAGCATTCATTGCTTTGACATAACGTTTGTCTTGATGACTCCATCTCTCGTGGTGACTAACACAATCTCTCTACAATGGCTCATTCGTGGTACACAATTAGGTCTTGAATTTTTCGTTCCTACATCTGACTTTTAATTCCGTTTTAACACACACTAAGAGGTAAGTGTTATGGCAGGTTTTTGTAAACTACAATTTACCTGAGATTGTTCTTTAACCAATTTTTTATTTTCAGTACACTCTTATTGTTATTACATTAAAAACAACCAATAAGAAACTAGTACACTTACACACAATTAAGCAACAAATATAAAAAACCCTTTCTAAGCACCCTAGCCAAGACAAAAACCTAAACAAAATCATTTTAGCTACTGCATTACAACTTTAATTTAAAACTAACTGTAAGCATAATTGCCTAGATGGTTTTTAACGTTAACGTTTGTGTTACGGTAGCAATAGGGAGTTTTTGCATAACGTTCCGCTAAAATGACGGCACGTTAAAGCCCATGTTACCTAGCGACTTCCACAATACAGCCAATCAAAATTAAATCTTTCGATTTTAACGTAACGTTATTTTAACGTGACGTTGTGCAAAAACTCCCTAATACCGCCTTACATATATCATCTAGTACGAAACACACATAGCAGTTTAAGGCAAAGTACATAGACGCAACGTTTTTTGACTTATAACGCTAGTATTCGAGGTAAAATACTCAAAACCAAAGAAATGACGAAAACAAGCTAGATGAACACTTTGTACGCTATATCACCAACACCTTAAAAGGTCACATACGGAACGATGTAGTTTAAAATATTATGAAATAAATGTGGTTGAGAGCAGAGTGGATTAGGCCAAATATGTAATATTTCAATAACGGAAAAGTCGAATAAACCGACTGCTAGGATGACTATGTGGATGAAGAAGTGGAACAATAAATTCCAAGAACAGCAAACCTGCACGAAAGGCGTGTTTAGCCCTAAATTAGGGCGCAGGAAAAGAAGAAGAAATAGAAATGTGTCAACGTTAGTTGTATCTTAAATTAACCAAAATCCCATTTAACACTCTTAACCGCAGCATAAGCGTCTACCAAAACAGCTCTGTGAAATTCAAGAAAAGCATCCCTGCGAATTTATAACGTCCTGTAGGAATAAAGGGCGGAAATCTGGAATAGTCCGGTCCCCAGTTGCAGATATGGTAGTTTCTCTGCAATAGAAAATATTTAAAAATGTGTACAGGTTTTCCAAAATGTCAGTTACCTTTCGAAGTGGGCATGTTGAGAAGTTACCACACTTGAATATATTTTGTATACCAAAAGCGTTGCTATCTATGCCCTTGCATATATTTACATTGAAACCGAGTGGAAATTCTCTGTACTCGTTACTTTGAAATTTGTAGGCTTGTACCTTTCCCTAGAATAAATAGATGTACCTTGTTGAGAAGGATTTCTCACATATTTCATTTTTCTTTGTGTTACCATTAAATAGTCTGGAAGATCCCGTATAATGTTCAGTGTTACGTTTACAGCAGAGTAAGTTCGGTTAAATTTAAATGTTTGCATTCTGCATTGGCTGATCCAAGCTTTGTCGAATCGAATTACTTCCGTTCTCTCTAGTTCAATAACGTAGTCCTTTTGATGGAAGGGCTGGTAGATAGAAGGTGGAGCACCAGTAGATTCTGGGTGCTGCAAAAATACTACGTTGGCAACATAATAACATTTTCACGAAATGTGTTTATCACTATTTCGTCTTTTCGTTTTAGATTGTTGCCATCAGTCCATTTAAGTACATAACTAATTTAAAAATTTCATATTTCACATTTCTTATGAAATGCCATAAAATAATAAGTATATGGAACGCTCCAGAAAAATGGTTTTACTAAACTGACGTTCACACTCAAACCAACCATACTTATTCAGTAAAACATCACTTTTCTAAAATAGTTGCGTAATATACTATTCCATCTATTTCTATCTATTTGTCTCGCTGTCTGTCAGTCTGTCTGTCCGTCTGTTTGTCTGTCTGTTGACATCATACCTCAAAAAATATTTTCTGGAGGATGACGATATTTTGCATACACATTATATATCTACCTGGCTTGAAATCGAATATACTTGCTGTCACGCACTGGGTAAGCACTTCTGTCTGTCTTTCCTTTAACTCGAGAAGTGTTAGTTAATTATAAGTAATATTTTGCTTATAGCTCAGGTTTTTACTCTTCACAAAAATAGGCGTATTTTGGAACCAACGGATACAGGGTGAACACCTTACAATTTTAACTTTTTTTTTATATTTTCAAAATTGTTTGTTTAGTTTAGCGTAGCATTTACAGCAGCATAAGTTCGGTTAAATGGCGTAGTTCTTTTGATGGAAAAACTGGTAGATAGGAGGTGCAGTAGCAGTAGACTCTGGGTACTTCAAAAGTGGTCCGTTGGGAATATAATTTTATTCATAAATTAGTTCAGCAAATGTATAAATAATATCTTAGAAAGACAAACTTGTGTTTTCCAGTAAGAGGTTTATTATGTACTACTGCAGATATAAAAAACAGAATATTTGGATGTCGACTTATTAATAAAATAACTACCTAATTGAGATTTGTTTAAATTACGGTTAAGGTCATTTTAAGCAAGTACTCCATATTATCCTATTACATTGCGATTATATTCCACATCCATTGAGTAAATTCAGTGAAACGTAAGAAAATTGACATGGACGAGATACTAAAAATCTTATAAAATTGATAAGAAAAATTAAGAAGCTTCGATGCTCCGTAAACCAAACCATTGAAAAATGTTATAATTTTGTGTCGAAATGAACCAAATAAAAGAATGTACCAAAAAGAAGCAAACAACTCACAAACATAAGTCGGACAGGTGCCAGAGAGCCAACATAATGCAGTAAAATTACTTAAGCGTTACAAGCATTTTTTCGATTTTGCAAATACCCGTTTCATTTAGGCTCAAATTGATAGTTTAGCTATGTTTTAAAACTCATTTTGTGCGTTTCAAATACTAACGTCTTCCGGATTATTTTATGATCGTCTATTTGAATTTAGATGTGTTTGCTTGGCACATGAATGATGTTTTAATTTTAATTGCTTTTTGGCTCCAGAGCGTCGGCCGTTCGTACAGGCCGAGGCTCCCCCGCATTGGGCGAGGAAGTAGTGCAATAATGAGGCAATCCTTATGCTTTCATATGAGTTAGAATGAGAACAAGTTAAGTAGCGCTTGCGAACGTTCCTTTAGCTTCAGAATCCTATCGCCTGAGTTCAAAAAGACAACAAGTGTAAAGGTTTTGTTCCGGGGGCGTAGGCCTTGGCCTTCGCCGGCCAACGTCGAAATTAAGAAGTTAAACGTTGTGAATAGGTGTTACCGGTCAAGACTTGGTCTGTTTTGTGTAATTAATAGCAGAGGAATTCTCATACCGCGGAGTCAGCAGCTGCAAATTGACGCCTTGGGGCGGAAAATTAATTGGGAACCTCTGTTGTGCTAATTTGTTGTTAATAAAGTTATGTGTACCGTACCGCAACCCTTGCTTGTTAATTAGGTTTTTCGTTCTACCCTCTGGGGATTTAACACCGTTCAAACTAGGGATGGGCGCGTGTCGTGAAAACAGTCGTATCACGTCGGGTCACGGCGTGTCACGTCGTGAACGTGACTAATATTTGAAAATCGTGACGTAAACGTGAGTGAACGTGAGTGAAAATTTCCAAGGCGTGATTCACGTTTCACGTTAATTTCACGTTAAATATTTAGAGTGCGCCGGGTGAACCTATTTTTAGAAAAGTGTGTAGATGAACTTATTATTCTAATAAAGGTAATGTTTTGTTTTGTATGCTCGCCTTAACGCTGAAAATGTTGATCCTTGAACGTAAAAGTACTTTTAAACCTACGAATTAAAAGTGTTGCCTAGCAACATATACCGTATATACTCATACCAATAAGGGAAACGTCAATTCCAATGACAGATTTTGGTATTAAAATGTATTTGCGAGAAATCAGTATTTATCCCTTGTCGTAAGTTATTGCAGTCAATTTTCATTTCTTTCTTTTTGTGTCAAGTATTCTGAGTACAACATATCACGTAAATTGTGTACCGTGCAAAACATATTTTTAGTTCTGTTTAGGGTTTTTCATTGATTTTAAACTTGAACATTCTGTTCTATCTGAATTTAAATTTTGAAATAAAAGCTACGTGTAACGTCGTGAGTGGCGTGTCACGCTGTGAACGTGAGTGAACGTGAACGTAAACGTGCGTGAACGTGAGTGTTTAAAGCAAGCGTGAAACGTGCGTGACATCTCTAGTTCAAACCCACTTGACAGGTTGCACCCCCAAGTCGTTTCTCGCAGTTTCTTCAAGTATTTTGGGGCAGTCGCTTGAGCACAATATGCAGCTCCATTGAACATCATCACCGTATCAAACTAAACCCTTTAAAAGTATTGTGTTATTTTGTAGTAATATTAAATGCAAACATTGTGCAGTAAAAAGTAATTTTCGAACTTGAAATTAATCGTGTGAACTGTTGTGACTGTTAGTAAGTCATTTTTGTAGTCAATTAGTAGATTTATAACGTTTGCATGTGTGGTTTTGTGATGTAAAGGGATTCAGGTAACTGTAACAAAATTTAAGCAAAGTAAGTCCAGCACAGCTATTCGTGGATCGTCGCTCAAACACTGCCAAGGTTGGATCAGAAAGGTTGGGCCATTGCTTCCACTTTATCAATGAGCCCACCTGTATTTGTCCCGATTTATTAAACTGGTGGCGTCTGGCATTTAACATCTTTATTTCGTTTTCTGAGCCGTAACCCTAATTTAAGTAGTAAATAACCCCCCCTTCTCCATTGAGTGTTAGCCGGCAACCTTTGTTACAGCCCATCGTATTTTAATTGGGGCAGTTGATCCGAGAATTTTATGATCTGTGCCGTTTTATCGGGTACCTCAAGTTTTCTATTTGCACGGGAAGCGTAAATTTTTTAAGAATTGCTATAAAGGTGGTAACTCTTATTGTCGGCAAAATCATTTTTATAGGTCACGATACGCGAACGCTTACAAACGGAATGCTCGACCACGACCTAGTTTAACGCCTGGAAGTATGAGTAGACCTAAAAATAGCAGAAGCTTTATACAAAAAGTTACTTTGCAAAACAGGCAGAAGATTAACAACTCAAGTCCTTCCAATTAATATAAAACATTTTTTCGTCCCTAAATGTACATACACAAATAATATTGTAGTATGATAGCATGAGCGTATTAACATATTAAAATCGAAGTTAAAACATTTGATAGTTTATTTTGTAATCATTGTTAAACAATTACGTTGCCTCATGTTTTCTTAATACAGATAAAAAATCCAGTACAACTTTTGCGTTATTGTAAGTACGACAAAGTACAGAATGCTCAACTATACAAGGTGTTATAGAAATAAGTGCAAATACTTTAAGCCGTAATAGAACTAGCTAAACTGAACAACTTCTCCCTTTATCATTTTTTCGAAAATGCCCTCAAAACTGAGTTAAAATTCAAAACAATTTTACTCTAAAAACGCATATCCGCCTATGGAATAATATTTTAATTTAATGGCTCAAAACACAAAAAACATTTCTTTGATGTGCAAACCAACAAAAACTGCATAGGTCCTGATAAAATCTTTAGTTCACATCTGGTCACCAACGTACTTTATCAATTGAGGTAGGTAAGTTATTGATCGTGCAAGAACTTTGCAGTTTTAATATACTTGTGTCGTTCACCTTTAACTTAGATTTGCTTACCAAGCGGTTCGTTAAATAGAAAAGAATTTTGGTGAGCTCAATCACTGGTTAAAATATTTGCACTCATTTCCATAGCACCCTGTATAACATGCCAAGTTTACGTTGGCTTTCTGTTACATGTCTATATTGCATTAAACGGACCTATTATTATTTTTTTATATTAATTTCTTTGTAGCTACTCAAACATTGCTTGTACAAGTATTAGGTACAAAGTAAATTGAATAGCCAAGTATCATTCCCTTTAGTTTAATCGTTACATCTTTATTTCAATTGCCCAGTTTGGTAGAACATGGGTAACTAAAATGAGTGTTGTGTTTTAACCCTTGAGTAAAATAAATAATAATTTTATTAAATTGACATTAGATCCAATACAAACTTTATTAAATGATAGTCTTACATTATTTTTGTAACGACGTGTTAGATTGAATAAAATATTGTGAAATGAATGGGGGGGGGGGGGGGGGGGGGGTGTAACATGAAAGGTACCAAGAACGGCTCAAGCAGCATTGGAAGGTTACTTAAAGATTATCGAGGATAAGATAGATAATAAACGGTTTGCTGGCTAAAATTTATTGCCAGAAGGTGAGTTACTTCCGAAATATCGTCAAATCCTGAATTCCTGTAATAAGGTGCAGCAATTTACAAAACCATTATAACGGGTGTCCCGCGGCAAATTTCATTTTTAAACTTGAAATAATTTTTTTATTTCTTCAAGTATTTTATTGAAAAAAATTACAAAATAGACCTCAATCTTTGGGAAATTATTTGTGAAACAGCACATCCACCAAATAACGCCCCTCACATTGTACCGCCGCTTCTTCCAAACAAACTTGAAAATTGCGCATCACACGCATAAGCATAGCACGTGTAATTCTACGAATTTTGCGGGTGATGTTCTGCTTTAACTGTTTTGATAGACTCCATTACAGCGGTGTTATAATAACCACATTAAAATATTAATATACGTAAATAATATCTGTATTTTTCGTTAAAAGATAAAAGTATAGTTGTTTTTTTCGGGGGATGAAGATTTTTTCACGAGCAGCGTCATGATAATTTTACGAGCGAAAAATGTTATCGCAAGAAGTAAATGTTATTTTTTCTACGAATATTAAAAAATAAATTACATTATGTATTGCAAAAACTACAAATGAATTTAGAATCTGACCGTTTTTGGCTTACTTAATGTAGCCGTAATAAACAAAATAGCCACCATTCTTGCGAGCAAACAATTGGATATTTATTAATTTCCATAGCAACGTGCACTTTCATCTGTAGAGTGAAATAAAGAGCTACTTTATAAGCGCTAAACTATCTAATAAAGCTCTATTTTATAGTCCAGTATTTTTTTTCATAAAACTATTACTCTCGTAAAAACAATCACTTTTTGTACAACTGTCATTAAAAAATTACATTTTTATTCCAGGTAACTACGCTAATATATGTCAAAATTAATATTATGAGAGAGCACCTTAAAAGTACACACTTTTAAGACGTTAAAAATACTTAGTAAACCAATATTTGTCAGGTAACTAAGGAAAATCAATAACTTTCAGTTGTTTGACAGCTCGATATTTTGAAAAATCTAGTAAGGCTTTCTGTATTCTAATCAAATGTCAAAACTAACATGATTATTTTGAAAAATGTCTACAACTGCTTTCTATATTATAATCAAATTAATAAAAGTTACATTTAGTCGGTAAAAATAATCTTGCTGATTTTTAACGACAATTGTACAATAGTATATTGTACAACTAATTATTAATCTCATACTTCGTTCACGAATTTGAAGTTTTATTAACGAGGGCGAAGCATAATCATCGCTGGTAACTCGAAATTTGGCCGAAAATCAGTCATATTACAAACGTGCAGTAACGTGAGAAAATTCTTATATCAAAATTAATTAATAGAATCTAATTACATCTGACCAAATATCTCTCGTTTAATTGGAACAAACCGAACATTTCAAGAAAAAACACAATACTAATAAAAATAGTCGTTATTTATCAACTCAAGATACAATAAATAAGCAATAATAGTGGTCACGGTGCTTGCGTAAAGTGCAGACGCATTATAATTCAACACGTCTGCAGTTTACTTCTGTTCTGATTGGCCGTACGACTTCGGAAAAAACGATGTGATGGGTTATACCTTATGCGTCTGCAGATTACGTATATGCGTCCGGGACGCTATTTCAGCAGCCAAACCGTAAGAGATAGAGAAAAAAGTTATGAAAGTTATATGTTTAGAATGGTCATGTCAGGTCAGGAACCAAATTTCAGTCACGTGACACTTCCGGTTTTCGAGAAATCACGTGATTTCCGTCCGTCCGGGACGCTGGTCCGTCCGGGACGCTGTTTCAGCAGCCAAACCGTAAGAGATAGAGAAAAACGTTATGAGAGTTATATGTTTGAAATGGTCATGTCAGGTCAGGAACCGAATTTCAGTCACGTGACACTTCCGGTTTTAGAGAAATCACGTAATTTCCGTCTGTCGGGGACGCTGGTCCGTCCGGGACGCTGTTTCAGCAGCCAAACCGTAAGAGATAGAGAAAAAAGTTATTAAAGTTATATGTTTGGAATGGTCATGTCAGGTCAGGAACCGAATTTCAATCACGTGATTTTAAAAAATATTATTGTTTTTATTTAATACGCGTTATTTGAAAAACGGTCTTTTTTGTTTTATTAAATGAGACATTTGTCTCACTGGTTGCTAGTGTTATTATAATGCTGCTTCAAAGCTTTATACTTTAATTAAATTTTGTTCTTTAAAAATATTTTTTGAAGCTAATTTTCAATATAAGGACAAGTAACAGCAGACTCACCATTTTTATACCCACAATACATAATATTAAAAGTAGTAGAAATAGTAACATCTTTAAATTTCTGTGCTACACTTTAATACTATCGCTTACACTACAAAAAACAAAAGTAAAGTAGTTTTCTTATACGGAAAACATTAACATATTGACGCAAACGAATATGTAATACTCCGAGCAGAAAACTACTTTTTAACGATACTCATCATTATCCTTAGCAGAATTGTTTATTACTAATTTCTAGATGACGTCAATACTAATGTAAAAGAGATCTACAGTTTTGGGTGATTAGAACGATCTAATAAAATTCAGATAAAGCCCCCAAGTGGGCATCAGTTTGTTGGGTGAAAAAGCGGTAATTAAATAAATCCGAAATAATAATTTAAGTTTCAAGACCGAAAAGCAGTGTTTTGCAGGTGGCACCAAGTAGAAGCTTGAGGAGACCCGCAAAACAGTTTCCGGTCATGTATCGTACAATATTTTTTACAACATCCGAGTCCGTACTCTCAAACTAGCGAATTCACTTTCGAAAACTCAAAACAATTATGACATTAGTATCTACTATTTAACTTATCTAAACAATAACACAAACTTGTTTCCATAGGAACGAAGGCATCAGTGACCGGCAAAAGCTTTTCTTGACCGGCAAAACGTTACTTTCTGGCGAAAAAGTTCTCTAGAAACTGCGGCGATAATTAATTAGTGTCAGGGCGCCACGAATTTTCACTCAAAACCACGCTTACACCCTTTCAAAATTCGAGACAAGGAAGAAATCGAACTTCAGGTGTTCACGACGTATATGCTCTGGAACAAACATCAGCAGAGTTACAGAAAAAATTGTAAGCTGGACTTCAGTCACTTACCTTTGCCTTCAACTAAGAATTTTCTTTAAAGCTAGGTTCTGTACGTCTATCTTACAACAGAACACAACAATAACGCCCAATAATATTTAAAATACTATAATGAACACACCAAGTTACACTAAATTCAGGTGCAGTAATTGTAAGATTATTTCAACTGATTATTTCCCTATGTGACGTGACCAAAATACAAACTATGGAAATATTGACTTCAAATGCGCAAACTACAGCGAAAAGGGATCCAAATGCCCTGAAAGAGCTACTAAATCGTAAAGGCGGCAATATAAAAATTTAGACAGAAACACTAAATTGAAATCTAAGCATGCAAGCACTTCAAAAAGGCCTGTAACTCGTAATTCTCAGGCGGGTGATATCTTATCCGATATAATATCGACAGTAGGAGAACGGTAAGCACGGTAAATATTTATTGACTAAATAAATTCTAATTAAATAGAACCCGTGTGGGGTTGCCAGTCCCCCATCGGGCGCCTCACCAGGTGGCGGATCGGGGAATGCTCACCAGATATGGTGGGTACTGGAGAAATAAGATACCCAGGGCGGACCAAAACTGGCTTACATTGGGCAGCAGTAGGACAATACTCTGACGACCGAATGACTGCCGGACAAGCAGTCACCACTCTCTGGCCAACAGCTCGGGTGGAGGAGCCAGATAGTGCAAGGGCACTCTTTTGTCCCTGGGTTGAGAAATCGACCCAGAAGGCGGATGAACTATATCAAGTAGTGAACGGCATAAGAATGCAGAAGTCAAATTGGAAAACCACTGCATTAAAGATCACCTAGTGATATTCCCTGCATTATCATCATGGCTAAAGTCAGAACTAAAAACTCCGGGGAGGACAGTTGTGACTCTTGGCCCTGACGAACTACGTGCAGATGTGCTTAAGTTGATTGAAGAACAACATTTAGGTGCTGTAACTTCCCTATTTAATACGAACTACGAAACAGGAATAATACCAAAAGAATGGCTTCAGTCAACGTTGGTCACAATTCCTAAGAAACATAATGCCAAAAAATGCGAAGAACACCGTACGATCAGCCTAATGAGCCACACACTAAAGACCTTTCTCAAAGTTATCCACCGCAGGGTTTATAAGAAGTTGGAAGAGGACATAGCAGATACTCAGTTTGACTTTAGAAATGGGTTAGGCACCAGGGAAGCTTTGTTTGCCTACAATATCTTGATACAGCGATGTCTTGATACGCCTGTTTTATTGATTACAACAAGGCATTTGATAAAGTGAGACACAAGCAACTAATAGAAGCACTGGAACTTAAAAACCTCGACACACGAGACATACAAATAATAGTAAAACTGTATCTAAACCAAAGTGCGTCTGTTGGTGTCTAATCTGAATTGAAGAAAGCAGTGGAAATAAAGCGAGGAGTCAGACAAGGATGTGTCCTTTCACCACTCCTCTTCAACGTTTACTCAGAGGAAATCTTCACCAAAGCCCTCGAAAATGTTGCCGGTGGAATACGAGTTAACGGCACTCCACTGAACAATCTGCGTTATGCGGACGATACAGTACTTCTCGTCGAAAACATGCAAGATCTACAGAACATGTTGAATAAGGTCACCACAGTCAGTCGAGAATGTGGTCTGACACTCAATGTTAAGAAGACCAAGTACATGATTGTTACCAAAACTGAAGTGCCCAATGAACATCTGTATGTGGAAGGTGAAAGGCTAGAAAGAGTCGAGAGGTATGACTATCTAGGTACAAACGTCAACTGTTCCGCGGATTATTGTTCAGAAATAAAGATCCGCATTGAGAAAGCCCGTGCATCCTTTGTGAAAATCAAGAAATTACTCTGTAGTCGCGATCTGAGCCTGAACCTGAGAACTCGGATGCTCAAATGCTATGTGTTACCAGTCCTTTTGTATGGTGTGGAAGCTTGGACCCTCAACGTGTGTTGTGAGCGGAAATTAGAAGCCTTGCGAAAATGGTTTAATGTCACGTCATGTGACTTATTTAAGGCCGCAGCTTCCAAAGTTAAAATAGCAATGATGATAGCCAACCTCCGAAATGGAGATGGTACATGAAGAAGAAGAAATAGAATGCTGCACGGCCGATAATATTAATGTGGCAAGTGCCACAGTCGCAAATCACAACAGCGTTACCGCCTGCGGTAAACTGCATACCGACTCAATGAAACACTTCGAGTTAAATTTCGATAAATCACCAAGTCACCTTTCGGCAAGTTTCTTTGTTGAATTAGCGGTCTGTTCGGTGTCGTACGAGTAAACCTTGCATAAACTGAACATGACCGGCCTAGTCCAAAAAAGTCGACAAAAAAATAAATTACTACAAATAACTTTACGGATTAAAGTTAACCTAACATATCGCCTTACCGTTTATTAAGCTTCGGCTACAAGCTGGATTGCACGATTCTTGAAATAAGCCAATGCTTGAGTCATGTACACTATTGCATTGTTTCGCATTTTCGAATTCTCGGAGTGCAGTGTTTTATTAGAGCTTTTCGGAGCGGGCTAATTTAAAACAATTCCTGGCTAAGTTAGAACAACTGTTAGTGAAGTAGATCATTCTTCAGTTATACCGAATTCTCAGTACCGTTATCGGCCTTTCTGTGTAAAAACAACTGCTTCCAAAACATGAAACCTCGTGCGCACCTCGTTAACACTTGGTGTTCTGGTAATTAGTCGCTTTTAATGCTATAATACGAAAAAATACCTCGGTAACAAGCCGGATCAGTAAAAAACGACTCCCGGGATTGAATTCCACTTAAACATGACCCTAAGCGATTAATTTTTTCTACGACTACAAACGCGAGGCCGAAATTTTGAAATTCCTCCGATAAAGCGGTCGCGAGAAATTGTAATTGCAGCAATTTATTTGTGGACTTCGGCGACCAGTTTCAAATCGACAAATTATTAACATTAATTACGAATAACACAGCTTCAACGCCTATCAAATAACCTTACAAATTCCTATCTCTAGTATTAACGAAAATTGTCTCGAAATTTGGAATACACCAAACGACAAAGATGCCTTTTGAAACCATTGCCTGCGAACATATGCCCTGAACACTGCCCGCGATAACGAAGCGGACGTACCTACGCCAACTAACTTGAATCTAGCTTATACAACACTTTTCTAACAACAAATCCGACCAGCGAAAGGACCAATGTGACTACGATAGCAGCAGTGGACTGTAATTTTGATTTAATCGAGAGCTACCAAATTATTTACTGGCGAGGGTACGCGCAACGACAATTAGGAAAGTGGTTGCCACCTACCTTTATCATGGCTCTTTCTCTTGGGTCCAGCCTGCAGCCGCTGCAAAGCGTTACTTGTCGATGGAATTCTTGAAGATCTTTTCACATCCTATTCTTTATTTAGCAGAACAGGGTTTTCATACACAAAATTAACGTTACGATTGTGACAGAACCCACTGTATTTTACGCGACGCACGATCGCTCCGGCACACGCTCACGCTTGCAATTGTTTCGCGAGACTTCAACGCTGCCTTCGATATTGGGCAGGCAGCTCACCTTTTCCTATCTTAACGCGACCCTCGCTTTTACCAAAAAAAAACTAACTGCAACGCCTAGAGGTCTAAACACACACCATAAGACGCTCACTCTTCTAAAAAACTCGATGTAAACCACTTCCAGAAAAACCATTCCTTGCTATCCAATTCATATGATGTAATTGATTGACAATAAACTTAGTTCGGCATCCAATTCCAGAAATTGCTTTTGTAGATTATAACTGAATTACATAGAACATTCTCACCACATCCATTTTCTTCCTCCTTACCATCTTCACATCTTTAAATCTTTTAAAATTTTACGTTTTGTTTTCTTCTCGAACATTTTATGTTTAATTCACAACCCCTTATACTCCAAAAACAGATTAAACTTTGTATAAAGAGTTTATTTTATAAATTTAGCCGCTTAGAAAGGTATTACATGTTTTTTGTACCAAATTATTTTACATTCTGATAAATATTATTATCTCCTTAGTGATATTGTTTAGCATATATTTTAAAGTCCAACACTATATAATCCATATCATATTTATTCATATTTATCTAACACCCACTATGTTGAATGATATTTCTCGAATAGGTATTTGTCATTAATCCCCACTTTATTTCAGACAATAATTAAATTATGTTAGAATCTTTCTGTTTCTTATATAGCATCATTCAATTGAATATAAATTCTATTTCATTTCTTTACCAAATACATTTTAATAATTTCGATATCATTCTAATACTTAAATTCATCTTTGTAACTTAATACTGTATTCTTTTAACCTTTTTAATCTGATATTAAACACTTATACTAAAAACCATTACAATATACTACAGTCGATGGTCGGTAACGGTGCACGTCCGTAAAAGGGGGAAGACGAAGAATATATTTTTATAGTGCAGAAGGCATACTTCACCACTATATTTGACGCCAGAATTTTATAATGTGATATTTTTGACGATTTGAATAACTAATTTTCCCCGAAATGATAGAATATCTAAGGATGCATTTAAAATGTCACCGAAGCTATTATCAATGAAAGATATCACAATGAAGGCAATATGTAAACAATTGAAGCTGGGAGATATACAATATTATGAAATTAACAGATTCCAACAAAAAGAGATTTCCGCTTTTCAATGCGTTAATATGTTTGTTAATCGTCTTTCCAACTTCAACAATATCTTGCAGAAGTGGGTTTAGCGTTACGAATTACGTTAAATTAAAAACCATGGCTTTCCTGCAAATCTGTAGTTTGGATTACTAATTAACCCGATATATCAATGGATCAACAGTTGATTTATTCCAACCAGAGAGTACAATTTTTCAAGTAAATCGTGTCATGCAAGTACTAGTAAAAATTAAAAATATATGTTTACTACAAATACATACTGTAATAGACTATATTAAACAACTATTTCCCCATGGTGCATAGAATACAAGATGTAACGTTCCGCAAAATGGATGCATTGTGGGCGGAGCCTCAAATTCAACCAATAAGGAATGGGCCTACAAAGGGAACGAATGGTAGTACGGAAGTGTATTGTTGAAGACGCTGTTTATGTCAAATTCGAAGTTAAGTTTTGCGTCATTTGTGTCAGACTGACGAAAAACCTAACATGCTAACCTCGAATTTGACATCGACTGACAGTGCCAGCAACAATATACGATCGCGGCCATGATGGATTTCCTGCCTAGGCGCATTGGGGATTGGTTGACATCTCCCCTCTACTTTCTGGGAACGTTTCTCCTTGTATTCTTTACACCATTTATTTTCCTATGAACAGATTTTTTGGTGGTATTTATGTCGTTTCGTGAAGGTCATTTCTGGAGAGCGAAACTTCAAGAGGCCCATGAAGTATCACAGCGCCACCTAGAAACAAGGCGAGCTTGTGACATTGGTTATAGCAAGTGTGTTAGCTAATGGCTGCGACCTAAAAATGTGTAGATCATAGATATACGTTTGTTAGAATTACATTTTAATCAAGAATTTTATCCGTAAGCGATTGTTGCATCCATATACTGCGGCAGTAAATGTAACTGTCTATAATTAGTTTTTAAGTGACCCTGGTTTGGAGAAAGATATTTACAAGTTATTAACCCTAGATATTTCATGAAGAGGCGGGCAAATATTGCCCGCTGTTTTTGTTTGGCTACAATTTCTTTAGTTATCAATTGGAATAAATGATTTGTTTTGTGTGCCAGTACTTTTACTTAAGCACCTTTTAGTTACGTATTTCTGAAATATTTTTGCTTTTTCATCTTAAAAAGTATGATTTGAGAACGAATATTTTTAATTTTTTTTATTTATTACAAAAAACTAAGCTAATTTGTTTAAAATGAAGTAAAGGCATATAGAAAACACGATTATTTATACAAATTGTAATTCCGAAAGTTTTAGTGATTAAATTTGGTAATCATATTTCCAAAAATTTAAATATCTACGTATTAAAGAAAATGAGTAATTAAGCGTAACTAAAGTTATTACTTTATGCAGTATGTTGTGTTTATTCTGTAATGTATCTTGTCAATGCAGTAAATATTTCCCACCTTAGGTATGTACGTATGTTTTTCTTAGGATTTCTAGGGTTAATTGAAGATGAAAAATATGTAGTGCTACTAAATTTATATTTAACTCCATGCCTGAGAGCTGATGTTTTGTATCTAATGGGTACTGGTAAGGTAAAGTATTTATGTTATTTAAAAAAAATTGAAGGGGGAGAGTATCTTTTTTTCGGCGAATACGATTCACCGCGATTTATTAAGCCTTCGTTGTAAGTATTCCCTCGCACCGAGAGCCGTCTTTCAACAACTACAGATGCTGTAAAATTCTACGTCTATCAAACATCTGTCCTCTCAATTACTAAAGCTAACATGATTGTGTTTAGATAGGCGTCAGCATAGCCAAACTATATAGCTGGTAAACCCCACCCTAACGCTGAGTTAGTCCCAAGCCAACCGAAGGTTATTTATATGGTTGCCCTCTCAACCTCGTTGCCTGTTCTAACGCCGTTTTAAACCGTAACATGACTTAGTTTTTTGCTGTTTGTGCACTCATGCAGTCAGGATTTGTTATAAAAATTTTTGTTTGAGTTCACAAGGTGTAAACCAAAAACTGCTGGGTATTTGTCTAAAAAGGCCAGATGTAAACCTAAATTTAATTTAACTAGTCAAGTAACCAAATAAGAGTTAGACAATTGAACCCCTTACCTTACAGATTGTTATTTTTGAAAAAGATGCTGTTGATTTTTTCTATTATGATGTTAGTATATGTTGTTCCTTTTAGTAGTTATTGCCATGACATCATCTACATAGCACATATCGCGAACTGTCTTTAATTATTTCTTTAATATAGATTCGGAATATTCAACGTGGGTTACAACACTTGGAGTCCTTTACTACTTACACATTTTATAGCAACACAGATAACCAAGATTTATCTAAAAAACATATTAATCAGAGCTGCTACATCTTTATGATATAAAAGCGACTGACTGTTAATTCTGACAGCTCTAAGTTGAAAGACCAATAAAATGACACGTATCATAAATAAGTGAGTTAACAAGCATCGAAAAAACCGAAATTATTTTAGTGCGCGGTAAATATTCTAGCTAGAGATGCAAATGCAGCACCATTTGAAAACACGTTGCGTTAGTTTTAGTAAATGCGTTTCCGTTATAACAACTCTGATCAATCCGTATTTAACATAAATATTGAGTATCTCCATTGCCATGATATGTATAGTTGAGTTACCATCTGAAGACTAGCATATGGTACGCGATAATATGCATCCTTGTCTGAGGCTTAGTTGAATTTAAATTTCTTGAAAAATTGATTTTAAAGCTGTACACTAACAACTTTTCGAATTGCATAAATGCAAATTAAAAAATTCTCCCAAAATCTAAACTAAAAGAAAATTTTAGTATTCAATAAACGTACTAAGAGACAAACAACTCCAAAGACGATTTATCCTTAACATCATCTTAAAGTATTTTATTTTTTACGCAAAGCTGCAATGCTTCACAAGACTCATCTGTGGTATTAAATATAGTGATCAACGTATGAAAACTTTGCCTTTTAAAACATGTATATTTACACTATTATTAAATGTTACATTTCATTCTTGAACGTTTTAATTGGTGCAGGTTTATTTAAACACACGTCACACGTGCCAATATTTTAAAAGCTATAGCAAAGATGTGTCACCTTTAGCTACCCAAAATCCCATTTACGACTTTTTATTGCCGCATAACCTTCCAGCAAAAACAAATCCTTAGAGTTTAAGAATCCATTTATACTAAATTTATAACGTCCTGTAGGAACATACGGAGGAAATTTGGAATAGTCCGGTCCCCAGTTGCAGAAGTTGTAGTTTCCCTTGAAAATCAAACATCTCAAAATGCATGTCCACATACACTAATATTTTGGAATTACCTTTCGAAATGGGCATGGTGACCAGTTACCACACTTGTATATATTTTCTATTCCAAACGCATTTGTATTTAAGGCTTTACACAGGTTTAAATCGAAAGCGAGCGGGAATTCTCTGTACTCGTTACTTTGAAATTTGTAAGCTTGAATCTTTCCCTGTAAATTAGTTTAAGGACAATTTCTCATACATTTTCTAGCACATTTTCCTACCGTTACATTGCCTCCAAAATCTCGGACGACATTCATTGACGCGTTTGTAGCAGCATATGTGCGGTTGAATTTAAAGGTTTGAAGCCTCACCTGGCTTATGTAGGCTTTGTTGAATCGGATTACCTCGGTCCTCTCTATTTCAACTACGTACTCCTGCTGTTGAAAGGCCTGATAGATTGATGGTGGGGTACCGGGTGACTGTGGGTGCTGTAAAAATATAAAATAATATACTGTTTAAAAAGTTATAGTTTCCACTGGCAAAAAAATAAGCATGAGAAGTACAAATAGTAACGAACAGCAATTATCAATATTCAAGAAAGAAGCTAAAATCATATTAAAACGTACTGCCCACACTTCGATCTCACTTTGCTAATTCCAAGGAAAAATGCTGCAAATTAATAAACATAAATTTTATCATGCAGAAACTACATTTTCTACGTGCAGTTTAATTTCTCCTTCAGCAGAAGAAGAAGCAGAAGTTTAATTTCTACGAAATGAAAATCAAAATTAATAAATACAAGCGGTATGCAACAATGCAATACACCTACATCCATACCTTAATTTTATGATCATTTCCTGTATAGTTTGTTACGGTGGCAAAGAGGATTGCAGCACCATAACAATACTAAATTTGCTACAGACAGCTCAGTGGAGGAAGGGCGGGTAATGCTATAAGATTGCTTGCTCGGCACGTATTATAATGAGTTATACCCTAAGATACCTGAACAAATTCGGGACAGATTGTTACTTAAACGGAACTCCCTGTTTAAGCCTATATATGTCAAAGAAAAGCTCTTCAACAGAAAACAGTTTTTGTTTCGGCTGCGAAAATGTTACTCCCCCCCTCAAGAGCACTTAACTTTTTGCTAAAACTGGTTAGCTTTACTTCATAATTCGCAAAACTACATTCTGCTTTACAATAAAAGTAAAGAACCGTTATATTCAACGAATGCGATTAATATATCAGGAATATGTCGCTGATTGTTCAAGTTTCAGCAAATTTACAGACTACCTTCGTCGTGACGTCACGTAGTGTGACACAAAGAAACTCTTAAAAATTGCTGGTCGCGGTGCAATCTATGGCATCAACTTTGATATCCTTCTAGCAGGTTTCAAAAGTGAGTTAAAAGTGTCTTAAATAGTCACATCGGATCTATACACAAAACTTTAGTTTGCTGAAGCTTCTTATTGCATTATAATTTCCGATATTTAGACGGTAACTGTTTACTACATGCAATTCCTAATTAAGAACAGCAACATAAGCGGGCAGCTCGGCGGAGTCGAATAACGGGGAGAAAGTGAAAAGTTACGAATACAGAATGGCGAAACCCAATTGCCCGACGGAAGTCGAAAATGATACCCTTTTCAATTGTATGGAACGTTTAGCTTTAAAAGAGCTGTATTTTATTGCCTTAAATTTTTTAATCCCACAGTAGTCGAAATGTTCAAGAATCGGCCGTTATTAACCCAGTAGTACTACACTCCGCGGTTTGCCAAAGTGATCCAACTCACACACTTTTTTATCACATGTCTAGGGTGGACTGAAAAAGAAAAACTTGTTTCTGTGTCAAAAATTGCCGCGCCCGTCCAAGCCAAAATATTAACCTTGAAAATTTTCTAGTGTTATCACACAGCGACAAAACAAATTAATTATAGATATTTTTACTAGATAATTATATAAAAAGCAGGTTTTTATGAGACAATTTCTGGTGAGATGATACAGATGAAAGATAATATAATAACAAAATTTATTAACAAAGTGTTGTTACAGCTACTTTACGACAAAGGCGCCAAACTGTTACCACACGAAGTGCTCTCTACGACAAAGCGTCAGTCTGTTACATTACAAAATCGGGAAATTTTCGGATCGATTGCCCCACTCTCGTTACGACGGGCTGTGACAAAGGTTGCCGGCTAAAGCTGCAGTGAGAGGGGTGGTTCTTTACGACCTTAGATTAGGGCTACAATCCGGTAAACAAAATACAAATAATAATTCAAAGCGCCACCACTTTTCTTTTAAATCGGGAAAGCAACACAGATAAGCTCATTCAGAAAAGTGGAAGAAATGGCCCAAATTCCTACTTCTATCTTGACAATACTTGAACGCCGAAGACCAACAGCTGAGTTGAACTCACCATGCTTTGCATTCTCTTACAGCTGTCTGAATTCCTGTACATCGGAAGAATACAAAAAATACACATAAAAACATCATAAATCCATCCAAACACAAATAATTAAAAATAAGCTATATTAATGTAGCAAAATATATAGGTGACAATGAACATTAAAAGAATTACTAGTTACAGTTAGAAATACTACTCAAAAACCCGTTACTGAGGGTAATGACGCAACGTTTAAACTAAGCACAGGTGATAAAATTGGCGACAAACAATATAACTACTTCAAAAACAGTGACAACTTTAAATTTACACAAAGAAACTGCGGTACAACAATCAAAATTTACAACAAAGACTCAAAATTAACTTCTAGGCGGTAATTTCTGTCCAGCATCTTAACATTTAAATGGACGACATTTCGAACATCACTTCGCGGTATAGTTTCGCTGGTTACACTTACTATAAACTAACACAATACCTTTGAAAGAATTTAGCTGCTCTCGTAACGTTGTCCAACCAACTGCAGGTCGCGTTCAAATTATTGCCTACAAAAGAACGACAGAAAATTGTATAGGGGGAATAGTCAAGCAGGTCTGAGCGGCATTATAATCCCCAAGACGGGTAAGAATAAAGTACATACGACAGGCAGGGTTACAGCACGAAACTCGTGACTTTATTCAACGACAGTTTAGCTCACAAACGAGGTTTACACTTAAAATCCGCTTCAAGCGTAATTGGAGGTGCCTACTCCACAATACAGACTCCTCTGCTAAACATTTATTAACACAGGGCTTGACGATAGCGCCAATACAGCTTCACTACTCTAATTTCGACTTACGCGACGCGCGTCCAACGGTGCCTTCGCCGCGGAAACAACAACCGGCACCTGTTGACGGTCTTAATTCCGGTTGCGGAATGCATAATCGGGGCCAAAATCCCAAAGTCAAATGAATACGCGCAGGCGTTACTTAATTTCGTACGCTCTTCAACTTCTGAGAGCATGCAAATGACGTCGAGTTATTCAACATATTTTTCTTTTACGAAGGGGAACCACCCGTAAGCAAAGCACCCGACTCTTCGGTGCCAAAGAGCAATTTAAAATACGATAAGATTTAAGACGCTGCCGCGATATAAAATGCAATGGGCCGAAAAACGCTAACGAACGATATTGAATTTTGAAATATACCTAAACTTTTAATTTAAATGTAAATGAACAGGGAAAAGAACTAAAAATGGGAGGAAAGGAGGAAAAGTGCTAATTGCACAAATTGTCCTTACAGCGTGCATTTTTATACAACTGCATATATCTAGTAAACAAACACTGAAGAGTTGCCCATAAGCACGAATTTTATATATCACTAAGCGGGGAAATTGGTCTAAATAAGAGAGATAGATATCTTTGGCTTTGTTGCTGATAAAACTATTAATATTAAATTTTCTCCCACATCCTAGTAGGTACCCAATTTTATTTCTCATTGAGCCTCTTCTGCTTTTTTCGTCTGGTTTATAAGAATCGGAGAAGACACCTTTGCTACTAAATCCTTGGATCATGTCCATGTCAGACTACGTTTGCTGATGCCTTACCAAATGCATCTGCTTCTAACATGTTCAAAATTTGATATTGCTCATTCCGTTCCTAGAAAGTCTGCTTTTACCACATTTGGTAGTTGTTTCTCTTCTAGTAAATGGTTTATTTTTAGCTCCACATACGAGTATAATTACGATAATTCTGTACAGTACGCAGATTTTTTCCTATTGATTATTATTCGCCTTGAACACAAAGGTAAATTTAATTTTTAGGTCACCTGTTCAATGTATGATCTTTTCTTTATCCAGTTTGCGTAGTTAATCATAAATAGATGTGCTTCGTATAAACTTTTTTATTATTAATTTTGAATTAGTTTCGTCTTTGGCTATTACAATTGAATCAGCGAGTAAATGCATTTTAACGATTTATATTCGTATTTCTTCACACCTCTTCCTACAACCTTGTAAATATTCTGCTAAGAATATTTTAACTAGATTTGCAATCAAATATGAATATCAGGCGATTGGACTTTGGAATGTACAGACTAAATTTATATTTTTATAAGTACATAAAAAAGGTTTGGGGAAAAGAATATAGAAACTACAGAACCATTGCTCTTATACTGCATCCTAGTAAAGTGCTATGTGTACTTAACAATCATCCACGAGCATTTAAATGCGCACCACCTTTAACAAATACCTACCGAGCTCTGTGGATTAGTGGTTAGCACGACTGCTTAGCATTCGGGAGGTCGTAAACCCACGTGGTCGAATACTCCGATTCAGGTTTTTAGGTGGTTTTCCTGAGTCAACAGAGTACCTTCTTTAACTCGAATGTCGGGGCAGTACTTGTCCACCTTTCTTGGCCTTTCTTTCATTCTCCACCCCTCATTTTTCTCACCCATCCTGAAACTCGGGTTAGTGGCTGAAGAGGGACACAAGGTCCGTATAGCAACCCGCCCCCAGTGGGATAATTGAACTGACTTTAAACATTTACCTTTTTACATTTTACAAATACCTGAAGAACAATGCGGATTCATGACAGGCCGTAGGAAAGAATGTGTGGCAGTCACAGAAGAGAAGATGACGGAGTTTCTAATACGCATAAAAGAAATAAGTAAGGAGGTTGGAATAAAACTTAATAGAAAAAAATACTCTTTACTGGTTGTTGATCGTGCAAAATAACTAGAGTCGTTTATTATCACAACCGGCATACAGCCGAAACACGAACTCACATATTTGGTTGCTTTAACAACAAACAAGAAAGGTTGTGTGGAGGAAATAAAACGCAGATTAACAATTGCAAAAACTGCATTAAGGGGATTAGACTATAAAGTGCCACCAAATCTTAAAGTTTACCAAGAAGAGATTGGTTAATGCCCTTATATTCCCAGTAGCCATATAGATGCTAAGAATCCCTTGAAATCCCCACATTATAAGACTCATATTCTCCATAGAAAGCAAACTCATCAAGTTCTTTAGCCAAGTCATTCGAAGAGACAGCATGGAAAATCCAATAATCAAGAGAAAAGTAGAAGGAAAAAAGATCGCCAAATTGACTTCTAGACCAGTGAAAGGGGGAAGATCGAGAGACGTAGCGCGACATCTTAATTCCCCAAAGTCACTGAGATCACGACGTTCGAAAACGAACCCCAACCGAAAATAATAAATATTTTACACTTAAAATTTCTTAGGAATCATATATTTTAGCAACTGTATTCTTTTTAATTTGAAGCAGAGTAATCAAACTTACCATATTAATACCCATTAAAGTTACTAGCAAAAGGACCAACGGTTTTAAAACGATTTTGTCCATTTTCACCACATCGTTTTCGCCATGTAAAGGCAAACTTAGTTAAAAACTTCAGTAGAAATAAAATGTTATCCGCAAAATATGTTTCTAATGTGAACGACTAGAACACATAAAGCACGATAATATGCTAAATTACTTTTTAATGTCTTTTATTGTTGCTAAACATCCGGACTATTTTGATATTTTCCGGTGGTATTATTACCTACTATTTTAACAGACGGTAGAATATTACCATGACTTGGCAAATCTCGGAAAATGTGTTACACCAAGAATGTCTATACAAAAAATTAAATAAACCTATATAAGGGTTTCCCAATAGGAACGATATGTTTTTAAAACGTCATAGCAACCATATCTAAAATTTTAGAGATCTCACTAGCTGTCATTTGTTTTTAGTATAGTTTGACAATTCATCATGTCAAAATACACGCTTCAACAACGTTTGGTTATTAACCAAACATTTTATAAAAAGAGAGAAAAGTTGGGTGAGTCTGTAATCTCCAGAAATGGAACTGTTGATTGGCCTCCAAGAAGTTGTGATTTAACACCTTTGGACTTCTTCTTGTGGGGTTATTTAAAATCGTTGGTCTATGCCAATAAACCTCGAACTATTGACTCTTTGAAATTGAACATCGAACGCTGCATTAATGAAATTACACCTGATGTATTGCACAAAGTTACCGAAAATTGGGTTCATCGGATTCGATCCTGCAAACGAAGCCGAGGTAGACATTTGAATAATGTGTTATTCAAAACATAATTGTCATAAGTTGTACTATAAAATAAAGAAAAAGTTTTGCTTTTGTCTCAAATATTTTGCAGTTTATTTATTTTTAAAAACATATCGTTTCTATTGAGAAACCTTTTATATAAAAATGAATCCTTATTTCCCTTGGTCACGCCATAACTGGAGAACGACTTTACCGATTTTATTCATCTTTTTTTTAAGATTTCTAATACTTTGTAGAATGTTCCTACGGAAACAAAAATTAAGAAAATTACGAAGAAAATTGGAAAATTTCAGAAAACTTAACGACTATTTTACCTTCGCGCGTTTGACTGTTCGGGGAAGGAACGGGGCGGGGCGGGACGGGACAGGACGGGACGGGACGAGAGGGGACGGGAAAAGGGACGGAAATGGGGAAAAGGACGGGGACGGGGACGGGGATGGGATGGGATAGGATGGGATGACAGGAAATAATTACTCATTATTTAATACACAAATAACGAACTTCGCGCGTACGAAGTCGCGGATAACAGCTAATACTCAATAAATGTTCGTCAAAGCAAAACACGGTGATTCAGGAATTGTTTTGTAGTGCAGCAAAGTTGTGCGACCATCGGGAATGCCAAACTAACCGTATACCTAACCTATAAAGTTACCGCTAAACAAAACACAGCAATGTCAAATATGCAACAATTTACGTGAATTTGATTCTAAACAATAAGTAGCTTAATTTTATAGCAAAAATCTCGCAATGATGCAGCGTCTTTCAGAGTCTGGAGGTGCTTTTTCCCACTATTAATTCAACTACAGCAATAGTGCTAAATATCGACGTTGCATATTCCAAGAGGCCAAAGTAACCATGAAGTTTGAGCAAAGAGGCTGTGGGTGTGAAGCCAGACCGCGTAGACTTCTCTCCAGGTGTGGAAATGTGAAATCGCACCAGGGAAGAGCGTAGGCTCCCTTCCAGGTGTGGAAATGTAAGATTTTACAACAGAAGAGAGCATTGAACAGTCCCAAAGCAATGAAACAACAAGCATAGCTTGACAAGTCTGTACTCCATGTGCTTCGGATGGTGGCCACTAAACCCGAAAGAGAAAAAATCCGCAAATGATAATAACAAGCCTGAAAAGTTTACAGGACGTCAAGTAACGTGCCAGGATAAACCCAGATTTAAGTACCGAAGTTTAAAGGGAGCAACAGAAAAATATTGCTTTTGAAATGCTACACCACACATCGCTGCTGAGCTAAACCTCTCAAATATATCGAAGGATTCGAATCCACATATAGTAAGTCTTCGTAAAATTCACCACAGAGCACGAAAATCAATATATCAATCCATCTTCCAAAATGCACACAGAAAATTGCTCCCTCTAAGTACTAGTTCTCTTTCAAAGATCACCAGCATTCCCCCAGCTCCCAAGGATTTTCAAAATTTACACAACAATAGAAGAAGAGGTTTAGGTAACCGAATATACATCAACGGAGAAGCGGCAACCTAACCTACATCATAATAAGAAAAAATAACTAAAACTTAAGACAATCACTGAATATGAACTTAGTTTTAATCAATCTAACATATAGGGTGTAAAAAAAGTCTGGAATATAGCAATTATTTCAAAAACTACCGGAGATGAATTTTTCAAAATTTGCAGACTTATATAGGTAAAAACTGCGCATCTAGGAAGGACAAAACCGTTTCTGTAACTATACAGGGTTAGTCAGAAAAAATACCAACTTTTGTATTTTAAATTGGACACCCTGTATATTACCGAGAAATCAAATAGTCCTTCAAAAGACAAATTCAACGATATAGGGTTTGACGGACTTATCTGTCAAAATAACAGATGTGGGGTGACTTAAAGAATAAGGTTTACAACAATAGACCGGTTAATATTGAAGCTTTAAAGGATCATATTAGAAATGAGATACGTCAAATTCGATGGGATACTTTTGACAACGTCTTACGAGAATTTAAAGACAGTATCCGATCGAATTTGAGGTATCTCATTTCTAATATGATCCTTTAAAGCTTTAATATTAACCGGTCTATTGTTGTAAACCTTATTCTTTAAGTCACCCCACATCTGTCATTTTGACAGATAAGTCCATGAAACCCTATATCGTTGAATTTGTCTTTTGAAGGACTATTTGATTCCTCGGTAATATACAGGGTGTCCAATTTAAAATACAAAAGTTGGTATTTTTTCTGACTAACCCTGTATAGTTACAAAAACGGTTTTGTCCTTTCTAGATGCGCCGTTTTTACCTATATAAGTCTGGAAATTTTCAAAAATTCATCTCTGTTAGTTTTTGAAATATTTGCTATATTCCAGACTTTTTTTACACACGTATACGTAACAATGTGTACCAATTTTAGAAATTAACAATTTACCAAGCATTCGTCACAATCACACGTGTGTGGTCACAGCATTATAAGGTACTCAAGAACGCACAAAACATTACTTTCATCCCAATGATGCAAATTAAAATAGAAATAAAAGAAAAACGCCGAAAACCCCCAAAACCTTCAATGTAAGTTTTCATATTGGCATTGGCTGCTAATTATCTGAGTCTCATGTGTCATTACAACTCTTTTATTAATAAACTTTCTTTTGCAAATGCAACTTGTTTCGTTGAACCGTTAAACGGTTGCTCAGCGTTCTGTATACAACGTGAATGATAAAATCAGAAAAGCGAAAACAACAGTAACGGCAGCTAGAAGAACATAATCCACAAAAATCCTTCAATTATTTGAAGTAAACATTGGCATATACCAGTTTCAAAGAAAAATAAAATTTTAAAACGTTTTTGATAAGAAATAGACTTATTCGTGGTGGCGTGGCCTTCAGTCGTGTTTTGATTGCGCAGTACTTCAGTTAATTGTGCCAGCTATTTTACAGGTGAGTGCGGACTACCACCGATGTGGATTTAGATCCGACTAAAGTTACAACGAACGTGAACTACTACCGATGTGGATTACCACCGACTTAGATTACCACCGATGTGTATTTAGTACATCCAACTGGAACTATCACCGACTTTAAGAATTTTTGGAGAAAATATGAAATATCACCGAACTGAAATACTACTTGGTTTGCCACCGACTGGAAACCGCATCCTACAGCAGTTGCTGCAACGCATCTTACGTAAATCACGACAAACTTGAGTTATTTCCAATCAAACCCAGTAGCAGATCTCGTATGAACGACCACTAGCTTGCAGTTCTTCTAAAATTAATACTTTGACACAAATTTGTACAGTAATAAGGTGTTGGCATTATGTTATAACTAACACATAGGTTTTATTTTCTTCAAAATCATTACTTATGCAATACTTTTTGTTTAACCTATGGCGTATTGCTTATTTTGACTTTGCTAACCAAGAGGAATTTAAGCACCGGCAAAATTATTTTACTCAAATTCTATAAGTATTCGAACGTTATATACTGCAGGTGGTTATTTGATAACAACTAAAAAGCAATAATTTCGTAAGAGACTTCGAATGTATAGGACCGGTCATAAACTCAATGTCTTACGTGGGTAAGTGAAACTAACGGCTATTTCAGCTACTTGTTATGCTTCAATACAAGCGGATCGGTGGTGTTTCCGTTCGGTAGCGTTTCAGTTTTGGGGCAAATTGTACAAATTTGCTTCAATCGGCAATAAATTCGCGTGGTGGCAATGTTTATCGGTGGAAGTCCCCTCGGTGGTTATTTTGAGTAAATATGGACTCGGTGTTAATTGACATTTTGATAAATATTAAAATAGCACTAAAGCTGAAGTAAAACCACTCGGTGATGTTTAACACACTTGTCAGAATACTTTACAGTTCTAATATATAGCGATTCTCTTTCGAAATAGTGTATACTCGGAAGTTATTTATGGAAACTGTGGATAAAGAAATGTAAAAGGCGATTTACGACAGAATACGAGCCTGCACCTACAAATAGGCAACCCAAAATACTCACAAAAGATTTATAAATAAAAAGTTAGGTATCAAGTATAATGGGTTGCCTTTTTTTAAGCGCAGGCTCGTATTCTGTGGTTAATCATCCTATAAAGATTTACATATAAATAAAATACTACAGCAAAAAAACTTTGTACATTAATGTACAATTTTACAATCTTACAATTTATTGTAAGATATTTTATTATGTTTGCATTGGCAATATATAACACCATACAAAATTTTACCGCAAAGATGTAACATATTTTTCTTACCATTTCAACGCCCACAGTAAATACAACTTCAACTAGCAGAATTATCAGCATTTTTAAGTGTGTGGACACATTTAAAACCGTATCAAACTGTAACAGCAATATGTCTATGCTCTTCAGAACCACAAGCGACATTACTACGATTTTTATGGGATAAACACAATCACATTTTATTGCCAGTCATTACTGTTTTTGCAAATTTACTATAATTTTTATGTTAGCGATTTGTTGTATAAAGAAAGCAATGCAATTATTATAAATGATGTATGATGTACCGATAATATTTTCAATTGTTACTTATTTTAATATTTGTAGCGGAAGGCTGATGTTAGCAATTTCCAGGAAAATTGTAACACGTGAAACCTTCGTCCTGTTACAAAATATAAACACAATACAGGAACATTATCCATGAGGCCACTGGAGCTACCTACATAGAAGCACGTGAATGTGTAGGTGATACACAGGCCCTGATCAAGGCCTAACATAATTCTGCTCTTTTTCAGCAGCACGGTAAATTTATTTCATTTATTCATTCAATTTACTGAATCAGAAATACGGACCCCTTCGTATTCAGCTTCCTCTATTCATTTTCCTAGGGTTCTGCTTCTTGTACATCTGAAAGAATTGTACAATTTTTTTTAATACTTTATTGTCATCGTAGTAGCCTCCTTTTTCGATTTCCTTCGAATTGTGATCTATAGAACTGAATATCGTTTTTTGGAATTACTCACTTATGCATGGGCTCTGTGTATCCAACCCATTTTGACCTCATGAGTTTAACATAGTGGTTTATGCATATTTATCGTTATTATACAATAATAGTTCTCCTATGGATGGTTCTTCCGGGGAAAACCGATTTACGAACCGCAACCAGCCCAAAACAGTGGTCGAGAGGTCGAAGAGGGATTGTAGGGGATTTCTAGTGATAATCAAAACAAATTGTACCTTGAGATAGAGGTACAAATCCGGGTAACTTGTCAGGCGCCAATTGACGTACCTACCTGGGTGGAAAGTTCTCCTCGGCTACGGGAGATGTGCCCAGGTTCCAGATATGACTTACCTTGTTTTGTAATTTTAAAATGCTTATCTTATTTCAAAACTTCACGTAACTACATTCCACTCCACAAGTAAGTAACACAGAACGACTACGTTAAAGTGACACACATAAAAGTTGATTTATCGCAAGCCACAGCTTAAAGCCAGCATCGAAACAAACAATGCTAACAAGTAAACCTAAGAATTGTTTGCGTGATACGACTCCACAAGGAAATAAGTATTGATAGCCTGCTGACAAAGTAGCTACGTAATGATAGGTTCTTCCGGGTTATGCCGTGGTCGTCGATTTGAACTTGACGTTTCGCTACTCATGCTGTCAGCTTCTTCACAAGTTTTCTAAAGACTGGTGTTGGTGCCTTTTGGATTTGTCGTTTTTCCGCTAGGTTGCTCACCTGAAACTTGTTTATGGATGGATTGGTTTTCCAGAGCTACCTTCCATGTGTTACTAAGGCGATAGCCGTCTTCTCAATTGAAATTATTTGGATTTTTAATAATTTTTAAGGATTCCCGAATAACACGAGGGAAGTATTTTTTAGTTCTGGCTAGTATGTTTATGGAGTCGTAATTTATTTGGTGGTCGCCTGGTCCTAATAAGTGTCCTGCGATGGCTGATTTTTGTATGTTTCTAAGTCGTGTGTGGCTCTGGTGTTCTTTTATTCGACATTGGATGCTTCGTCCCGTTTGTGCGATGTAAGATTTGCCGCAAGTACATTGGAGCTGGTAAACGCCTTCTGTCTGTAGTCTGGGCAAAGAATCTTTGTTAGAAGGGATCAATTGTTCGACCTTTCTTATTGTACCATAGCGGACTCCAATATTCTTTTTATCTAATACCTTTCTTATTTCGTCGGTTACTCCGGCGATTAAAGGAAGGCAGGCGTAATTAATAGGTTTAGGTTTAGGTTCTTTCGGTTTTATGGTATATTGGCACGCTTTCTTGATGTCTCGTCGACTGTAGCCATTCCTGAGTAAGGCTTCTTCCACATGACTCAATTCTTGTGGTTTACTGTCCTCGTCACAGATAGTGTTGGCCCGATGAATAAGAGTCTTGATAAATAATCGCTTTTGTTGGGGATGATGATGAGACGAAGCATGCAGATAGCGGTCGGTGTGAGTCTTCTTTCGATATTCTGTATGGCTTAATCTGTTGTTAGCGGTTCGTTTTATTAACACGTCCAGGAAAAGTAGGCGTCCATTTTCTTCAGTTTCCATAGTGAATCTTATTTTGGCATGGTGGTTGTTTAAGTGTGTCAAGAAAGCTTCAAGAGCGGCTTTTCCATGGGGCCATATAACCAAAGTGTCGTCGACGTAGCGGAACCAGCATTTAGGTTTGAGATGGCTAGACTGAATAGCTTCATCTTCAAAGGCTTCTATATACAGTGTGTTTCACTTTTCATGGAAGCACCCCTGTATTTTATTTGTTTTTGTATGAATCGATTTGAATTTTTTTACCAGTTGTAGAACTCACCAAGAGGCATCTATTCATGTCCTTGAGCGCAAATGACGTTATTAGCCTGGCCTACTACGATGAAGAACATGGGTCGTATTGTCAATATTTTGCATCGCGTTAGAGTTACAGCAAAAAGTTATTAAGAAAAGTTGTTTAGAATCAAAAGGATACCCCAGATACCGATTTTTGTTTAATAATTCGAATTTTTAATTTTTATCCATAAATTTGTCAAAGTCCCAAATTTCAACTTTTAATTTGGTATCAAATGGTGCCATAGAGAAACAGAATTTTTATTATTGTTGCAAACGTCATTAGCTATTAATAATGGCTGAATTAAGTTTAACTGTAGCTGAGAAAGTAGAACTAATTAGAATTACTGGTGAAAATTCAAGATCCAATAGAGAAGTAGCTAGAATATTTAATGGTAGGCATCCAGGGCGTGCACCTATTTAACCTGGAACTGTTAAAAAAATTAATCAACTTTTTAATTTGTGTCAGGATAAATAGGTGCACGCCCTGGGTGCCTTCCATTAAATATTCTAGCTACTTCTCTGTTGGATCTTGCATTTTCACCAGTAATTCTAATTATTTCTACTTTCTCAGCTACAGTTAAACGTAATTCAGCCATTATTAATAGCTAATGAGGTTTGCAACAATAATAAAAATGCTGTTTCTCCATGGCACCATTTGATACCAAATTCAAAGTTGAAATTTGAGACTTTGACAAATTTATGGATAAAAATTAAAAATTCGAATTATTAAACAAAAATCGGTATCTGGGGTACTCTTGTGATTCTAAACAACTTTTCTTAATAACTTTTTGCTGTAACTCTAACGCGACGCAAAATATTGACAATACGACCCACGTTCTTCATCGTAGTAGGCCAGGCTAACAACGTCATTAGCGCTCAAGGACATGAATAGATGCCTCTTGGTGAGTTGTACAACTGGTAAAAAATTCAAATCGATTCATACAAAAACAAAGAAAATACAGGGGTGCTTCCATGTAAAGTGAAACACACTGTATATGTTAGCAATGACTGGAGATAACGGGGATCCCATAGCGGCTCCTTCCTTTTGCTCGTAGTATATTCCTTCCCAAAGAAAGTAGGTCGTCGTGAGGCACATCCTATGTTCCTCAACCTTTACATTCTTACATAACAACTTCTTTTCATAACTGATTTAAAGCCTATTTTATATTATGTTGGTACAATTTTCTCACTTTAAGCTAGTGTTATTGAGGGACTTTGTTACGGTGCAAACCTGAGTTAAACAGAGTAACCAAAAAAGCGTGAATCTACAACTGGGCGAAGCGGGGAAGGGTACTGCTCTAGATTTGCTTGGTCGCTTACTCCTTGCTCCTTAATTTTGTATCATGACGCAATCTACGATACAATTTGGTAGCCTTAAACCTAGCCCTAAGGTGGCAAGAATGCGCCTTAAATAAAAACAACTACAAGAGACATACAATTATCGTCCGCTGAAAGTGGATGGTTTCTTAATTACATTACAAGTTTTCAATTTTCCGGCAATAGATGTTTACGACATGCAAAACCTAAGTGGTAAAATACCAGCATATAATAACTTAGCTGTATGCAGTAGGTCACCCATGAAGGCAGCTCTTGGTCAGTACGCAGAAGAATTTTTGCTGCCGGAAGAATGAGCGGAAAGGAGAGTCGTCCAAATTACGGTGGTGCGAACAGGCTCCACGGAAGTCGATATACGAGATGGCAACAAAATGACGAAAAAGACAAAGTGGCAGCCCAATTATCCGGCAGTAAATCGAAGAAGAAAGCTCAATCATTTCAATGAGAAACGTAATAGTTATTTACGTGGCAAACTTAGTAAATTAGCTTCTATGGACGAGCCGGATAATTTGCAGAGTGAGCGACGTAGAAGCGAGCTTTGTAATCCGGTGAGCCCCAATAAAAACTAATTAAAGCGAGTCCCGTACAACGTTTCATTTCCTCTTGGGGAACATCCTAAAAATTAATATTAGTGATTAATGAAAGATGTACTAATTATTAGAAAACAAGGTGCTCGCAAAGTCGTGATGGCAACATTTTACAGGCACTGTGCCTGTAAAGACTCATTTACCGAGTCACTTCAGACGACAGTGGCACTTTACAGGCATCATGCCTGTAAAGACTCATTTACTGAGTCAGTTCGGACGACAGTAAACGACCTTTTAACAAGTCAAAAGGAAATAGAAGCTCTTAAAAACGTAATATTCAATGAAAGTCAAAATGCCAAAAAAACTTCCACACACTTGAGCTGCTCAAAGTCTCGTTGACTAGCTGTCGATTCACTCTGAATCCCGCAATTAAAAAATACTCGGGCCACCAACCCTCCCCCTTCTCAAAGCCTTATCGACTTTACGGCTATCTTCTTGGTTCCTTCTCTTACTTATTTATAAATTTTCTTCTCATTGCTCCTTGGTTCTTTATATTGCGTGGTCGACGCTCTTGTTGCATTAATTTGCTGCAACGTGATATATACCTACTTGGTTCTTCCTGTTTGCATTTTCGAAGAACTCATCAAACCATTCGCTTCAAAGGTTTCTTTTGTTTTTTTATTCACTAATAAATGTCATAATTATAATTTACAGGACTCTAGAGATACTGAAATATTCGTTACTGTGCTGGTCTGGGTTTCACCAAGTTCGTGGGTTGGAAAGCATACCCTTTGTTGAGTAAGTAATGTCGTTAAGATTAATAATGATTGATAGAAGAGAATCTATTCTTTTATCTACATAAATTTTTATATTGTATGCGTATTGAAACCAAATTGCAGACATACGAATAGAAGGCGAAAACTCAAAGGCTATTGCCATACAAAGAGAAATAAACAAGGTTGCGTATTGTCTCCGATAATCTTTAATATACACGGTGTACCAAAATTGCACAGAACAAATATAAGGGCGTTATTCTTCATCAAAATATAAGAGAAAAACTCTAATGAACATATGTCCTAAAATCATTCATTTCAAATATATCCTTGATCAAAGAATAATTAAGGATAGCAATTCGTATTTCAAACCTTTAACAATTAGTAGGCTGGTGTTTTGTTCCAACACACGTTTTTTTGTTTACATGCGATATGTGGGCGTTGTTCTGTAGTAAATCGTAGAGAAATAATAAGCATGCATTTCAAAGTAAACTATTTTAGGTTATCTTTTTGTCTTTTCTTTTTTTCTTTTTTCTTTAGTACAATGTATAGTAACTGTTCTAAGTAATTTCTTTCTTCTGAGACACTCATAATAGTTTTGCAAGTTATAAGTAAAACAAACAGATAATAATAACAAAACACCAACCTACTAAATCTAAACGTTTTAGAAACGAATTGCTTACCTTTAATTCTTTGATCAAGGATATCTTTGAATTGAATAATTTTAGGACATATGTTTATTAGAGTTTTTTCTTATTTTTTGCTGCAGAATAACGCCCAAATATTTGTTCTGTGCAATTTTGAAACATCCTTTATATGTATTTCAAGCCAATCTTTAGAGAAGCCGTAGATGACAACAAATCCGGCATATCAGTTAATGGCGTAAACATAAATAACTTTCGATATGCTGACGACACTGTAATCTTCGATAGCAATGTAAAAGAAGTACAATGTCTTATGAACAGAGTCTATGATGTCAGTTATTACGATTCATTTCGCGATTTGTAGTATTTATATCGTACTGTTACGCATCTTTTCACTCTAATGTCTTTGGCTGCTCAGTTTGAATTTCGCGCGCTGACGCCACGCCTACTTTTCTTGGCCTTGCGTTAGAAAAGTTCTAAGAAGTGGCGATTGTTTCGCAGCGCTTTCTTTCCAACCTCGCTCGGCAAAACGACAAGTTGTCGGATTAGCGGGTAGAAATTTCGGAAGATTTTTGGGCTGCCGTTTGTTTTGTTTGTGTAATGTGAGTTCATGAGGAGCTGACTTTAATCGTACGGGAGAAAAGGGAGCTAGAATTAATTAAAACACGATAGACTATGCGTAAGATATAAAACGAAGGAGTTAGGCATCCCCTGTTCAGCTCCCAACTTTGCCGAAGTAAAAATCATGTGCTTTGTGCAGATAGATCCAGAACGATGTCTAATTTTGAGAAATTATTAAATACAAGTAAACGGCGCGCTACGCGCACGTGTGGCGCAAGTGTGATATAGGATACGCCGACGGTCACGCTCCCAGCCGAGCGCTCAGATAAGAAAACCTAAACAAATATAAACATCTGCGAGGCCGGAACGTGATATTTGATTTTGTGCTACAGCAGACAGACAGACAAACACACATTAAAAAAATATATATTATAGATAACTGTCGCAGGACGTTGTATTTTGTTCATGCGTCCTGCTAATACATTCTGCTGAAGTTTTTGTGAAATGCGAGATCGGTGGCCTAGAACCTGCCGACTAAAATGCTCAATTGTGATTGAGGCACATTCCTGCTAATGACTTTATAAATTGATTCAGACTACTGAACCCAGTTTTACCAAATAAATTTTGCGAAAATTTTTTAAAATTTTTAATAGGGTTAAGCAGTTGTAAAACCATATAACAATAAACCTAAGTACCTCTACTCACTAGTAAGGAAAAGTAACTTTTCTCACTAGTGAAAAAGAGAAGTACTTTTTACAACTAAAATAACACTTGAAAACTTCGGCAATTCTTAATTATATTGAAAAAAAGTATTTTTTGTTTCTAGAACTGTCTTTTCCTTTCCGTAAAATAACAGTAAGATTCGCTCTCGCCGTCTGAATTGTAGCGATAGAGAGAGTTTTTGGCTTAATGTGCATTCGATTCGACTCAATTGTAAAGCACGTGTTGCGTAGGCGATGAATTTTTAGTTTCGGATTTAAAAGGACAGAGCTCTGCATTTTTTATGGGGGACTCTTGGAAACGCTAATTTCAAAACCGTAATCTTGGAGGGCAGGTTTGAAGGTGGAGCTGACCCTTAATCCAGCATCCTATACTGGTTTGGCAGGAAGGACTTGCAAAGCAATCCTTTCGAGCATTTTTCAGAGAAAGCTGTGTTCGAATATAGCCTGAAGGCGGTTAGTTCGTTACACGGTTCTCAGCGGTCCCGGGTTCAAACCCCTGGGTAGGCCCGAGTGTACGTATAAAGACGTACAATAGCAGTTCTTCTCAGGACTAACCAGGAACACCTAAAGACGGGAGTAAATCAAAAACTCCCGAAACGTCGTGTGATAAACACCCTAGACAGTGGAAAAAGACCAATAAAACATATCTTAATTTTATATGTTCGTTTTACAATTCGATTTAAGCGTAGTACGATTATGTGCCTTCGGAAGCTCATTCGGCTATAGTTTTGACCAGGAAAGTAGTCCAGCCCATTCCCTTTTGGTATTTGAATTATTTGTATTAAAAATTCAGGTTTTCCCTTATTATATTGTGGCTGTTAATCAAGATTTATTAAGTTAGAGGTGCTCTCAAATTCATTATAGTATGTAATAATCTCAGATAATTTTTATAAGGAAGTAAATGTTCAAAATTTAGCTATAGTAGCTAAAATTGTGTCGCTGATTGACCAAACTAATTTTTACACTAGACCCACACAGCCCAAGTACTTAATTTAGTATTGAATTTGAGTGTGGGGAAAATATACAAAAGCCAGGATAAGTTAAACCTCTTGTAATAGTATATTACATTAAATTAGGGAAAATGAAAAATTTAGGCAGTCTGTAAGATTATATATTCTAAATAAATTGCTGGTGTAAAGAAATTGCATTTTGCATTGTGGAGTTTAATTTGTGTATTTCTCTTAGCAGTAAATTACAGTAATTACTTTGCAATTAAGCATTTAGATAATTCCTATGTAGGATTTTACATTTGCGGTTTTCAGATATGGTTATTAACTTTTTAAGTATGGTGTGTGACTTTAATGTTTGGATATCAACTTATTAAGTTTGGTCTGCGATATTTATGTATTTATACGTTAATTTTTAACCCTTATACACTCACATGTTTGTGGCTTGTTTGTAAACTACCAGTGATTACATATCGTTTTAAATATCTGTTATGATCCACTTTATTGACTATTATATTACATTATATTCGTCACTTTTAGTTTTTTATTTTTGGCTTTGTTTGAGTCACTTACTGGTTAATCGTGTCAGGACATCAAAGCTGAACGTGCCTGGCTTCCTTTAATTTACTTATTTGGCTGCTACTTGTGACCGTTATGCAGGCTGTAAAAGAAGTAAGCAAAGGCAACCGGCTTCTCAGCAGGAGCTGGTGGGTAAAACAAAAGACTCTAAAGCTTCCGCTGTAAAATAAAAATATGGGTGCCAAGTAGCAAGTAACCCAGCACTTTGCTAAACACAAAAATATCATACGGCAAACCAAACCAGCATATCACAAATTTATATCACAGTAAATCAGCACAATTTCTCAATAGAGAGATTACCTCACCATAATTAAGAGTCTTATTAAGCCACACCAAAATATTGGCATATAATTTAAATAATCATTAAAGCATAATTCAGTTAAATAGGTTAATTGTAAATTAATAAATTATTGTAAGTAAATATGTCTAAGAGAATTAGAAATTGACGTTTTGACGTGGCCAAATGCATTACTAAAAGGAGGCGGTCGATAGCTTCATGGCTATGACACATATATTACAGATTGAAATTTGGATTAATTAGTTGAATTCGGCCAAATTCCCACTATGCAAGAGCAATCTTAATGTTAGCTTTAATATGCAATAACGCCTACACTGAATCAAGATCTTGCCTCCTAATATAGCGCTTTACGAACCGATACTGACTAAAGTAAGTTTTCAAAACTTTGTTAAAGTGTCGCAGCTAATAATGCAGGTAATTACTTGCAAATGCCGGCCTATCTTGAGGCTGGATTCAATCTAAAGACATGTCACCAACGTTACATGACGTTCGAGAACAGATTAAAGTTTATCGTGTAGATGCCGTACAAAATTCGATAATGTTAACACTTGAACGGGGAGCGATGCACAACCGTCCGAATGACTTTTAACCTAAAAAGCCACTTAGAATGACCTACCGCAATAGATTCTTTACAAGGCAAGTGTGGTGCAATAAAATTATATCAGTTACTTTAAATGGGTGAGGAAGACGCTTAAAATACATAATAAGAAAAGTCCAGTAAATACTGATTACATCGTAGCACTATCACAGGAACACGTTAAAAGGGAGCCCCAAAGTCCGAGTGGCCGAAATTAGAATACAAAGCAACCGACCTTGCGTTGGTTCTCCAGGCTGCAGTAAGCGTAGAAAGCGGGTCCGTTAGACAACAGGGCGGCCGGCTCGGCTAAAGCCTGGGCAGAACTAACGACCTGCAGGTAACGTATCGCTGAAGAAGGTTAAACCGGAGCATCTACCTTTGCTATCCATTGAAGGCGAGGGGATTCGCGCTCGCCGAGCTCAAAGCGACATCTGGGGGCCGTCTTCGCCAGAAGGAAACACCAACAAACGAAACGAAACGTCACCAATCACAAGGAGGTCGCCCAACAAAAAGTAAACCGTACAAATGGACCCCGCAAACATTGAGCTATACCATAGAATCTAAATAAACATCGTTAAGGAAACATACCCCTAGGTGTTTTGGGCTCCGCTTCGCCAAAAGAAAAACATGTGTTTGCTCAGATAAAATCCAAACTAAGTTTGAGGATTAGGAAATCGCAAAATAACCTTCCCGGGGACGGCATCGTCAACACCGGAAGGCCCAAAACGCAACACAAAAGAATTTCCAGGCCAGATGCCTGCCAAATAATCCCATTAAGGCTCATTTCAAAACGAAATCTCTCAAAGGCACCTATTCTGCAGCTACACAATATGGCAAATGACCAAAAAGACTGATAACACACTCCAAATTTGACAACTGGAGGGAGCCTTGAATATGCAACCGGACTAACACCGATGCAGCAAGAGAGGCCTAGCCTAACGCAAATTAATTAGACATATAGATTCCTGGAAATTCGAAGCTTGTAATAGAGGGTAATATTTAGATTTATCGAAAATAGGGCAGTTAAATATGTAATATTTTTTATCTTCATCCGTGCTGTTATAGCCTCTTAACCAAATTAATTTTAGTATCGTTAAGAGCTTCATTACCGCACTCAGTGCGGTAATGGATAGATATTACCGCACTCAGTGCGGTAATAAATATTACCGCACTCTTTTTGTACATTGAACCAGAGTTTATTAATGAAGATAAAATATTGAACAATACAGGTTTGCTTATGGCACACAACGAAACTCGTTTGATTGCCGCAAAACTCGGCTCACCGCCTCGTTTTGGCAATCAAACTCGTTTCGTTAAGATGCTCATAATCAAACTTGTATCGTTAATATCTATAAATGACTTTTATCCCGTAACATACTTCCAAAATAAGTCGAACTGGACCCGTTTTCCCGAGCTTAGTCGGTGGCATATTTCTATTTGAGAACGGCAAAAAATTTCACACGAGTTTAAAATCAAAATTAGATTGTTTCTAAGTTTAATTGTCTTCAGCAACAAGAGGAGATATTTGAATATTTAATGTACTTTTAGATATTTCTTATAACCTGTATAATTTCAGTCATAAAAACTAATAGCACAGATGCTAATTTACATTGTATCGTAGAAACAGAACTGATTGACGTATTTTATTGTCATTTATGTTGCCCTTTCACTAATAATAAACTAAAAATAGCATTTAAATTGCAAAGAACGCCTGCTTCCCTTTAAATAATTTTATCTCATAAATTTTTCTTTTTCCACTTGTTATAGGTTTTGCCTGTTCATCTGTTATACTAGTTGCTGCTTTCAGGTAGTGTTTCTACAGGTCTCGCAATTTTTAGAATCAAAATTATCGCACAGCTTAGCTCAGTTTCCGAACGAACAGTGGGTAGATCCAGGCGGTCCATCAATGCAGCAAGATTACTGCAAGAGCGAAACTTCAATTCGCAATGTTGCTTTCAATGCTGAGTATAAAAGTACAACAAATGCATTAAAATTTCCAATATATTTAAAAACACACTCGACCTAATTAGTACATCGGATGTGACACTAAAAATAACATTACAAAAATATAAAATAAAGTTCATTGCATCAACGTAATGTACACGTACAGTAAGGTCAGGATTGTTCTCAGTATATACCGTTGAACAACTTGTATATTTTCAACTTAGGGATAATTAGAATTTATTACGAAATAGGTGCAAAAATAAGAAATCTAGATCCGTTGATGACTGACAAGTAAATGGAGTTAACCATGTTCGAGTAAGGAATAAAATTTGACCAAAGATACAAACATGCGATGGAGTATCTTCAAGTACCTGCAAGCAAATTTGGCAATTTTCCTGACTATTCAATTCACCTGTCATCTGTCAAAAAGTGACCAATGAAAATCCAGAATTCTGACGTTTCTTGACCAATCAAAAAAATATCAGTGGATATATCTTCCTAGAAGGTATTCAAGTGACTATTTTTTACAAATGCGATTTTTAATAGAAAATAGTATATTGTATGTTAAGAGCTGAAAGTGCATTCTTGCCGCTTGCGCATGAATATTGCTGGTTGAGACGAAGTCGAAACCAGCAATCATGCAAAAGCGGCAAGCGCACTTTTAGCTCGAAATATACATACTATTTTTTCGACGACTGAGCATATTATTAAAGGAAAATATCAAATTTCGTTTTATCGCAAAAATTAATTGACAATCAAGTTAACATTACTCGCGCAGTCTATATGACATGTGACGCGATTATTTCCTCAAATGACGGGCGTTGTCAAGGAAACATTAGGACGTGGCTACCTATTTTGTTCACGCGGAAACCCAAAACGCTCGGCGAGCGGCAAAAAGATGAAAACGCACGCTCAGCGGCAAATGTCAACTTTCTGTTGTCAAATGACAGTGAGAAAAATCTACTTTCGATGTCAGTCGTCGAAAAAGTCAATATTAGTGTTCTGTTACTATAGAAATTGCGTAGTTTGTTGCTAGATTTACTGAAAACTAATTTGAAAAGGTAGTTTGGTTCATTAAATAGTCCCTCGAATACTATTCTTAGTCAAAGTTAAGTAGATTATTTTTGCGGTGGTATCACTACTCATGTCCATTGCGCTTGGGATTAGGACTCGTGCTGTCGCACTCGTCCTAATCGTACCAAGCGCAATGGACATTCGTGACACCACCACAAAAATAGTCGACATAACTTTGACTACTCAAGGTATTATAAGTGATTATTTTTCTATTAGGGAAACCAGCTGCTGAAGTTATTGTAATACTTCAAGAAGCTTTTAAGGATGAAACTTTAGGTAAAATTCAAATGTATAAGTGGGATCCGTCTTTAAAGTGACATTTCGCTTCGCCATCAAGAATTTTCGGTGTATCAATTTTCTACTAAAAAACATATCTGTCAAAAATTAGTGTAGAATTGTACTATTTTATTTTTAGTGTTGTTCAAAACTCAAAAACATAAGTCTACATTCACACAACAAAACTTCTCTTTGATTTTAATTGTTATTATACCAAAATGTATGCTGGAAGTTTTTTTAATACAAAATGTCTACTAACTGACGTTGCAAATAAAAGTTTTTATAAATATTTTTTATTAAGCAATTTTTCTGTACCACTTTCAAATCTAAAATTAATGTCTAGTTACTTAAAAAAATATTTTTGCTGTCACTGAAAGTAAAAGATTTCTCGAAACTTTTAGTTTGTTAATATTTATAGTTTTTAGAACGTTCAACGAATAGATTCAGTAATAAAATTGCTCAGTATAGTTTGCCAAAAACCGATTGTACATGTTACATATTTTTTTTAAAATGCGTGAAAATGCAAAACTTTATTGAAATAAAATCATTATAAAGATTAAAATACTAAACGTTTATACTAATAAACAAAGCAAATCTAAAACAACAATATATAAAAAAGAACAACAACCCAGACGTAATGGCGGACATTGACCTTTCTCTGTCAGTAGAGCTGCGTACAACCAACCTGCCAATAGCAATATTCTATTCAAATTTAGAGCTCGTTTTGTGGGAGATGCTACGAAATCAGTTCGTTAAGCGTACTAAAATATTTCAAAAATAGATTTCGAGTATAATAGTAAATTATTCAAGAAACCGAAATATATTGCTTTCTTACATAAACTAGTTTTCAGAAAAAAAAAATCAAATATGTGTAATTTGCATTATAACATAATATTTTTACTGCAAATAGTTCTGGTTAGACATGGTCAAGCATTTCCATGTAGATTTTGAATAAAAAAATTGTGACAAATTATTAAAAAGCGAATTCAATTTGAAAATGTTAGGGCAAAACAACGTAGAAACTGTTCAAATAATAATAACTATTTATGGAACAAGTATATAATGTAGAATTTTATTGGACTATTCTATTTTATGGTATAGTGAGCAAATCCAGTACTTAGGTTCTACTGCTTTTTTATTTAAATAATAAACAAATATCTACTAAAATAAAATTAGCAAGTCCTTAAAATAATTAGAGTGCTTTATACTGACAGATCTTTAATGATATACATTTGCGACAACAAAAATATGTGATAAATAGTCATTGGCATAATAGTTAATCGCTGATTCTTCATTTATAATCACTATTTCTTGTTAATGTTCAGATTTGTTATGTTTTTTTTTATTAAAATACATGTTTTTGCATTTATTTACTTGACAGTGACAGGTCAATCCAATTTAATTTATCACTAAGGTACATATAGTACAATAAAGTGCCACTTTATGGGCTCTAGACAGTTTCACAAACAAGGATTTTACTAGTACTATAAAGAGCTACTTTATGACCGCAAAACTATGCCATAAACAGCACTTTATAATGCAGTCGTACATAAATATGCTTTATGTTCGACTGCATTATAAAGTACTGTTTATGGCATAGTTTTGCGGCCATAAAGTAGCTCTTTATAGTATTAGTAAAATAAAGTTACTAAGGTGAAGGCACTCTGTAAATTTTTTCTGTCACAGAATAGATATCAATTGTACCAAATCTGACTTTATGTACAATGTAATATTTCTGTAAACTTCAAGTTTCTCAATAGTTTTTAATATTTTGGTGTAGACTCAGATAAATGGCCAAGGAACTGGAGTTGCCTGAAATAAGTTTTGTTTACCTCAGACTGATCCGCTTGCTAATATTAATGTGTATCTGCTTTATAAGAATTGTTTATACATCCTTAAAATCTCATGTAATACTTGCAACTCTTTATCCGTTCAATTAAATAAGTAAAACATTGTTTTATTAAATAATATGGTTTAACCTGAGTTTTTAAAATTTCATTGATGGGTAAGCAATTCTTCTTTAGAAAACTGTTGACAACTTCTGATTTTGAGAGAAAATTGGCAATGTAAAAAAATCTTTACATAATAGAAACGTTCAAGTTTGACGTATATATCTCGCACACAGACAAGGAAATATATTGAAAAGCAGGTAGTTTTAGCTTATTTAGTAAAACAGCCAGTGACGGCTGCTCCTTAGGAGCGCAGGAGTGCTAGCTTCCCAGCCGCCAACAGCCTATATGGCATTAGAAAGAAGTAACTATTCTATAGTTGAAAGTATGTTTTATTATCTATCCTATCGTTATAATATAACAAGGTTCAACTAATTAGATCCGGGGGTAACAATTCGATACCGCTTAAAACATATAAAATAAGAAACAAGAAGTATGTCAACATAACATGAGTTATGTGTCAACATACTCGCTCGTATCAATGCAGAAAGTCGCTGGCAGTTGTTGAGAGTGATTCGAAATAGGGCCCAAACTTATACGCCAATTACTGGCGAAAACGCTGACAGAATCGAGCTATCACAGCTTTAATGTCATGCAAAGACTAAAACGACTTATTTACAAATACTGCGCTCCCAAAATGTAATTCGATCCGAGAATAAAGTCAATCGGCGTGTCTATAACAAATGTGATGCAATCTTTGATATTGCAAATGAATGCCAGGGAACAAGAACGTTCGTGCGGCCTTGTAAGCCGTGTTTAGACATAATATCGATTGCAGTTGGAGCCTGTTTGGGTGATTTCAGTTGTTTCATGCAGTTTTCTACAAAAACTAGCGGAGAACAGCATAACTAAGTATTCCCAACATTAATTTTAACAATTAGTTTCATCTAGTATGGCTATGGAATACTCTCTAATTTATGAATGCAACTATATTTATACTTAAATGTCAAACTTGACATTATTAATTATTAAGTAGCTTATAGTTGCATTCATAAATTAGGAACTATTCCATAGCCATACTAGATGAAAATAATTTTTGATCATACTTTACAAAAACTAGAATTAAATTTTAACCTGCAAAATAAAGTTGGGACTCGCAATTTTACAAGATGTTTTTCTGTGGACATTTACAAGAAAAACAAATGGATTTCGGAATCAGATGCATGCTCTATCTTTCCATTATTAATTTTGGAATTTTTGGGTAATGTAAATTCAGCTTTACGTTTCTTGGTTAGCAACTGACAGTTAAACAATGCAAAGTGAAATCAGCAAGCTATTTAATTTTGACTTTGACTAATTTCACCAGGTAACGTAATAAGTAAAGTAAAGTAAGGTATACACTGAATCATTTTAAGTGCCCGGATTTTTAATTCCGCGACTGTACGTTTTGTGTTGAGTACTTTTTGTTGTGCGCATATAGTTTTTCTGGGTTATTAAAATTAAAAATCATTGCTGTTTGATTAAAACATCGACGCAATGTAGGTCATTAATTATTTTTTTGCTTAGTAATTGTTCAAATTTAAAAACCCACAAATATAATTATCACGAGCCGTCACTGAAAACAGCCTGGGAGTATATTATCCTGGTATTGCGTATTTTTAGAAATTAGTCAACTTTTTAGTTCCAAGTATTTTTAATACGTATACATATTATCAAGTATTTCCTGTAAATCACTTTTTACACTCTAGTTAATTTGTGGAACAAAATAATATTTGTACTGTGAATATGTATCAAGTTTTAACTCTTTTCCTAAAAATGCATTTTTGAAATATATTTATCGACTATATTTGTTTTATAATAATTTAAAAGGAACCCAGTGTGAGATGTCGGAGGGAAGCAGAAATTTGTAGTTCCTGAATGATTGGTTACAAAATATTTCATTGCAAATATTTTCTAAAAATCTTTTTTTCTCCTCGAATTCATCTGTTAGTTTATTAATTTTATCGTAAATATTGGCAAATATATCATTTTTGTTCTATAGTGGCTACAAAATAAAGAATATTTGGGTTGCACGTGTAAAACTGCCTTTATTTAGAACATTTGGCAATTAGGGATTATGAACTTTTTCTCTCGTAACGTTCCCGCGCTTCTGCTGTCAAAACTCAAAAGCCGTTAACCAGCCGCCGCAATCTAATCTCCTTCCATTCGTTTTCGCGCTCTGGTGCAGTAAAGACACCCCGAGGTTAAAAAAAATCGAGTAAAGATGTCTGGACGCGGTAAAGGTGGCAAAGTGAAGGGAAAGGCGAAGTCTCGCTCGAGCCGCGCCGGCCTCCAGTTCCCAGTGGGGCGAATCCATCGTTTGCTTCGCAAGGGCAACTACGCCGAACGCGTAGGGGCAGGGGCCCCAGTCTATCTAGCAGCGGTGATGGAGTATTTAGCTGCTGAGGTGCTGGAACTGGCGGGCAACGCCGCGAGGGACAACAAGAAGACCAGGATCATCCCCCGGCACTTGCAGCTGGCCATCAGGAACGACGAAGAATTGAACAAGCTGCTTTCCGGAGTCACTATTGCCCAAGGCGGTGTGCTACCCAACATTCAGGCCGTGCTGCTGCCGAAGAAAGACTGGCAGCTCGACGGCTCCCGCGAAGGGCACCAAGAGCCAGTCGCAGGATTACTAGGTTTAAGTGTTCTATATCATAACTTTGCTTATGTTTTAACTGTTTCATTTTGTATTTGCATGTGACTGAGTTGTATTTTCATTGTACTGCCTTTTAGTATAATCGTAACAATAAATGTTTACAATTTCTTCGTTTTTACTTTTTGTAGTAAACGTATGGATGGTGTAATTTTGATTCCAGCATGTTTGCGCCTGTTCAATGTAGTAAGTAACGGAGAAGACTCGAATCTAAACGTCTGGTTTACATGAAGTCATTACAAATTTTAACCGAAATTCCAAAACACAGGAATTTGACCACCGCAGTGTGCAAAAGCAGTTGTTATTTGGTTAGTTTTTGTACTACAATAGCAGCCTGTATAATTAGATAAATGCAGTCAGAAAACTTCTTAAAAATTATAATGTAACAAAGTTTGTTTTCAATTTTCTTATCTTTTATTTTTGTTGGGTGAATATTATCTATGGAGATAAAATTAATAAGTAAAGATATGAATAAGTGTGATAAATACTGTTTAAAAATTATTTCACAGAGCAGGATAGTCTGTGATTATCTTGCAGTTCTTAGTACCATCGTTATTACAGCAAATGTCTCCATATGATCACAGGGTTAATCCTAACAAATTCAAATTAATTTTATCAATTTACACTATACATAGCGTTTGAAAAACATGGTGGCGAACTTAAGGAGGCGATAGGGATGTTGAAACAAGAATTTTACGTATAATCTTTTTCTTTTACTTCCCTTTGTGATGGATTGCTTAGAACTTTTTAACAGATAAGAATTTGATTATATAAAAATATGTACTAGAACGTCGAAAACACTTGAATAGCTGTTAGTTTTTCGTCGAACTCATTATTTTTGTGTAAAAAACAAATACGTTATCATACATGGAACTAGTGATGTAAAAAAACGCGTTTTTTTAAATCGAATAAAAAACCTAGAAAAAAAAAACAGAAAGAAACGGTTTTTTTTTTTGTTTTTATTCATTTTGTAATTGGCAGCACGTTTTGGTAGGTATGGTTGGCGGCATGTAAGCAAACGACAAAGTTTAAACTTATTTGGTTTTACTTGCACTTTAAAGTTCAAGAAAACTACAGCACAGACTAGACAAATGTTTAATAAATAACAGTAACATTTTATACCTACTGCCTACACGTATTACTCACAGAACAGCAAAGCGTATGCATGCGTCTATGAGAGCACCCCCGCCCCACCCCTACTATTGGAAGTTGCTTTAAGCTGAACCCAGCTCTGAAACTGTCGACCTGATCGACGAATCAAGTTACGTTAGCGATTCATCAGGGTCATCAGACAGTGACATGGGTGACGTAAACTGGATGGATACTGACTCCGAGTCAGTTGAGGAGTCAGCTATGTCTGTTAGCGAGTAATTTCTGCATTATTATAATTTCTACAGGGTGTTAGGGAAGTCGACAGAAAAATTTCTAGGGGGTGAATCCTTGGCCCAAGATAAGATGATTTAACTCAACTTACCTATATACAAAGTTGCTTAGTTTAGCCGCTAGAGGGCTTTAAAGATTATTAATAATAATAATAATGGTGCACTAACACCCCTTGAAGGAGCTTGGCCTGCAAGGCGGAAGGTCAGAGCTTCCATATCCTCGCTCTCACACCCGGCTGTCGCGTGTCAAATTCATGACACGTGATGATGTGGTGAGCGTCACGCATTAGACAACCGCATTATTACCCATTATTCCTTCGAACTCAGGTCCCCAATTATTTAAAGCGACTAGCTTTTTTTAAATGTTTTAACTCCCTGTATAATGACTATCAATTTTTTTTCTGGATAGTTACTTTAATTTAGAAGCTATTCGCTCTCTTAAAAAATTTTAGTTGGGTAAACGGTTTTTAGCCACAAAAAATATTTTCTAAATCTCTACAAGCCTAGTGTTATGTTACAATTACTGATTCAGGCTTGTAGGGATTTAGAAAATATTTTTTGTGCTAAACCGTTTACCCAACAACATTTTTTTAAGAGAGGAAATAGCTTATAAATCAAAGTAGCTATCCACAAAAAACATTGGTAGTGATTATACAGGGGGTTAAAAAAATATGGATGGATAATTAATTGTGATAAAGTTTTTAAACACCCTGTAATTTCGAAATTAAGTTTACTGGTAAAATCCCATGGCCAAAAAATGAATAAAATCAAAGATTTTTCCACTTATTTGAAAAAATTAAAAAAAGCTAATCTTCTTTAAAGCCCTCTAGCGGCTAAAACTAAGCAACTTTGTATATAGGTAAGTTGAGTTAAATCATCATATTTTGGGCCAAGGATTTCCCCTAGAAATTTTTCCGTCGACTTCCCAAACACTCTGTATATCCATTTTGGCTATTTTTATATTTTTCTTTAGAAATATTTGCTTTTTTTTATTATTATAAATTCTATAATTCACTTTACCTACAAAATGTATTATTTTTATTTAAAAATATCTGTTTTTTGTTTTTCCAAACAAATTATAGTCTATTTTTTTGCTTTATGATTCAGAGCAGGCTTTGCATTTATATTATTTTAGCAGTGTACAACAGTTTAGTTACAAAATATAACTAATGTCAAAATCCAGGTCGCCGGGATTGTCAAGTTGACATTTCGGTAAAGCTTAATAAAATGCCATGAAAAAGCAGCATTAGGTAATAGTAAAACCAAAGAGGCTATAAAACGCCGTTCTACTAATATAAAAGATATCAATGGTAACTTAAGTAAAACAGCCATCATTGGAAGAATTGGGTAAAATCTTTGATGTAAGTATTAAGAAATAGACAGATATAACATTTCTAACAATTTCTTATAATGCTAGATTTCAAATGCAACACAGAAATCTAAACGAAGCAAAATCACAACTCCAGCAATAACCGAATGATAATATGAATAAAGAAAAGGAATTTCTAACTTCGGAGGAACTGAATTATACTGGGAGTCGTTTAAAATTATACTACACATTAACAAATATGGGATATAAATACAAAATTGTGAATGGAAGAAAATTGTGTGAGAAGAGTCATATCATTTCGGCGGATTGCCTTTTAAAGGAAATATTAACAATTTCGAATTATAGTGAAAAATGTATATTCATGTTTTTGGATGAAACTTTACCAGGATGTGACTTACTGTTGGACTCGGACAATAATGACAGGGGCTATCATAAGTGTATCAATGGTGACCTTTTTAGGCAATGTTGAAAAACAGTTAATCCCCTGCTTTGGCCAAATTGAATGGAAAATGTGTGGTAATTATGGATAATGCACCATATAATTCGATTCTTATCGATAAACCACCCAATTTCTCGTTCAATAAACTACAAACAAAAATCATCAGCAAATTATGAATAATATATTTATTTTTACACTAGAAATTTTATGGCGTTTCTGTACAGTTAGATATCAATCACGCTTAAATAAACGTACTTAAAATAAAGCAATACCTTATTTAATGTCAATGGTTCAGTAATTTTAGCTCTTATTAAGTATAATAGTGCTTATAAGTTAACACATTGACAGTTCAGTTCTAATGGTTTTTGACATAACTAGTGTTTTTTCCTTTGTCACTAACTACCTACACTGTTACAAAAATGCAAATGCAAAGCCTGCTCTGAATCATAAAGCAAAAAAACAGACTATACTTGTTGCTATTCACTACACTTTAATTCTGAAAAAAAAACGTATTTTAAAAAAACCAGACCGCTTGGTTTTTTAACAAAAAAAACAGGTTTTTTTTTTAAAAACGAACGGTTTTTTTTTTGGTTGCATCACTACATGGAACAGATGTATTCAGCAACATGCTTAATAATGCACACTATTTTTCACGCAATAGTAATTTACAATACCCACGAGTGGGGTCGAGTTAAAACGCGAGTGAGCGAGCGTTTTAAACCCCGAGAGTGACTAAAGATGCTTTACGCATGTGTATCGTACAATATTTTATCTACGATAGAATCTAGAAAACACGGTAAATATTTTAAAAAAAATTTATGTAAATTAGGATTACCAGCAACTGGTCGTAATTTTGCGTGTTTTAAAAATTTTAAAACACGTTGCTACTGACAACGTGCCTCATGAAATCTTTTAAACACGTTACTATTGACGACGTAAACTAATGAAAACATGTCGTTTTAAAAACTTAAAACTGCCAACTAAAAGGCAATTTTACACACTGTCGTAGATAAAAAACTATTAGTTTTACAAAAAACTAAAACCGCCACAAAAGTTTTAAGCAATGAAGCTTTCTGTGCATATTTTTATAATCAAATTCATGTCCGTTAAAAAGTTCTAATTAAAACGCGGATTGCTAATTTCAACCCCTTTAAAGTAATGTGTAAAAATTAAGATATATTTCATAAATAAGTCTGCTATTGGTAGAATATGTGTAACAATACCCTTTTTCAGTAAAATCGCAAAATAGGTATTTGTATAATAAGCAAAGAAAGTAGAATTTGCTGCAGCGAGTGATTGTTTGCAGCCCGACTGGAGGAGGGGTTGCAAGAGCACGAGGCCAGCAGATACCTTTCTATGCACATTATACATATGATTTTTTCTGCGAATTTAATTAAATAAGTTAAAAAACTGTTTAACAGTACCTGTATAGTCTGTTCAGTAAACATAAAGTGGCCATTGATTTCTAAAATTTCATGAGTGTACTCCCAAAGTGCATCTTTTGTCTAGGAATGTACTTACAAAAAGTTACTAAACAAATAGGTTAAGAGTGTGACATTTACTTAGTATCTGTCAAAACTACTTTTAAGGATGGTAAACAAATACTGTGTTGGATACTATTGATTTTATAAAAGTTCAGGCAAGAATTTCCAGTATAATATGTACTTTGACACTGAAATAATAATGAGATTTCTTGTCATTTTTAAATTCAAAGTCGCCTTTATGCAGGTGTGGAAACCTTTGCAAAACAAAATACAGAATCCCTAGCACAACAATTTTACGTGTATGTCAACTTCAAAAAATTAAATGTTTTTGTGTTTACTGAATGGCCTATACAATTTAGTACTTTAAAACACGGCCTTCTAGATCAGCGTGCCTGCCGGCTCTCAGCGGCCTGTTCATTTGCGACAAATAGCATTACAAAGTTGTGACTCGGCATATCCGGGGATTGAAGTTCAGAACCACGCCAGCCGGTTTGAAACTTAGCTTATATCTCTCAGATTATTGTTATGTGACTGAAGCGTTAAATTAGGTTAGTTTTACGATATTTTTGTACTAAACAAATACAAAATGGATTTTCACAGAAGCAAGAAACTAAATTTGCAATGAACGAAAATGAGTACGTAGAAACGTCAAAATTTGTAAATTGTGCTTGCGCGCAAAAGTCAAGCATTCTGTGTGTGCGAAAAGATAAAATCGAAAGTATTTTGTTTAATGCGCCGCGCCAGCTCAGCCTTCTGCAGTTTAAACGCCGAGCCAACGCTTCCAAATCCCCGGGTAACTAGCGCCACGCGGATCACTCGAAAAGCTTGCAAATGAACAGGCCGCTAAGAGCCGACAGGCACGCTAATCCAGAAGGCCGTGCTTTAAAAAAATAATCCAAAACAAGTAACATCCAATCTAGTTGCTATGAATAAGCTTGTTTTGTTACAAATTATTACTTCCTTTTACTATAAAGGAAGTATTGGATTCACCCCAAAAATTCGAAATTGAGTTTTCAACGGATCTTCACGTTTTAGAGTCCCCTGATCCCAAAAAACATATTTTTTTTCATTGGTCTGTCTGTGTGTGTGTGTGTGTGTCTGTGTGTGTGTCTGTGAACAGAATATCTCAAAAACGAAAAGAGGTATGACGTTGAAACTTCATATATAAGTTTTGTGTACTATGTAGATGAGACAGCAAGCTTTTGAAGAAAATCGCATAACCGGAAGTAGGTGTTTACTCTTGTAATTTTTCAGTTTTTTTCGATTTTTTCAAAAACGGCTCTAACGATTTTTTTTAAACTTTACATTTTTCTTACATTTTTAATGTGTATTGATGTGAGATAGGTGATTTTCCAATTGAATTATTCTAAAGTGGGTTTCTTTTGTTTTTTTTTCTATTTTTTTTATTAACTCCTATTTTAAATAAAACACCCGGTATAATTTTTGAATTCACCTTAAAATTCTAGAGAAAATTTGTCTCTTCAACTAACACTCGATTTTGTACCGTTTTTGTAGAATTTGTAATTTTTGAAAATTTTTAACAAATGGTTAAAAATTAAAAATGAAATTTTTGACTAATTATAAGATCACTGTAAAAGGAAGTTGTGTGAGTGTATCACACCAGATTTTTAACTGTCAGTTTGACAAATTGTTTAGAGACGAACAGAAAGTGTTTATTGTTTGTTTGTTAATGGACAAGGTCTAGGCATGCAGAGTACCAGGTACCTTAGACACCGACTGCGTTGGTCATATGGTCAAAGTCCTACTTAGAATTTTGCCGAGTCTAAGGAGTTCCAACTCTAGCAAGGGATCTTTTACATGCTACACATCGATCGTAGTAACATGGGTCCCACGGCTTTACATCACTTCCGAATGATGGCATTCTGTAGAAGCTTTCATCTGCATTTTGTTATTTTTGAAAACCTCACCTGGACCGGGAATCGAACTCGCGACCCTTAGATCAGTAGTCAGGATGCTTACCACTGAGCTACCGACCCCGGCAGAAAGTGTTTACAGCAGCATTTCAATAACAACGATCCTTATATGAATGCTTTCAAATTTTATAAAGATGACTTTCTATTAGCGAGTAGGAAAAACATTTTACCCCCCGCTTCAGGATGGTGTAACTCAGCAAGAAGGGATTTAAAAGAAACAACTTATATGCAAAATTGTTATTTCAAGGTTCCTATAACCTCTACGTTTGACACCATGCCTTTGAAACACCCTGTATACAGGGCCGGCAATGATGCAGGGGTGGAAGTATATTATAAAACTGTTGTGAGTTTACATGTTTTATACATTTTAATTCAAAGTTTGGTTTAGACAACCATTGCAGTTTTGTGAATTTATTGTGTTATCTAGGGTTTCCAGTCCCGGGATCCGGTCCCGGGACAGTCCCGGGATTCTACCACAAAAACCGAGTCCCGGGACCACAGCCAGCCCAGGCGAAGTCCCATGGCCAAAAAAATGAATAAAATCAAAGATTTTTCCACTTATTTGAAAAAATTAAAAAAAGCTAATCTTCTTTAAAGCCCTCTAGCGGCTAAACTAAGCAACTTTGTATATAGGTAAGTTGAGTTAAATCATCATATTTTGGGCCAAGGATTTCCCCTAGAAATTTTTCCGTCGACTTCCCAAACACTCTGTATATCCACTTTGGCTATTTTTATATTTTTCTTTAGAAATATTTGCTTTTTTTTATTATTATAAATTCTATAATTCACTTTACCTACAAAATGTATTATTTTTATTTAAAAATATCTGTTTTTTGTTTTTCCAAACAAATTACTTGTTGCTATTCACTACACTTTAATTCTGAAAAAAAACGTATTTTAAAAAAAAAGACCGCTTGGTTTTTTAACAAAAAAATCTGGTGTGATACACTCACACAACTTCCTTTTACAGTGATCTTATAATTAGTCAAAAATTTAATTTTTAATTTTTAAGCATTTGTCAAAAATTTTCAAAAATTTTCAAAAATTACGAATTCTACAAAAACGGTACACAATAGAGCGTTAGTTGAAGAGACAAATTTTCTCTAAAATCTTAATCAGAATTCAAAAATGTAATAATATACCGGGTGTTCCATTTAAAATAGGAGTTAATAAAAAAAATAGAAAAAAAAAACAAAAGAAACCCACTTTAGAAGTTTTCAACTGGAAAATCACCTATCTCACGTCAATGCACATTAAAAATGTAACAAAAATGTAAAGTTTGAAAAAAATCGTTAGAGCCGTTTTTGAAAAAATCGAAAAAAACTGAAAAATCACAAGAGTAAACACCTACTTCCGGTTATGCGATTTTCTTCAAAAGCTTGCTGTCTCATCTACATAGTACACAAAACTTATATATGAAGTTTCAACGCCATACCTCTTTTCGTTTTTGAGATATTCTGTTCACAGACACACAGACAGACAGACAGACAGACAGACAGACAGACAGACACACAGACCAATGAAAAAAAATATGTTTTTTGGGATCAGGGGACTCTAAAACGTGAAGATCTGTTGAAAACTCAATTTCGAATTTTTGGGGTGAATCCAATACTTCCTTTATCGTAAAAGGAAGTAAAAACAGGTTTTTTTTTTTTAAACGAACGGTTTTTTTTTTTGGTTGCATCACTACATGGAACAGATGTATTCAGCAACATGCTTAATAATGCACACTATTTTTCACACAATAGTAATTTACAATACCCACGAGTGGGGTCGAGTTAAAACGCGAGTGAGCGAGCGTTTTAAACCCCGAGAGTGACTAAAGATGCTTTACGCATGTGTATCGTACAATATTTTATCTACGATAGAATCTAGAAAACACGGTAAATATTTAAAAAAAAATTTATGTAAATTAGGATTACCAGCAACTGGTCGTAATTTTGCGTGTTTTAAAAATTTTAAAACACGTTGCTACTGACAACGTGCCTCATGAAATCTTTTAAACACGTTACTATTGACGACGTAAACTAATGAAAACATGTCGTTTTAAAAACTTAAAACTGCCAACTAAAAGGCAATTTTACACACTGTCGTAGATAAAAACTATTAGTTTTACAAAAAACTAAAACCGCCACAAAAGTTTTAAGCAATCAAGCTTTCTGTGCATATTTTTATAATCAAATTCATGTCCGTTAAAAAGTTCTAATTAAAACGCGGATTGCTAATTTCAACCCCTTTAAAGTAATGTGTAAAAATTAAGATATATTTCATAAATAAGTCTGCTATTGGTAGAATATGTGTAACAATACCCTTTTTCAGTAAAATCGCAAAATAGGTATTTGTATAATAAGCAAAGAAAGTAGAATTTGCTGCAGTGAGTGATTGTTTGCAGCCCGACTGGAGGAGGGGTTGCAAGAGCACGAGGCCAGCAGATACCTTTCTATGCACATTATACATATGATTTTTTCTGCGAATTTAATTAAATAAGTTAAAAAACTGTTTAACAGTACCTATATAGTCTGTTCAGTAAACATAAAGTGGCCATTGATTTCTAAAATTTCATGAGTGTACTCCCAAAGTGCATCTTTTGTCTAGGAATGTACTTACAAAAAGTTACTAAAACAAATAGGTTAAGAGTGTGACATTTACTTAGTATCTGTCAAAAATACTTTTAAGGATGGTAAACAAATACTGTGTTGGATACTATTGATTTTATAAAAGTTCAGGCAAGAATTTCCAGTATAATATGTACTTTGACACTGAAATAATAATGAGATTTATTGTCATTTTTAAATTCAAAGTCGCCTTTATGCAGGTGTGGAAACCTTTGCAAAACAAAATACAGAATCCCTAGCACAACAATTTTACGTGTATGTCAACTTCAAAAAAATTAAATGTTTTTGTGTTTACTGAATGGCCTATACAATTTAGTACTTTAAAACACGGCCTTCTAGATCAGCGTGCCTGCCGGCTCTCAGCGGCCTGTTCATTTGCGACAAATAGCATTACAAAGTTGTGACTCGGCATATCCGGGGATTGAAGTTCAGAACCACGCCAGCCGGTTTGAAACTTAGCTTATATCTCTCAGATTATTGTTATGTGACTGAAGCGTTAAATTAGGTTAGTTTTACGATATTTTTGTACTAAAAAAATACAAAATGGATTTTCACAGAAGCAAGAAACTAAATTTGCAATGAACGAAAATGAGTACGTAGAAACGTCAAAATTTGTAAATTGTGCTTGCGCGCAAAAGTCAAGCATTCTGTGTGTGCGAAAAGATAAAATCGAAAGTATTTTGTTTAATGCGCCGCGCCAGCTCAGCCTTCTGCAGTTTAAACGCCGAGCCAACGCTTCCAAATCCCCGGGTAACTAGCGCCACGCGGATCACTCGAAAAGCTTGCAAATGAACAGGCCGCTAAGAGCCGACAGGCACGCTAATCCAGAAGGCCGTGCTTTAAAAAAATAATCCAAAACAAGTAACATCCAATCTAGTTGCTATGAATAAGCTTGTTTTGTTACAAATTATTACTTCCTTTTACTATAAAGGAAGTATTGGATTCACCCCAAAAATTCGAAATTGAGTTTTCAACGGATCTTCACGTTTTAGAGTCCCCTGATCCCAAAAAACATATTTTTTTTCATTGGTCTGTCTGTGTGTGTGTGTGTGTCTGTGTGTGTGTCTGTGAACAGAATATCTCAAAAACGAAAAGAGGTATGACGTTGAAACTTCATATATAAGTTTTGTGTACTATGTAGATGAGACAGCAAGCTTTTGAAGAAAATCGCATAACCGGAAGTAGGTGTTTACTCTTGTAATTTTTCAGTTTTTTTCGATTTTTTCAAAAACGGCTCTAACGATTTTTTTTAAACTTTACATTTTTCTTACATTTTTAATGTGTATTGATGTGAGATAGGTGATTTTCCAATTGAATTCTTCTAAAGTGGGTTTCTTTTGTTTTTTTTTCTATTTTTTTTATTAACTCCTATTTTAAATAAAACACCCGGTATATTATTACATTTTTGAATTCACCTTAAAATTCTAGAGAAAATTTGTCTCTTCAACTAACACTCGATTTTGTACCGTTTTTGTAGAATTTGTAATTTTTGAAAATTTTTAACAAATGGTTAAAAATTAAAAATGAAATTTTTGACTAATTATAAGATCACTGTAAAAGGAAGTTGTGTGAGTGTATCACACCAGATTTTTAACTGTCAGTTTGACAAATTGTTTAGAGACGAACAGAAAGTGTTTATTGTTTGTTTGTTAATGGACAAGGTCTAGGCATGCAGAGTACCAGGTACCTTAGACACCGACTGCGTTGGTCATATGGTCAAAGTCCTACTTAAAATTTTGCCGAGTCTAAGGAGTTCCAACTCTAGCAAGGGATCTTTTACATGCTACACATCGATCGTAGTAACATGGGTCCCACGGCTTTACATCACTTCCGAATGATGGCATTCTGTAGAAGCTTTCATCTGCATTTTGTTATTTTTGAAAACCTCACCTGGACCGGGAATCGAACTCGCGACCCTTAGATCAGTAGTCAGGATGCTTACCACTGAGCTACCGACCCCGGCAGAAAGTGTTTACAGCAGCATTTCAATAACAACGATCCTTATATGAATGCTTTCAAATTTTATAAAGATGACTTTCTATTAGCGAGTAGGAAAAACATTTTAACCCCCCGCTTCAGGATGGTGTAACTCAGCAAGAAGGGATTTAAAAGAAACAACTTATATGCAAAATTGTTATTTCAAGGTTCCTATAACCTCTACGTTTGACACCATGCCTTTGAAACACCCTGTATACAGGGCCGGCAATGATGCAGGGGTGGAAGTATATTATAAAACTGTTGTGAGTTTACATGTTTTATACATTTTAATTCAAAGTTTGGTTTAGACAACCATTGCAGTTTTGTGAATTTATTGTGTTATCTAGGGTTTCCAGTCCCGGGATCCGGTCCCGGGACAGTCCCGGGATTCTACCTCAAAAACCGAGTCCCGGGACCACAGCCAGCCCAGGCGAAGTCCCGGGACCATGTCAACATGCGTGCGTATACTCGATATCAGAGAATTAGGACGGGTATTCACCGGCGTATTACTCATACCTCCTGCACATTCTGCATTATTTGCGTTTTGCGTAGGCAGGAGAGGTATTGTTTTCGGTAGGTTAGAATTAAACATGTGTGTTGTTTCAGCCACATTTGCATATCTTCTTCTATTTATGTATTTGTCTGTTTCTTTTGTTGGATTTAGATATATTTTACGGGTAGTTGTGTGCCTATTTAGTAACAGTAAAGTAACTACATTTGTAGACTTTCAAAATTATGTGCGAAGAAGCTGAATAATTTATATTTTTGGGTTTTAAATGTGTTCGTTATTTGTCTGCTAAAGCGTTACAATTAGAATGAATTCCGATTTGCAGCCTACCTTCATTCTACATTAAAAAATAACGATTTGAAGTCAATATAGCAACAATTTTATATACTGAAGATATAAACAATTAGCGAACTGTAAAGTTTGTTCCTTTAAAATTATCATAATCAGAGGCAGCTTGACGAAAGGAATACACAAGCACTTTGCAGTTCAAACAAAAGCAAAAGATGTAGAGCGACAGACATTTTTAGTACTAGAAGAAAAAAATGAAGCTATTGACCAGTCCCAACGCAGATTATCAGCACAGAAATACTTTATTTAACTTAAAACACCTGTTTTTCTTTGGAAATTGCATTCGGAAATTTCACATGAACACTATTTCCCTTTCGGGATCTTCGAGACTAGTCCCGGGACTTGAAATTTAACTCATAAGTCCCGAAAACATTTTTGGTCCCGGGACTTGGAAACTCTAGTGTTATCATTAAATATGTTTAGACCCTATTTATAAACCACTCAGAAGCTTCCATATAAGAATACTCTAAAACTTTCTCTGGGTTTCTTCTAAGAAATGGTGAACATTCTTTAAAATTAAATTCTATTATTTTGATGGTGTCATATCAGGTTATGGTCTTGCACTAATTTTTCAAAAATGGAGAACTTTACTTGCAAAGTGCGAATCGGCAATCTAGGAGGTAAAACTAATTGGCTTTCATGGAAATACAAAATATCCATTTTATTGAGGGGTATGCCAGGTGCAATAGATATTGTAGAAAGAAAGTTGAAGAGACCTGTAGAATTGGCAGACGGGGTAGGTGACGCTGGAATGTTTACTTATAGGTTGGGGCCAAGGAGACTACAAAGAAGGAGATCTAACGGTCACCAAGGGGATGAATCGCTAGATGTTGAACAGAATATGGCCGACCACAAGTTCAATGCAAACCCATGATATATGCAACCCGTGCAACAGATAATTTAATTATATTTCATGTGTATAAGCGCAGTTGAGCGAAAGCGGAAAGTCAATAAAGAATGGAAGCGAGCAATGATCACAACTGGAATATTTAATAGCCTACATTATTTATTAACGTAATTCGATATCAAAATCAATATCAAAGAAATATAACCTCGAATTATCTGTTGCATGTTGCAAGGTTTGCATTAAACTTGTGGTCTCGGAGTTTACAAACTATATGAAAGCTGACCGTAGCGCGCTAGTTCTAATGATAACCAACATTAATGAGGATACATTACGAAAGGTCATGTGTTATACAACTGCTCGTGAGGTATGGCTAGAGTTACATTGGCTACTTGATGGTGTTTGTGAAGACAGATAGTACATATACGATATGTATGCAATTCTTTGGATACAAACGAGAACTGGCAGATGACATCGCTGCACACATGTCGAAACTGAAAAATATATAGAACAAGTTGAATCAAGGAACTATAAAAGGCAAAGGCGACAATAAACAGTTATCGGAATTTCTCTTAATTTGTAAAGTATTAGATACACTAGATAAACAATATTTTTCTTTTAGATCCAGCTGGTTATTTTTATTTATTTTGGTACCCAGCCAACAGCCGTTAGGCCAATTATAGGCATCGCTGTACATTTTATGGGGACTTCAACCCCACTAACGACTGCCATGATGTTATTATGACATCCGGGACCAACTATTTACGTGACAGCCGTATCACGAGGGGCCGAGAAAAGCAGCCATGGAACTCACATCCAAGTTCTGACCAGAAAGAGCGTTGCTTAACTCTACTGATCGAACGTGAACGCTTGTTCAAGCTATACCACCCGGGACCTATTGATGTCAAAAGAAGAAAGACTGTGGAGAACCTTACTTAGTCACCTATGCGCATACGAGACAGCTCTTACTTGTAAAACTGGTGAACCTAATCCAGAGGCTTTAATCAACAACACGCAAAGTAAAACAAAAGTATAAGTACAAGAAAATAAAGTGTAATTATTATTTTGAAAGGGGCCACCCTGTGAAAAAATGCCAAAAGTGGATCAGAGATGGTAGACCACCAAATATAGCAATACACTCTCTTCTTCTACGCAAGGGGCGAATATGACATTAATGACAGTTCTCTCATGTGCGATGACAACAGAATGTGACTACTTACAGCAACCGCCTGAAGTTCAGAACTTTTTTCATAAAATGATAAATATCTCTAAAACAATTGACATTAAACTCGTACAACTTGATATTAAAATACTGCTTCCATGCAAAACTTTTAAGCTATCTGAATATATGGCATTCCATTTAAAATAGAGTAATAAGTTTGATTTGTCACACTTTTTGAGCCATCTTCTATAACCAAAAATATTTTAGTAATGTGTACCACCTTCGTACCTACAATTTTTATAGAACTCTCATAGTATTAGAAATATCTTTTATTCGCAACCATATATGTAATAAGATTATTACTGACTTTTAAAAAGTTGGAAAATGAGCTATTCCCAACTTGTAACTTTCCAACCGGTAGGAAAAGCGATTGCCGTCGCAGCGGTTGGAAATGAATCCATTCCCGACCGCTGTGTAGGTAGGGACACTGGGATCTCGTTCATCCATTCATGCGCTTCACAACCTATAGTTTCGTAATATAATAATTTTTCCAATTATTGATTAGAATAAAGTCGTTGCGAATAAAATAGTATACATAACACGGTGAAAAGTTTCCCCCTCGGTATGTAATATACTATTACTCACAATCGGTTAATAATAGAAGGTTTCTAACCTTCAAAACAGTAGGAAAACGAGTCTTTGTTTACTTTACTTTCCCAACTATCCGGGAAAGATGAACTTGCCATGTTACCTAGAAACAGCGTCGCAGTTTCCTTTGTTAAAGTGACTTATTAAACTGTCATGACAATTCGTATTATTTGAAACTTACCTAATTAAATAAATAATGACAAAAACCAATTGTGAGTAAAATAGTACTTATACATACCACGGTGAAAAGTTTCATTCCTGTCTCGAGATAAAGTTGACCTCGACGCTACGCATCTCGGTTAACTACTTAATCTCTCGACAGGAATGAAGCACTTTCCACCTCTGTATGTAATATACTATTGCTCCCCATCATTGCCAGACCATGTATGGAAATGAAACTGTAAAAAGGTATTTTTTGTTGCTTTAAAACATTAAATTATTGTTTTTCCCACTTTACACGGGAAGAAAATGAGACAAAATCACCCAAATTGGTAGCAATGATATAATATTCACGATATGCCACTTTTCACATCACTGATAAATGATACATAATACTTCCAGCTTATGTATTTCTGATACAATATGTAATAGCCAACAGCTAATGTAGGTTAATTAAACTTTCATATTATGTATTGTTTATGTGGAAATCTGGAATGGGATTTCACTAATGTGCTTATTTATCACCTAACTGTTGAAAGTAAGAATTTAGAGGTCAAAATGCAAGTAATTAGTTCGAGAGTCAGAGGCTCTAGGCATTTTGGAAAATATAGCACAAGCAGTCCAAAATTTACCTTGCAATTTCCCTAATTACCCAAAACTGTATAAAAGCAAAGAGCATATAATGAGAAGAGACTCAGCCATATAGGTTTCAACGTATAGGTTGTTAAATGGGTTGCATACCCACGTTTCTCGAATTAATTTGCAGAAAGCAAACGTCCTTTCGGTTTTTCTACCTCAAACCAGCTGGCAGAACCATCAAGTCACTCCAGCGCGAAGTTAAATTGCCCATGTTGCCACGTTCTAAGAAGGTAGTACGGATCGGAAAAATCGAAGGCATTTTACAATAGAGATATTCAAAAAGTGCAATTTTTCGGAAATTCAGTAAGATTTCAATGAGGTCGCTAATGCACGTGCAAAATTCTTCGATGTTGTAAAAAGCGTGTTTTAAAAAGAACGAGTTTATTGTTATTTTAAATTTACTAATCGGTATCATTCGGATGTCCGGAGGTAATAAATTAAAAAACTTCGGTGCATTGTATAATGGCCCATTTCGGCTTTTATTGAGGCGCAGGTGGTCAATGCAGATATTATTTTTATGTAGGGTATCAAACCTATGCTTGAATTTGGGGTAACCGCCGACATGCTCCCTTGCATATATCAAGCATTCGTATATAAACACGCACGAGAAAGTAAGTATTCTTTTATCTTGAAAAACACGTTGGCAATCCTCCCGAAATCCAAGATTGTCTCCATCTACTTCACAATTTTAATTTTTAGGAGTTTTTAAAAGCCTCACATACGGTCGGTGCCTCAGAAATCCGGACAATACTATGATACATTTGTATGTATTTTTAAGTGTATAAACTGAGATTTTGCAGTTATGGTTTTAATTGTTAAGTAATTATTCAAATGTTGCGTTTTTTGGTTGATAGTAAAATTCCAATAATACAAAACAATAATAATAAATCAAATATTACAACACAACATACGGGGGCCGTTTTTTTTTCAACCTACGGTGGGCCATAACAAATAGACAAGTGTATATAAAACAATGATTTTATTACTAAAAGTTTTGTACACTTATGGTTACTTTTCGACATAATCATCGTGGAGATTGAGACATTTGTCGTACCTGTGGACAAGCTTTCCAATACCCTCTGCATAAAATGTTGCTGCCAATGAATTAAAATGAGTCTTGACGTTGTTTGGAAGCTCCTTTGTATTTTGCAAGTTACATGCAAGTCACTCAACACTAGGTCGGGACTGTATGCCGGGTGATCGAAAATATCCACATCGTTTATCGTTTGTTGTCAGTTGGCTTTTAATAGCAGCCTAACAACTTATTGGTGATATTAAGGAACTGAGTTATTTATTTTATTTTGCGGTTGCAATTACAGAAAAATATACAAACAACGAAATAACATAGAACCACGATAAAAACAAATAATTGCTATATTTCAAAGCAATGATTGCTTGATGCAAACGTATCAGGAATTATGTACGTATTTGTAAAATCGGCTTATTTTCAATGTAATGTCTAAGAGACAATGGGAAATTTTGTAATGCAAGTTATTATCATTCGAAGGTTGTGTTAACCTTGGCAAAATCGCATGACAGTTTGAAAGAACGGATGCTAGAATCATGGTTCGCTCTGAGATCGTCGAATTCCCTGAGCGATGTTTAACTGGGATCCCTACCGTCAGAGGGCTAAGACCTGGAAGCGTAGCGGACGGGAGTTTTTAGGCTATACGCAAATACTGCCCAGCGCTGAGTCTCTTCTAATTATATGCTCTTTGATAAAAGCAAAGAAAAGACAAGCATGGTTGTCTTTCAGTTCCAGAAGCCATTCCAGTTTGAACATGTATAGTAAGTAGTGATAATTTAATGATCTGTGTAGCACTTATTCTTTGGAAATAGTTTGTGTTTAACACATTTATAACTAAATAAAACACAGCTGGAGCCTGTGGTTTGAAAATATCACAAATCGTTAGAGGTTACAGAATAGGCCTCTAAAAACGTGTGTGTAACATTGTTTAATTCGGTAACTAGATTTTAAAAGCCGACTTTTCAATTTTGTTTGTTAACAACGAATTTCAAATTTAATAACTTTAATCGAATATTACTTAAAAGGGGTGGTAGTAGTAAAATAATTTTTCCTACAAAACTTTCTTCTTTTTTAACGATCTTTTCAACAATACGTTTTTCGACTTATGGTGCCATTTAAAATTTTGGAGTTCTGGACACGGTTGACAAAACTACTCGTGATGCTGACTTTTTCGAGAAATAATAATATCACCATTCGATTCTTTAGTATGACTTTTATAATAATTTTTTTTATCCCAACTCTCTACGACTCACCGTTCTTTAAAAAAAATACTGATACGGGTGGTCTCATTCACACGGTATATTTAACTGATTTAATCTTCTGGTAAGTTTGATTCATCGACAGATGCCAAAAATTCATCAAATTCGTTTAATTCGCTTATTAAAGAGCGAGCAGTAGCTAATAAAACTTCTTTTTTCGACATTTTAGGCATTTACTAATCAGTATAATTATGTGAATATAAATTACTGCACTAAGCTGCTCAACTGATTGTAGTGATAGCTATTTATCTAGTATATTTCTATACAATTGCCTTTAAACGCTTGTATTTTCAAATGCGATTGTAAATAAGTTGCGTGAGATAAAATGTATAGTTATAAAACTGCAACGTAAAATTTACAACGCCATTTGAAGTAAATTGTAAATTATAAAAGTTGCGTAAATGTAATTAAAATTATTGCAACGTAAAGTAAACAGGCTAATTTAAGCAAATTATTGATTGCGCAAGATAAATCGAATAGTTATTTGAGGCAACGCTAAAACATTAAACGGAGTAAGGAAAAGGTAAGAAATTCTTATTGGCCCACCTGCATATCATGTAAGGCGTCCACACAGGTAGGAGCTTCAAGAGTCGCTTGGCGGGAATGGGCGTCTTAGCGTGACGTCACCTGGGTGCCAAGCTTTGCTGTAATGCTGACGTCACAAATAAAGCGTTGTCCGTTACGACAGGAATTTTCCGTTTCGAAGACGGGATGACCAATGGCGTACCCACGCCGGCCGTGATGCTTAAACAATGGAATAAATGCGCTTACTTGCCTCAAAGTAAATTGCTGATGAGTTTCTTCCTGCAATGTGATTCTGTGTATTGGTAACGATTGATAGATGCTTCTGTCGTTGATCCGGTTCGAAGGCCAAAATGTTGAATCGCTTACTTCTTGAAGGACCAGGGGCTTTATTTCAAATTACAAAACCCTCTTCGATAGCTGCTGGTTCTGGGAGCAATTATTTATCGTAACCCAGGACGGTGTCTAAGCGCCCCTTAAGGGTCAGTTTAATGACCAAACACAAACACATTAAAACAAAAAAAAACTATATTAAGAGTAACGACAGATACATTTTATCTTAATCAGCATTGCGGGGGAACTGCCCTCCGCAAAACTTCAGAAAACCTTTCTTAAAATCGCACATGTGTTAAAGCGAGGGTGGCTTTGTGGTTTGGGTTACATAACATTTAGGCTCTACATTTCCCAACCAGTAACTAAACGATCCTTAACAATTATTATAAAACTATTGCTGCGACAAAACTAATGAAATTATTATGAAACTCTCTCAAATTATTGTGAAATTCCATGAAATTGAAAACGTATCATGAAAGACTTAAATTACTGTGAAATTTCTTTGAAATTATTATGAAAATGTCATGAAATACTTTTACAATATGAAATTATTACGACCTGCCACAAAACTAATGAAATTGTTGCAAAATGCCTTGACATTTAAAAATTCAAAAAAAAACTTTTATCGGTTTCAGGATATTAAGCCTTTGTTTACATATACAAAAGTAGGCTGGTAACTAGATCATAACTTATCTGTAGGGTTAAAGAATATTACCCTACATGGCAACCATAACCATATAGCAACCGATAAACTATTGAACAAATCACGGATGTTATGAATCATAACTGCCTTAGAAGTTTTAAAATCCTCGCTCTACGAGCTCGGATTTCAAAACTTCTGCGGCAGTTATGATACTCATAACATTCCTAGATATGTTAATAGCTATTACAGTATGATATTCCATGAAATCAATGAAGCTGTTATTAAATCCTCTTAATCATCTCATGAAATTAAACAAAATTTTCATAAAATACTCTTATTATGAAAAGCTCCTAAATTATGAAATTCAAAAAAAAATGAATGGACTCATTATGAAATACCTACTCTTACCTGCTTATGAAATGCTAGAAATTACAAAGAAATTGTTACTTTTCATTATGAAATTGATTAAATCAATTCAATATTATGCAATCTTGAAGAAATAATTTTGTAATAGTTAAGTCCTTGCAATAATTGATAGTGTTAACTCTGTAACTTTTAATAACAGCAAATAAGTAAAAAACACTTTATACTACTATTACCATTTTTATGAATAAACTTCTTAAGAACTAAATATTGCACATTTATCTCATATAAATCATGAATTAATAATATACATATTTAAAGATTTAAAAAAACAACTTTTTCTGGCCCACAACTCAACGTTTTTTGAGTTTTAAATATATCAATTGCAACCAAATATACAAATTATTTAACCGTAGTAGGGTCCCAATCAAATCTTCTCGCTTCTATTGCGCACAACGTCGCCATATCATCATCAGGAATAACAAAATCCAACTCCAAATTAGCCTCCAGGTGTTCTTTAGATCTTGCTTTGGGTATAACGGCGACGTTCTGTTGCAAGCACCACTTTAACAGTACCTTAAACACAAAATATGAGCAAGAGATAATCAAATTTAACCTGTATACCTGCGCAGGGCTTTTGTTTAGTTTCTTAGCAACGTTTACAACACTCGAATTAGTCAGTAAACTCTTATTGCCTGATCCTCCGAGGGGCATGTAAGCTTGCACTAAAATCCCCTCCTTTTGGCAGAACTCCCTCAGCTTATCCTCGTAACAACCCGGGTGCCACTCCACCTACCATCACAATTTTTCGTCGAGAATATTTAAAAATAAAATTATTCACCTGGTTGACAACCGGTTTTACGCCTTGGCAATCCTGGAGAAGCTCAGTTAAGTGCCGAACGGTATAGTTGGATACGCCTATATCTTTCACTAGTCCTTCTTCCCTTGCCTTAACAAGACACTTCCAGCTAGCAGCTCGTAATTCAGAATTTTTAGAACTGCCGGATGGAATTCCATACACACCAGGCCAGTGAATTAAGTATAAATCCAGATAGCCGCAGTCCAATTTATTTAGGGAATGTTCGAGAGCATTTTTGGCTTTATCGCCATGGTCACCTGGCACTAACAGAGCCTTAGAAAACGTCCTTAATTTTATATATAAACTTACACAGCTTAGTTGTGATAAAAACGTCTTCCCTTTTTAAGTTGTGCTTGGGTAGCAGCTGCTTCAGTGCCAGTCCGATCTCACGCTCGTTGCCGTACATAGCTGCTGTGTCTGAAATTGTAATCATATGATGTATTCGGGCCAGGGTTGTTTAATAAGTTCTCTACCAAATGCTCGATAACCAGCAGCAAAAGCTCGGTCCAGCACGTCGACCACCTGCTGCTTTCCATCGATCAAGTAAGTGCCCACTAAAAAGTTAGGTTAAAGGCTTGAATGAGCAAATAGGGGTCGGAAAGTGGTTTTATCATACATCCTATTAGTGGAATGCTGCGCCCGCTTAGCAATTTGAATGTTGGAACTTTTGAATTCATTGTTGATACACTATTGCTGAGGACAGTTACATATGTGAAGTCCTACTTCTACAAGGTCAAGGTTAACAGGAACAAGTATTTAAGGGTTTCCCCATGGGAAATTCCGCTTCAACTAATTATTATTCAGTCACCAAAGAGGTTCTTTATCTGTATGTCTGTAACTGTACCTATCCGTAAGTACAAATTAAAGCGCATAAGTGACGGTGAGTGTAGTCCTAACAATTCCCCTAAAAAGCCGTACTTAAATTAAGTTCCAAACAAACCTAATCTGAGCAAATGGGGAAACTAGAGCTGTGCCATACACTGATTAACCACGTTGGTCGCGTTTGGAACGTGGCTTGGCATCCCAACCCCAACGGTGACGCACTGTTTTCGTGCGGGGAAGACAAGACCATAAGAATATGGGAGAAAGTGGACAGCAAGTGGGTTAACAAGATAGTGCTTGAGAGCCACAAGTGCACCATGCACACGATGTCCCGTTGCGGCAAATACTTAATGACGGGCTTCGTCGATAGAACCACCAACATCCTCGAAGAGCACGAGAACGAGGTGAAGAGCGTCACGTGGTCCAAGTCCGGCCAGCTGCTGGTGACTTTCATCCGGGACAAGTCGGTGTGGGTGTGGGACGTTGCCGAGAAGGACGAATACGAGTGTGCTGTGGTTTTAAACTCGCACACACAAGGTGTAAAAAAGGTGAGTTGATGATAAGTGACTTCGCTTCGGACATCTAATTGTTTTATGTTTATCCAGGTCATTTGGCATCCTGAACAGGACTTGTTAGCCTCGGCTTCCTACGATAATACTGTGAAGATATTCAAGGAGGATCCTGCAAATAATGATTGGATTTGTGTGACCACTTTGGATTTAGACGACTCGACCGCGTGGAGTTTAGCTTTTAACAAGACGGGGAAGCGTTTGGCCACTGGTAGTGATGATGCTACCGTAAAAATTTGGCAAGAATATCCGCCGGATAATCCTGAGGGTGTTCCAATGGCCGAAGGTGATTCAGTATGGAAATGCGTTTGTACCATTAGTGGGTATCACAGGAGGACGATATACGACATCTCTTGGTGCCATGCGACGGGGCTTATTGCCACAGCCTGTGGGGATGATATAATTAGGATATTTAAAGAGGATGCAGATTCAGATCCCAATGCACCCAGTTTTAGCTTTGTAAATTCTGTAGAACGCCCACATAGTCTGGATGTCAATGCGGTGTCGTGGAATCCCAAAATTCCTGGTTTGTTAGCTTCATGTAGTGATGATGGCAATATTAAGCTGTGGAATTATACGGATTAGAATGTAGGATTTGAGTAAATACATTTTATTGTAAATTTTTTATATAATGAACATTTTGTTATTGGTTATTAAAAAACTCATTAAACTTTTAGCAGTTTTTTTTATGTGAATTTTGAATTATTTCTAGGTCTTGAAATGAATTTTAAAATATTGAATGCTTAAATCATCTAGAATCAAATATTTAAATACTTTAGTGATTGTTGCTAAATGTGTAGTTTAAACTACTTAGTTACCTATTTAGTTACCTAGTTAACCTATTGAAAGTTTCGATTAATAATGAAGACATTATATTTGAAGAACATATGAAGTATTTAGGGTGGATAATAGATAATAAACTTACAATGGCTAAACATGCAGAGTATATTATAACAAAAATCTCAAAAAAACTTTATTTTTTTAGTAGAATTTCGCAATCACTTTCGCTATATGCTCGAGTTACCTGCTACAACTGCATTATTAGACCTCATTTTGATTATTGTGCAACATTAATGTATATGTTTAACCAAAATCATATTTCGCAGCTACAAAAGTTACAAAACAGAGGAATGAGGGTGATACTAAGGTGTAATAGGTATACTCAATTAAGATAATGCTCACGACTTTACAGTGGCTATCAGTTCATGACAGAATTTACTTTTTAAGTATGATTTTTATTTTTAAAATAATTAAAGGTATCCAACCTACATACTTCAATAATATCTAACTAGAAACACGGAAGTACATGAACATTTTACTAGAGTTAGAAACGATTTTCGTATTATAAGAACAAATTATAAAAGGAGCATGAACTCCATCTTCTTTAAAGGCCTAAACGAGTTTAATAATCTTCCAAACAATATAAAAAGCGCCTCAACTTTAAATATTTTCAGAAGATTATTATTAAAAAACATTAGAGAGGCGTAAAGACGTATATGCTTACCTACCTATATAGTATTTAATGTTATAGTACTTGTATTAATTGCACTTATGTATTTATATTATTTTTAAGGTGATGTCTGTTAAATTTCAATTATGTAATTTTGTTAAATAGTGTTTATATTCCATGCACTGTAAATGTAATTTTGTTAATTATGTTGTATATTAGGAAAATTCCTACAATAAAGAGATATTATTAAATACTTATAACGATTGTGGGCAGTTTAAACTTGTAATGCAACCTGCAGATGCGTGCGTGCATTATTTATTTTTTAAATCCAGTCACTTCCAAAGTGATATTACAAGAACAACTGTATAAGTGCTGATGTGAGTTGATATAGGAACTGGTTACTATGAGTGATTTAATATTACTCAAATAATATTGACTTAAAAAAATTTAAAAACACGCTGAAGGTTTGAATTCCTTTCAGTTGTGTATCAGTAATAATTTGGTATGATACTGTTCCGTTAGGCTCTTAAAGGTCAGGGACTGACTACCTGGACCATATGGTCTTTGGGGCAGACGACCCCATAGCGTAAAGACCGCAGTTTGTAACCGACTGTGTATGCCTGAAGATGCAGCAATAAAGCCTCGAGTAAAAGTACGCCGGTCTTTAATTATGATACGTTAACATAACATGGTGGCAGCGGTAAAGTACGCGGTAGTGAAATCAGGTAACAGTGAAAATCCGAGTGATAGCTAAATCACGATGGCGGATGGTTCAACTCATTTCGGATTAAACGTGGAAGCCCCGGGAAGATTCGACTTCTCAACGCCCGGAGGGTGGTTGCAATGAGAGAAACGATTCACGAGGTACATGTCGGTAACTGGTCTAAATCAAAAGACGGATGCCAAGAAAATCGACATTATGTTATACGTAATGGGTGAAGAAAGCGAAAACGTCGTGCTCTAATTAAGTCCAATCCCTACAAAGTTCGACGAGCTGCTTAAACCCTTCAGGGAACATTTTCTGCCCAAGAAAAATGTGATATTCGAGAGGTTCCAATTTAATGCACGTGTGCAGATGCAAGGCGAGACCGTAGACGCATTTATTACGTCACTCCACACGCTGGCCGAACAGTGCGAATACGGGACTTTCAAGGATGAGCTCATAAGGGACAGGATAGTCATTGGGATAAGGGTAAAAAATGTGAGTGACAGACTTCAGCTACAATCGACGCTTACGTTAGCTCAAGCAATAACGACGGCGAAGCAAGCGGAGCTACAGGCAGCGCAGAGCCAAATTCTAAGGACGGAAGCACCAACAAGGGAAGTTTGTGTAATGAGGAAACCGCCACAGGGAGCGAAACCATGAAAGGACAACAAAAGGCAACGGGAGGACAAGGAAATTATTCCAAGGAATGTAAATATTGTGGACTTCGAGATCACGCAAGAAAGGAGTGCCCAGCACGGGAGACGAAATGCAAAGTGTGCAACAAAAAAGGTCACTGGCAAAAAATATGCCGGAAGAAATCGGTCAACATGCTGAAACTAGTTCGGTTTGGGAAAATCGTAGCGATAATACACACTTTCTAGGGTCTATAACTGCAAATAGGGACAACGACATGTGGCAGGTACCTATATATATTCCAAAATTGTCAAAAGTTGTCACATTTTTAATCAATACCGGAGCTTGATGGTAATTGTATGGCAACGGAATTGTGGTCAAAAAATGCAGTAGAACTAGAACGTTGCAATGATGTGATATCAGGCCCGGTTGGTAATCAATTTACGGTAAGTGGAAAAATTCATGTCGAGATGCAATTTAAAATGTAGCTGTAAACGCTGAAATTTATCTAATAGATAATTTGAAAATAACAATTCTGGGACGCCTGGGAATAAAACAATTTAAATTGTGGGATAAATGTAAAAATTTAATGTCAATCGAGAAAACGGCATCAATTAACATAGTTCGGGAATTTCCACGAATATTTGATGAAATCGGGCAATTCAATACCGAAATGGAGATCAAATTAAAACCAGGAGCAACTCCGTTTGCCCAATCAGTACCTCGGGTAGCATTTTCCCATATCAAAAGTTGAGTCAACATAGCTAAAGTGAAGGGCGCAAGCTACTTCTCAAAGATTGATACAACGTCGGGGTTCTATCAAATTAAATTAGCAAAAACTTCTCAAGCTCTAACCACGTTTATCACGCCTTTCGGGAGATTCCTATTTAAAAGACTGCCATTCGGGATTTCATGCGCGCCTGAATATTTTTCGATGCAATTCGCGAAAATCCTAAGCGGCATTAAAGGAGTTGTAAATCACACCAATGACGTTCTAATTTATGCGGAAACTATTGAGGAACACGACGAAATCCTTCGAACAGTTCTATCGCGAATCAGTGCAGAGGGAATTACGCTAAACAAAGACAAACGTAAATTTGCAGTGGAAAAAGCGGAATTTTTGGGACATGTTATTAGCAAAAAAGGAATTTCGGTTTGTCCAGACCGGGTAAAAGCAATAACGGAATTTCCAGCGCCGACAAACAAAATAGAATTGTTGCGACTGTTAGGTATGATAAATTTCGCAGGTAGATTTATGCAAAACAGGGCGGAAATTTTGGACGCATTATCGCGAAGCCCAATAAAGATAACTGTCAGGTTGGGGAGGAACTGGCCGAAGAAACGGAGGCATACGTCCGGTGCGTCATAAATTCTCTGCCGGCAACTGAACATTTCTTGGGAGTACTTCGAAATGAACAAATGAAGGACGCGATTTGCAAAAAGTTACGCGAATTTGCTACATCGAGTTGGCCCGATAAGAGTAAAATTCCCAACAAATTAATGCCGTATTATCAATACAGATCGGACATTTCGGTTAACGAAAATCTCGTATTGAAAGGTTCACGAATTGTTATTCCAGCAGCTCTACAAGAGTGTTGTTTAGAAAGAATAAACAGAGGACATCAGGGAATAGTAAAATGTCGCGAACGGGCGAAGATGTCGGTGTGGTGGATAGGGTTGTCTACACAAATCGAAAACTTCATTAGAAATTGTCAAAATTGCTTGGAACACAAAACCAACTACAGGGAACCATTTATAAAAGATGATTTACCGCAGCGCCCATGGCAAAAAGTAGCCGCGGATCTTTTCAAATCCTCTGTGTGGTATTTAATTGTAACCGATTATTCTTCAAGATTTTTTGAAATTTACACACTTCAGAACAATTTATCTGAAAAAGTAATTGTCGGAAAATTGAAAGAATGTTTCGCGAGATACGGTATTCCAGAATTGGTAAGGACGGACAATGGTCCGCAATTTAGGGCAGAATTCAAACAGTTTGCACGCGATTACGATTTCAAACATGTAACGTCTAGTTCCTATTTTGCACAATCCAATGGAGCTGTAGAGGCGGCGGTTAAAGTTGCCAAATCTCTTCTACCAAAAAATGAAGACATTTATGTTGGGTTGTTAGCCTATAGATGTACACCCTTAGAGAGTGGATTCAGCCCGGCAGAACTACTGATGAATCAGAAGCTGAGGTCCTTTCTTCCTCTCTTACCAAGTAAGCTGAACGAAACGGTGGAGACAAGTTCTTTCAAAGAAAAGCAAGAGAGAAAGAAAGAAAAACAATCACAAAGGTACAATAAACGCCACAGGACCAGCGAGTTGCCCAAGCTCAACTTAGACGATTCGGTCTGGTGAAGGACCTTCAAAGCTATGGAAAGTGAGTAGGAAGTTAGAAAAACCACGATCCTGCGAAATCGAGACGGCAAAAGGAAGATACAGAAGAAACCGATTCCATCTCGTCCCAGCACCAAATTCAGACCGAGAAAGAGAAAGCACAAACACATCAGTGACGGGTGGTGAAGAAAGTGCAAGTGAGCAAAATGACGCCAGTAGGCAATGTGCGGAACAAGGTAGTGTACAGTGCGAGCAACAAACAAGTAAAAATTATGCGCAACAAGGCATTGTACAGTGCGACAAAAAATCGATCAAAAGTGACGGTGAGCATGTTCAGAGACATAAACGCGGAGCAGGCAGGCCAAAGTGGCTGAAAGACTTTGTATAGTAGATTAGCAACTTTGTATAGTAGATAGATTTGCTAACTTTAAGACCTTATGTGGCAGACTAGACTAAGTAACTTTAAGACTGGGTACTACACTAGTTTGCTATATTTAATATAAAAAGGGGGATGTTCCGTTAAGCTCTTAAAGGTCAGGGACTGACTACCTGGACCATGTGGTTTTTGGGGCAGACGACCCCAATAGCGTAAAGACCGCAGTTTGTAACCGACTGTGTATGCCTGAAGACGCAGCAATAAAGCCTCGAGTAAAAGTACACCGGTCTTTAATTACGATACGTAAACATAACAGATACGCAGTGGTAATATTTGATATAAATATCAAATTATTATAATCTGAAAGAAAAGTCAATGTTAAAAGTACCGTGAACTAGATTGCTCTATTGTAAATACAATAGAGCTATCAGTCATTTATCGTACCATCAGTGCGTGAATGATTGTGTCTGGTGCCAATGGATTGGTTTTCTATTGTAACTAATAGAAATAATATGGAGAAATCAACGACGAATTTCTATAGTAATCAATCAATGAGCTTTAGGGAATTTTAAAGTGGGGGGGGGGGGATTTCCTCCGGGAAACATTACCACATGATATTCAGATTTTCTTAATATGCAAAAGAATGGCTGGATTGTGCGGAAATTAGTATAATGCCATATAAATCTGCTTTATTTCTATAAATTGAGTCATTACTATGTATTTAATTTAAACAAAAATGCCCCCAAAATTTTCACTTTCCCCTCCGGAGGAAACGGTCTAAAGTCAACACTGTCTGAAAAGTCATCAAAAGCCAGCGAACATTTTATAAAAAATTTAAATGTGCGATTTTAAATCAAGAAGTTCGATTTGATATAAAATTAGGAGGACTGTATTTAGATTTAACCATATATGTATTACTTCTATATTGCTAGTAGGGTCTGGAAACGGGCGAAAACATTATGGGGCCGACATAGTCTCACTCTGTACACTACGCGTCTCGTGCGCATGCCTGAGAATTCAAACTCCGCCTTTAGAAGCGAATTTTAAACTTTACCGTGAGGTTCACTTCCCCTCCGCGTTGCCGACCCTTGCACACAGCTCACCAAGTACGTAGAATAGTTGGTTGTCTGTCTCACTTACGCTGTGACCTCTCCACTTACAGGCGCTAGCCATATAGAAGTAATACATATTGTAATGATGCTCGCACCTTCTGTTCGATGTAAATATGATATTATAATAAAATGTAATTCTTAGTAGGAGCCCAAAACAACTTTTTAATTATTGGTTAAATTTTATAGACTGATTAAAAATAATTCAGTATTTACTGGGTTCGTTAATTACAGTATTATGCCCTGCAATTTAATATTACAGAAGCTAGCTCGGTAGGCAAGAGAAAAACTCATGTCTCAAAGCTGGGTTCCCTGATACATTAATTTGAAAATTCGTGTAATACGCCACTGGGTCGTAAATTTAGTTTATTCGCGCGGTAGGTACTTTACTGCGCTGTTAATGTGTTACACAAATCGGTTTAATTTAGTTGCGGTTCGTTTTTGTGAATTAATTTTACAAAAGGAGTTTTATGAGCATTCGAACAGGTAATTTTACATTTTTAAATACTCGCGCTTTCAGCGGCGTCACTCTATTTTTTGTTTTTAGGCAAAACCGATCCTTGCTTGTTAATAGACGCCAACATGCAATTGTTATTTCTAACCTCAAATCTGGATTTTTATGCTAATGCTGGATAAATTGCTTTCAATGGATGCTTAAAACTTTTAATCTGCTTGGATCTCCCTTTAGTAAGACGTCCTCTTGTTCATTTTATAACTTCCCGGTTTCTAACGTCGATATTTTGGTTAAAAAACTAACCTTAGTTCTCTGCAGCGCTGCGGTAACTGCTCGGACGGTGCAGGGGGTTCTGCGATGCTACGGCTGCTGTGGGGGCCTCCTACACGCTGTGCGCATGGGCTGCCATTAAAATCCCGGGCTCAGGAACTCGAATGTGCCCGTGATTGAATATCGTAATCTTGAGCTGGCCTCGGACGGATACTCGGAATGTGGTATCGGAGAAAAAAATTTTTTGAGGGAAATTAAAACCCACACTTCCTCTGATACCCGGGTAAATTGCCAACACAATGGTGTTCTTTTTATTAATATAAATTAGGTAGTTCTATATAAAACTGTATTTAAATGAAAGACCAGAAATGGTATGTCAATAATTTAATTTTATTCAACTGTTTCTGCTTCTGGTCTTTATTAACAATTGCCTATCTAGAATACAAAAAACGGATGTAGACCAAGTTCAATACAACAATTTCTTAAACTAATATTTCTTATAACTAAAATGTTTTACAAAAATACTATTTCTAAATTATTGTCCTTTCAATTCGGTTTTCAATTGTCTCATAGCGCCACTACACTTTGTTATATAAATTGTCTTTATCACTGGCGTAATTACACTGACTTGTTTTTCACCAATTTTATTTCACATCCTGTTTATTTTTTCTGAATTTCCTGTCTACATTTCACTCACTTTTTTGCATATTTGGGTGTGTCCTTTTCTTGCATTTTATATCCACTGTCTAATTTTCCCAGATTTTCAAATATTGCTGTCTAATATTACAATTGCCATGTTCTGCCTGGTTTATGCCCTTTGCAACGTATTATAATAATTCTGCTGCTTTTACCTTTATTTAAAATGCTCCTAAACATATCCTATTTAATTATTCTGACAGCTACGCTTCATTTAACACGCACATATTATAAACCTTTCTGTGACAGTTCTATTTATTTGGCTTGCCTTTAATTTTGCACAAACCTCTTATTTTTGGCTAATTTAAAATTATCGACTCCAATCTATGAAAAACGAGCTCTACCCTTTGCCTTTTGTACTCATATCATTTTATCACTACTGGCATTGCTTTGCAAATGTAATTACGGATTGAAATTTATACGCTAAATCTTGCAGTTGTATGAACTCTCCAACTCTGTGCTTTCTGACTTGCTTTATTTATTTGTGCTGCAAGCAGAGTTGAGTAGCGGGGTCAATACCATCTCAATATATGGATTTAACATAACTGTGTGTAGAAATTAAATAAGAAATTTATTTATTTTTCTAAATTGAAAGTTTAAATCGAGTATTTGATATTTTTAGCTTTTTGTAGTTTGAAATAACCTTTTTGCACAATAGAACGATTTTACTTAGTCACCGTGTTGGTTGCCAAATCAGTAAGTAGTTATGTTTACCGTTCTAGAATGGTAAGTAAAAATTCTAGACTAGCAGGTTTTTGACACAGACTGACGCAAAATCTAACCTGCTAACTTCGAATTTGACAAAGACTTAGAGTGCCACCACCAACATATTATTCTGTGGTATAATGTCACATTTCACTGACGTTTGAAGAAAAACACATTTCTATCGTGCAAAAAACGTCACAAGCATCACGAACGTTAAGGAATTACCAATCTCAGACAATAACAATTGTCTTCCATCGGTAAAATATCCTTACCATTCTTAATACTTAACATACTATTTTGAATTTTGGCTTTATTGAGATATACTGATGGGGCCATAATTATACAGTGCTTTCGTAAAGTAGTGGATAAATTCGTTAAAAATTCAAGGAATAACTTTTAGAAAAAACGCTCGGACCCGTCGATTCTTATTTTTATTTGAACATTTTTTGAAATAAAATGCATACATACAGGGTGTCCCGCGTATGAGGTATGGCGTTATCGATGTGTTTTTTAAATGTCAACCCCCTTTTTTTATTACGGAATTTGAAAGAACGCATTTTATTACTTACGTTAAGCTGATTTTTGAATATAGAACAGATGATCAAAATTAAGAAAAAAAAATAAAATTGCAAAATACTAAATTTAGTTGCAATAGTATTTCAAAAACAACTAAATTAAATATGCAAATTGTGCACCGTTGTCTGCCTGACAGTAAGTAAGACGACCGATATGTTTTATTGATTGCTGTCATTGATAAACGCGTAAAATCAGACTTCTTAAAATCAAATTTAGTATTTTCTAAATTTAATTTTTTTTTAAATTTTGGTAATGTGACCTATACACAAAAATTACTTTAGCGTAAGAAAAAAGATTCCCTAATAAAAAAAGGAGGTTTCCATTAAAAAACATCGATAACGCCATACCTCATACGAGGGACACCCTGTATGTATGCATTTTATTTCAAAAAATGCCGAAATAAAAATAAAAATCTACGGATCCGAGCGGTTTTTCCAAAAGTTAGTTCTTGAATTTTTAACGAATTTATCCGCTACTTTACGAAAGCACTGTATATAACAGCAATAAGATAACATGAACAAACAAAATAGAATGCTTGAGTAAGAAAGAGATGACCATACGAAAAAATTATTTTAGTAGCCATGCTTGGTTGGCATCTGTCATAATTAAAATAAGCGTCAGGCCTAGTCGAATATTTGCTACTATGTTTATCTCTTTCTTACTCAAGTAATACGTGTTATTTTCTTGTTCATGTTATCTTATTACTGTTATACGGATGGGACCATAATTATACCGGGTGACTATAAATGATTGACATTTTTTTTTCTTAGGTTGGCACTGTTTATGTTGGTGGAACTGTAAGTCTATGTCAAATTTGAGGTTAGCAGGTTAAGTTTTGCGTCAGTTTTGACATAGAATGACGCAAAACCTAACCTGCGAACATTGAATTTGACATACACTTACAGTGCCACCAACATAAACAGTGCCAACCTAAGAAAAAAAATTTCAATCATTTATAGTCACCCAGTATATAACAACAATGAGATAACATGAATAACAAAATAGAATGCTTGAGTAAGAAAAAGATGGCCATACGAAAAAAATATTTTAGTAGGCATGTTTAGTTGACAAATCTCATAATTAAATTAAGCGTCGAGTCTTCTCGAATATTTGCTACTATGTTTATCTCTTTCTTACTCAAGCAATACATGTTATATTCTTGTTCATGTTATCTTATTGCTGTTATAAAGACAGATCAATAAAAAAACCAATTAGGGCAGGCTGTGATATGTGTTATACGTTTGGCAGTACTGAAGTGTATTGTCAGTCTATGTCAAATTCGATATTTGCAGGTTAGCTTTTGTGTCAGTCTATGTCAAACAACAAACAAAACCTAACCTACTAATCTCGAATTTGACTGACAATACACTTCAGTACTGCCAAACATAACACATATCACAGCCTGCCCTAATTAGTTTTTTTATTGATCTGTCTGTATATAATTTTGGCACCATCGGTATATAATTGTGGCCCCATCGGTATAGTAAATAACATAATTGTAAAATATTTTTGGATCAAGATATTAATGTAGATTATGTTATTAGGAGTAAAAGTGATACTTTATGTGGCGAAGCTGAAGTTTATTTAGCCGAACGTTAGTGAGGCAAATAATTCAGCTAAGCCACATAAAGTCACTTTTACTCCGAATAACATATACTATTTTATCCGCAAACGTATTCAGGTAAATTTCATTAATATAAATTAAAAAAAAAGATGCATCGGCCGGGAATCGAACCCAGGCCACCCGCGTGACAGGCGAGCACTGTACCCCTGCACCAACCTTTGTTGTTCATATAATGCGCTACTGTAATGATATATGAACATACTGAATCACCCGAAACTTTTTCGTACTCTTTCTGAAAATAAAAGCCGGCCTACGATCTAAGTCTAAAAATTAGCAAAATTTTAAGCCATCATACAATTTAATCGGTCCAGTATCTTCGTAGGAGATAGCGCACAAACATAGAAAGAAAGAAAGGGAGCAACGATTTTGTGTGCTTAGGCAGATAAAAGTACGCAAAAGTTGCTATTTTATCTGCTTAGGTAGATAAAGTGACACTTTTACCTTGTCAATAAAGACAAATAAGTTGTCACTTTTGTGACGTTTGCGGATAAAATGTATTTTTTGAAGATTATTTGAATTTTATTTATGTACAGCTGATTGCAAATAAAACTGGGACAGCTAATATGTAATCTATAATAGGGCGTACAATTAAGTACTAAATATTCGTGATTATGTTGCCTTTTCTTATGCTTCTGTATTTAATAATATTTTATGTAGGCACCTACGGAAATATAATTTAGAGCCAGTTTCACACATTATTAAATACTCTAAAAGAAGTCTCAAGACTTGTCCCAGTTTTATTTGCAATCAGCTGTACATGTCAGGTCAAACGAAATAACTTGCCAGGTTTTGAAATGTTCAAAAGAAATATTTTTAAGGATGATTGAATTATTTATTTTAAATAAATAATATTCTGTTTGGAATTTGTAGGTAGGTATCTAATATAGTAAAAGTTCGTAAATAATAATTGTTAATACATATCAACACATTCATTTAGCTGATAAAAAAGGAGTTTCATTGCTTTATACTGCTAGTTGTGGTTTTAATTAATTTCATCTGGGCAGAATTTAAATGTCAAAGTTATAAATTGGGAGCACGGAACCACAGACCTACGACCTATCAAGGTCAACACACCACCAGCATACATACCTAACACAATGGTTGCTACGCAAGCTCAAAAAAAGCGCTCCAACTTTGTAACCTTAATTGATATAATCAACAAAAAAATATACAGTGTGTCCACGGATAGGTGATACAAGAGGTATAAATGACCAGTAATGTCGTTTAGTAGTTTATCTTTGGTTGTTCTTGAATTCATTTAGAGCACATTTTTTTTTAATCAAAGTATCAGTGTTGCCACCGTAAAAATGAGAGTGATCTCTGGGTAGAGTACTAGTATTTTAAAAATATCGCAAAATTGTGTAGAGGAATGAACTCAAAATTAAGCTTGTATGCAAAGTTTGAAGTTACTTAGGCAGAATTTTTTTTGTCATGAAACTTTTCAATAGCATATCGCAAAACATACCTGACACTGTATCGCGGTATATACCACTGAATTACGTACACTTTTTGAGAAAGGATTGACATGTTTTTATCATTGATAATGCAAAATAAGACTTGTAAGTTTGACAAAATGGAAATGACAGAATCGTTTTTGTACCCACTTGATCCGATTAAAAAAGTATCCACATTTTTTTTAAAGTCCAATACTGTGGAAATTTGTGAATTGTGTTACATGACTACGTGCAGGAAAAGTAAAATGAGAAAAAATACTTTCAAATACGACAAAAATTATTATCAAGAATAAAATTTTATAAGAAATCAGTAATAAAACAGTTTTTCCTCTTGTATAACCTCTGCGTGGATACACTGTATATTGTAATAATGCCCTTAACTATATAGAGGCTTAAGTGAAAATATAAATAAATAGGGCTACAATTTACAAATTATAAAAAAATAGGTTTTAATAAAATAATTCAATATTGTGTCAATCTCAGGGCTTATTAAAATGATGTAATTAATATTTGCAAAATAAATGGTCTATTGCTCTTTCTATTTTATTCATTTGCAATCAATAAAATAAAGCTTTGGTCTAGCATGAGAAAAACTCTTTTTCAAAGGGGTAGGTTCAACAACGTGTATTACAATTACTTTTGAGTATTAACATGTATGACAATTGCTCAAATTTGTATTTGACAGTTTTAACCTTAAAATTGACTGTACACAAAGATAATCTGCTGGCACAAGAAAATAGCGTAGTTTAATTCAAACACCAAAAAAGGGTAAAATAGAATGCAAATAATCTGACGTAATTTCCGGCTAACCTGGTTTTGTTTCATTGACGTAGGGACGCCGAAACCCGCATTTGTTTAGCTTCCTGCAATTCTCCAAATCTCTGATTCAAATCACAAAATCAAAGGACGTTACGTCGATTATAAAACCCTGGATGAATCTATGCAGCTGCGACCACGTTCACGACCTCGTACGATGTGTAATCTTGATGAAACTCAAAGCTAGTGGGCCTTCTGCAATGGCTTGGGGGGGGGGGGGGAAGGGACGCCACGGCGAATACAAACTTGGTGACGGCTTCCTGCTCCAAATTTCTGCACCTAGGCACTCAGGAGGGTCTGCTCCACACGTTGCACATAAAATTCTAGCTTGCCGATGTCTCGACTATTCGAAAATTGGTCTCGATGTTAACCGCTCTTGAAAGAAACTTCGCAGAGCTGATCCCTTTTCACTGGGATGTGTCACCACGACGAAAATTACACACACAGATGCTCTGCAGACTGGTGAATTTGAAAAACCACTACACATAACTTTTTTATTTAAAATTTACATGAAACTGGGAGCATCTCTTGCACCTAGCACAAATTTTACAAGCTTGTTCTGTTCTTTTTAACAATTGAATATCTCGTATCCTAGTAACCAAGATTTACAACTGTTTTATGAAATAAGTTTTGATATGTGTTTTCACTTAGGAACTAAACTGTCTTTCTTGGAATTATCAATTGTAACACTTTACGCTGCTTTTACACAATTAGTTTTAAATGCACTGTTTCACATGTTTATCTTAGCACTTCACAATTGTCTGTCTCCTATAATAGGTTGCCTTATCAATCTTTGCTTCCTTGTACTGCTTTAGATTGTTTCTTTACCCGTCAGCTGTCTTGCAGTTTGCTGGCTTCTTAATTTTTAATACTCATAACGTTCATATAATTTTTGTACTTCAGAAACCATCTCTGTATCATTATAATTCACATTACTGTGTTGACGTTACCAAATCAAATCTGTCAGCTACATAAATTAAGGAGCGTTTGCCATTCCGAACATCAATTATGAATAAAACGTTAAGCGTAACCCCTTTGATTCTGCCTTATCTAATGCTAACCTTTCTCAATTAAATTATAATTACTGCTGATCGCATCACTTGCATTTATTAGTGTAAAATACTGACTTTATCTTGTAATAAATAAAACATGAATTCTGTGCTCATTTTGAATTATTCTTTCATTGTCATGTTAGTTAGGCAACCAGAGTTGCTGTGGCCATTAAACCATTGCAATATATTAATAACGTTAATGTGCTCGATGCTTATTAAAAAATAATTGTATACAAAACATACAGTAATAAAGAAAGGAAATAGTAGATTAACAAACACACCTCAGGAAATCAAAATTCAATGGCTGCTTTACTGAGTTTCAAGTAAATAATTATGATAAAGACATTTGAATTTACGAACACTAAGTGTCTGAGAAAATAGAGTTATAAATTTTGACGTTATATGAAAACGAGCATTCATATAGACTAGATTTGTGAGCCGACAAAGTTAAGAGTACTTTACTCTTTATATTGATAATGCGAACATCAGTTCTGTATCGTAATTTATTGTAGAAATAAACAGTGTCACAGTCTATTCTTGTATAACTCCTTAAATTAAGTATGTATTATTAAAATTAAAATTCCATCTGTATAATGTGTCTTTATTAGTGTAATTATTTAGTCTATTAATTTTCTTTTGTATTACATACAGAAAGATGTGATTTGTTCAGCTTTGCTAATAAAGTTCATTATTATTATTATGTACCTACATTTAAATTCGTCTGTTTCTATAAAATACCCGTCATTTAATAAGTTTGTACTACAGTTCATATGATTTGTTATAATTTAGTAAAAAAGATCTATTTTATTGGGTTAGGATCCAGATCAAATCTCTCCGACGTTATTCCATTTAGTGCAGTCATGTCTTCATTTGAAATAACAAAATTCAAGTCTAAATTAGCTTCCAAATGCTGCTTAGACCGCGATTTAGGAATAACGGCAACATTCTGCTGTAAACTCCACCGCAGTAGCACCTTGAAAATATAAATCAGCATTCATAAAACACGACTAAAATAGTATACCTGCGCACAGCTTTTACTCAACGTTTCTGCAACACGGATAACAACAGGATGCGCTAGTAAAGTTCTATTGCCTGTTCCTCCAAGAGACGTATGGGCTTCTAGCAATATTCCCTCTTTCGAGCACAAGTCCATTAGCTCAGTTTGAAAGCAGCCCGGATGCCATTCCACCTACGTTTTAAACAGTCACTACAAGTAATGGTAATTTTCGAATTACTTACTTGATTTACTGAAGGTTTCAAACCGTAGTCGTTATCAAGCAGCTCAGTTAGGTGCCGCACTGTGTAGTTGGACACTCCGATGTCTCGCACGAGCCCTTCTTCTTTGGCTTTAACAAGAGACGCCCAGCTGGCCGAGCGTAACCGTGCATTGTCAGGGCTTGCAGGTGGTATTCCATACACACCCGGCCAGTGAATTAGAAACAAATCCAAATAGTCGCACTGTAAGTTATCCAGGGACCTTTGTAAAGCTTCCTTTGCTTTTTCACCATGATCGCTGGGTACTAATTGGGTTTATTATTTAATGTAAAATAGTTAGCATCCCACTTACTCAGTTTTGAGGTGATGAAGATATCTTCTCGTTTTAAAGAGTGTTTAGGCAACAATTCGTTTAAAGCCTTGCCAATGTCCTTTTCATTGCCATATTCTGCTGATGTATCTGGAATTGGAGGTTATAATACGTTGACTTTAAGAAATGTTTGTATTGTACAACCAATTGCTCGATATCCGGCAGCAAGAGCCTTGTCCAGTACATCCCTTGTTTCTTCTTCTCCTTTAATTAAATAAGTGCCCACTGAAAAGATTAATTAGTAGCCTCAGAAGCGTACAATAACACTGCAACCATTATTACATCCAATCATTGGCATGGTATGTCCACTTCGTAGTTTGAATTTTGGAACAGTGACAGTGGTGCCCATTTTGGGGTATTTTGCCAAATCACACTTCTTACTAGACGACCACTTCTGTGTAAATTAATGCAACGTTGTGAGAGACTAATTGGCCTAATTATGGAAGCTAAGAGTTTATATAAAAGATTATTGACCTGTTTTCAAAACAGGATATCCTAAGATAAAAATATTTAACGGATATGTGATAGCATGGCCTCAGCAACAAATAAATTATTTACTACAGGTAGGTAAGTACTTGTACATATTACTCAAATGATACAGAATTCAGAAATGGATATTAAGGAGCACAGAATATATTTCATTAAATGAAGCGTGGAAGTGTCAATGGGGGTAAGTTCCATGCTGTTGAAGATTGGGATGTTTTCAGCTATTATTTACCAAGGGCAGTGATAATTACCCCCAATAATTTTGACAAATAACAACCCGAAAGACAACCCTTACGAAATAACCCTTGGCTGCGCCTCAGGTTATTTCTAAGCAATGCACTTGAGGTAGTGTTGAGGGGTGTTACCGATTTGGAGCTAGTTGTCCCGAAACAAAGTGTTGTCCCGATTTTCCAAGAAAATTTTACACTTTACCGATTTCGAGAGATTCCAGCAAATTCTTGTTCAATACCTCAAATAGAATTTAGAAGTAGTTGTTTAACAAGAACTGTGTGTATACAGTATCTAGCTATTCGCTATTGTGGAATATTAGTTCAAAAGCTTTTTTAAATATGCGATTAATTATGAGTTTATGCTGATAGCACATTGATCCACATTTAATATGTGTAAAATTTAAACGAAATAACATGTGAGCAAACGAAAATGAAATCAAGCTTGGCTTTGAAATATATGTTTGTGTTGGTGGGACTGTAAGTCTATGTCAAATTCGATGTTCGCAGGTTAGGTTTTGCGTCAGTCTGTGTCAAAACTGACGCAAAACCTAACCTGCTAACCTCGAATTTGACATATATTTACAGTGTCACCAACACAAACAAATATTTCAAAGCCAAGCTTGATTTCATTTTCGTTTGCTCACATGTTAAATGAGGTTATAGATTATACATACATACATATGTTATAAAGTTCCAAGAAATATGGTTGATACATGAATCCCAGCAAAACTACTGCTACTGCAGCAGAAACAGACGCAAATGTGAATTAAAGTTAGAGGTAGTGTCTAATATATTAATAACCACAAATTGTTAAATTAGCATTTTTATTAGAGCTTCGTGTTAGTGTTGCCTTTAAAGGGTAATAGTATATTACATACCGAGGTGGGAAGTGTTTCATTACTGTCGAGAGATTAGGTAGTTTACCGAGACGCGTAGCGTCGAGGTTAACTTTATCTCGAGACAGGGATGAAACTTTCCACCGTGGTATGTATACTATTTTATTTGCAATCATCTAATTTTAAAAATAACTACAATTGAATTCTGAATAGTAACTATCTTGATGTAGCTAATATTCTTGTTACCATGAAAACAACCCACTTAATGTTTTGTTACCATGGAAACGCCCCACTCTTCAGGTATGTAATATTTTTCGGGGTATGTAATAATTTCCTGGCTAGTTTCAAGTAATCATCTAGTTCCCAGCTGTTGACATGTCATGAAATTGACACATTACAATGTGATTGCGAATAATAGTATATTATATCATGAGGGACTAAAGTGCATCGTTAAATCCCGCGAGTGAATACTATTTCCTAAGGGCCCGTAGGGCCCGAGGGAAATAATCACTCAAGGGATTTAGGCACTTTAGTCCCGTGTGATATACGCTATTTTTTGCACTTTTGGGAAAATTATAATCAAGCATTTGAAAAATTTGGAATCTGTCAATTTGGAAACTGACAATTACAATTTTACAGCAGGCCCTGGATAGCCCGAATCAGTTGGCAGTACTGAAGTGTATTGTCATTCTGTCAAATTTGAGATTTGCATGTTAAGTTTTGTGTCAGTGTGTGTCAAATGACAAACAAAACCTAACCTACTAACCTCGTGTGTACATACATTTACCATAGTTACGGTAACATTTTTACTTTAGCCCCTAGGGGCTAAAGTAATGACTTCTGTCTCTAGGGATTAAATGAGCTACTTTAGTCCCTGAAATAAGTGACTAAAGTGCCAACTTTAGTCCTGCAAGTGCAAAAAATTAGTTTAATTCGTATGCATTCTTTGAGATGCCAGGAAATCGAAAAACAATGTTTGTTTCAAAAATATATTTTCAGCTTTTTAAAAGATGCCGGTAAACCGTTCTACCAGTGAGCATTCAGGGTAAAATATGTTGTGACTGTTCACTGGTATAACAGGTAGGCCTATACCACTTCATAATATTGTGGAGTTATTGATTTAGATGCTTGCTAAATTACTGAATAACATATAGCATTTCTTAGTCGCGAAGAATTTTTTTTTCGTTCGTGAAATCAAAATTTACAATTCACGAAAAAACGGTCTTTGATTTCTTGTAAAATACAGGGTGTTAGGTAAACATGCGGCAAACATTCAAGGGGTTATTCCTTGATGATTTCTGAAAAAGCCCTTTGTTTCGAAGATACAGGGCGAACAAAATTTGCGACAGTAACAACATTTTATTATCAAAAAGTACATGTAAAGTTGCTCAATCTACAATAAATGTTCGAAATGACTTCCTCCAGCCTGGATACTTGATAAGCTCATTGGCGTACGCCAAACTTTTATTTACAATAATGATTTCAAAAAATATCGAATATGGTTGTCGCAAATTTTCGTCACCCTGTATCTTCGAAACAAAGGGGTTTTTCAGAAATCATCATAGGACAAAATATTCTTAGAATAGGCCAAGGAATAACCCTTTGAATTTTTGCCGCATGTTTATCTAACACCCTGTATACTATTTTCTACTGTTATTTCTTTCGTCTTAGCAACAAATACATTTGCGTACTGTTAGTTTTTGTTATCTAGCAACACGTAAACATACCAAAATCATGCATTTTCGGCATGGAAACACGACCGAAAAGTATATCTTTTTTGTTCAATCGGAGACAAAATATGTATTTTTTGTAAAAAGCGTGAAAACTCTTGCTATAAATAAAAATTAATTGTTTGAAGTAGTCTCCTGGTAAAATTTCTAACAAAGAATTCAACTACATTGGCATATTTTTTATTTGTATAATTAGTAGCGACTCTTTGATCACTTACAAAAAAACCTGCCTTGAACAGAAATAACATACACTTTTCAAGAGGTTGCAAATAACATAAGTTACTCGAATGGAGAAAGTAAAATAGTTTTTGAAATTTTAACTGAATAATATAAACACTTGCGAGTGAAACACTAACGTTCTGTTTAAAATTTATGACTACCCTATCGTAAACAATTCGTTCCGCCGCGATTTACCTCAAAAATATAAGCCAAAATGGGACCAAGATGGATTTGAACGTAAATATTTTCCTAGCGCAACATAGTAGCAAAACCAATTCGATTATATCTTCAGTAGATATTTATTTATTTAGTACTCAGCCAACAGCCGTTAAGCTAATTATAGGCGTCGCTGTACATTTTATGGGGACTTCCAACCCCACTAACGACTGTCATGATGTTATTATGACATCCGGGACCAACTATTTCCGTGACAGCCGTATCGCGAGTAGGGTTTCCAGTCCCGGGATCCGGTCCCTGCGAAGAAGCTGAATAATTTATATTTTTGTGTTTAAAATGTGTTCGTTATTTGTCTGCTAAAGCGTTACAATTAGAATGAATTCCCATTCGCAACCTACCTTCATTCTACATTAAAAAACTAACAATTTGAAGTCAATATAGCAACAATGTTATATATTGAAGATAAATAATTTGCGAAAAGTTTCTTCCTATAAAATTATCATAATCAGAGGCAGCTTGACGAAAGGATTACTCAAGCACTTTGCAGTTCAAACAAAAGCAAAAGATGAAGAGCGACAGACATTTTTAGTACCAGAAGAAAGCAATGAAATTATAGACGAGCCCCAATGCATATTATCAGCACAGAAATACTTTATTTAACTTAAAGCACTTGTTTTTTTTTAAATTGCATTGGGAAATTTCCCCTGAACACTTTCCCTTTCGGGGCCATTTTTGGGATCTTCGGGACTAGTCCCGGGACTTGAAATTTAGCTCGTAAGTCCCGAAAACACTTTTGGTCCCGGGACTTGGAAACCCTAATCACGAGGCGCCTAGGGAAGCAGCCATGGAACTCCCATCCAAGTTCTGACCAGAAAGAGCATTGCTTAACTCTACTGATCGAACGTGGACGCTTGTTCAAACTACACCACCCGGGACCTATATGTTTATAAATACTCAAAACACAAAATAATTTGTCTAAAACGTACGTTATTACTAAAAAATTGGACATAAATAAAGACTATTTTCGTGACGCGAATAAAAGGTTTCCAAATATCAACTTATTTTTCAAAATCAGGAGAAAATAATTTCTACTACTTATCAATATTATAATTCTTACATATTACCAAAGAATATAGATTCTTTGATATTACACTACAACGCTATCAGCTGAAAACTTCAAAGTTGCTCTCTCAAAATAGTAAGATACAAAAAAAGAATGCACGCTGGTTTATTGGGGTAGTTTTATAACTACAATAATTCTAGAAAATGTAAAATTAGACAAAAGAACTGCAATGTCTATAGAACGGAAACAAGATGTTTCAGAGCAGTATTAAGTTTCAAAACAAGTACGTATTATTGAATATTATGGACAGTGGTATAACTGTCATACCAGAGAGCATTAAAGGGTTAAATTGATTTTATTATTAGTTTCCTTTGCGAATACATAATAGTTTAATGTGTTTCTTTAATAGTTAGTTTCTATTATTTGTAAAATTAACTACGAACAAATTAAAAAAAGAAACTATTATAAACTCAAGTATTGAATAACCTTTTCTCCACAAGCACCCCCCCCCCCCCCCCAACGCTCTATTATCTTAATCTTGTCCTGAAGTTGTTATTTTGAAATACGGCAACCCTAACATGAGGGATGTTATTTGTCAAAACTATAAGGATTCATCACTGACCACGGGCAAATCAGGAAGATAAGTTCTTAAATAAATTAATAATAAAAAATGCTATAGATGCTGAATGAATGAATGAATTATTAATAAACGTTTATATTTAGTTATAAAATAATATAACTTGAACTCATAACTTAATTATTAATAAACATTTTTATTTATTTATAAAATAATATAACTTGAACTCATAACTTAATTAAAAGTGCAATTAGTAAATATACAGTTTGAAAAAATTAGTTTACTGGGACTGAAGAGTTCCTTCTGTTTTATAACAATGTTATTTACACCCATATTATTGATAATTTGTTGATGATGACTTTTATCCAGATTTAAATATGGTTTTTGTTCAAGGTAGTTCATTACGGAACGCACCCTTTTAGTTTTAGTATTACTGTTATGTTGGTAGTACGAAATATATATACCAAGAACACTATACTAAGGACACGCAACTCCCGTTTCGAAGCGGACCGCTAAAACCTGACAAGTAAGGCGGCCGTGGTGTACAATTATTCATTCACAAAACTCGTGAACTGTCAATGTCAAACATTTGCTGAGTGTAACTGGAAATTCGGACCATGTTTTAACAATTAATAACACACTTGAAATACACTCCATTGGATTAACAACCGTAAACTGACTTTTAACCGCGATTACAGGTTAATTTAGCTCGCTTCCAACTCTCGAACGGCAGTACACGCTGTCGACAGCGCCGCGACGGCTATCCCCGACATAAGGGCCGCTTTTATATACAGCCGTCATAGGAAGTTGCATCTCCTTAGTATAGTCTTCTTGATATATACCTTCTAGGATGTATGCACGGTATGAAATCTCCCCCCTTCCAAGTAAAACTGTCATGGCTACCGTAAAACCGCGCTCCCTGTCCGCCCAGATGGCGCTACTACTACGATTTTTCAAATTGTTGCCTGTTTTATCAACTGCGTGCCAATTGTCAACTGTGTTTTGTTGTTGCGGGCGTCGTCACTTGCTACCAATTACATTATTTATGCTTGCTACCAGCAACCCCGTGGGGTTACATTATCTATTCTTGCTACGCGCGCCTTTTTAACTTCGCAAGTGTGTTTGTGTACAACTGCTGTGCTTTGCGACGAGGTTATATATTAAATTATTGCAATTACAATGGGAAAAGCTGGTTGTGTGGTGCTTGGTTGCGAACCACACAAATGTGTTTCTTCAGCTGTAATCTGATGGCTAAGACTGGTAAGTGTTTATGTTCCTGTACTAATGTTTTTATTCTACAAGGCATAAATGTTATGTATAATATTCTGATACTGTTGTAAGACCTTACTTAATCTTTTTAGAATACGCTGCCCAAGATGGGGCAATTCTTTGGAAGAATAAGGCAGAGATTTGTAAACCGTACTTGCAGTGCTTTTGGGCCGTTCTACAAATCGTTGCTTGTGAATAATCTGGTGTCAAAGCCAAAGCACTCCGTTGGTTGCAATTGTGAGGAAGATAATCCCAATATTTTTATGACTGCACTATTTTGTAACCCAGGTACGAATTAAAATAAAAACAGTGCTGCAGTTCTAATATTAAATTTTGCTTAGGGGCGTCCTGAAGCAGAAGAAGAATGGAAAGTTGAAGCAGTATTCGTACCAGCTCAGTTTGACCAACTGAAACTACGAGGAAATCCAAAACCACTTGGGCCCAGGGCAGACAAATGTTGCAAGAGACTGAATAACATGGAATCGCCAAGGGGAGTTATTTATTTTATGTTACCATTGACTGAGTCCGATAAGTATTCTAATACTATAGTCCATTTACTTGACATCTGCACTGTCAGTGTCAAAATTTAAAAAAAATTCTTGACTACCTCAAAAATTATGTGTTGTTTATTAGACTGTACAGTAATTTAATTGTTAAAATCACGTCCTATCTAGCATTTTTATGTACTTATTATTAATTACTAATTTTGTTCAATAGAGAGGACGAGAACGACCAAAAGCAAGATGACAAGACGAAATTCTAAACCACTTGGGCCCAGGACGACGACCTCAATGTGATCTTTTCTCTAATAACCTTTCGGCGGGCGCGCTGTTGTAAAAAGTACAACAGTCAAGGTTTTTCGCAAATTGCATGCATAATACGCAAGTGACGGGCAATAAACTTTAGGTATTCCTTTATTGTTTTGTCTACCAGCAGGACATCCGGTTAGTACAGCCTCTGCAACTAATTTCGGCGTATTTCTTATCAATATAGGCTGACGGATGAACAAGTTGCATATTTTACAATGCGCCCGCTCGTGTTATTCAATGTGAATAGATTGTTATTTGAATTAGTGCAAACGACTTGCGTTAATAATATAAAGCAACTATTTTTAGTAAATAACTTCAGAATATTTTGTCATACACAATAAAATTGCATAAATTTGGAAAATAGCTAATAGCCCCAGAATCCTGTAGCGAAAAATGGATATTACAGTCGTAATTAATAATGTAAACTTACCCCTAATTTTCATAATTAGCAATATGCCTTACAATGTTAGGCTTTTTCCTATTCTAATTAATACTGTATTACGTGTGACTTTTTTCAGTGTAGTAACTGTATAAATATTATACTTTCTCACAACTCTTGTATTAGTTAGTTGAAATTGTTTTCACAGTGCATGTGTTTCATTAATATCTTTTTATTCATAAATATTAGAACAAAGTTCCTTAGTTATCTTGTAGAAATTTACATTCTAATTATTACAAACTGTATATGTTGTAAAAAATACAAGCGCCCACTCGTGTTATAAAAGTAAGCGCACCTGCTGGAAGGTTAAGCTAATTCTGTTTGTATGATAGCTGATAAATGTAGACTAATTGTTTTTTACATAAATTATTCGTGTAAATATTTGTACTACGAAATATTATTAAATAATTTTGCATTTTGCAATTACTATATTATATAAAAGCATTTTTTGCACTGCTAGTCTCAGAACGCACCGTTATTGGCCTATCTTTAGGTCGTGAAGTTGATTTTCTCCACCACGGGAGAGAAAGTAAAATAAACCATTTTCACGGTGGTAAGTGTGGTAACTAATAAATTGCCAAGTTATCAAATATGACTTTTAATTTTGACGTTTTAAAGAGCTGTATTCTTAGGTTAAAATATTTTCGAAATTTGTTGGGAATTTAGGTATTAAGCCGTTTGGTAGTGCAAAAAATAGTATATACACCACGGTAGCGAATCGTCTTATAACCTTCGCGCTTTAGATACTTCGCGCTGCGCGCTCAGTATCTAATATGCGCTCAGGTTATAATACTGCGCTTCGCTACCTTGATGTATAATATACTATTATTCTTTATAAGTATTTATGTCCTACTAGTACATTAATTGAAATTAATGACTCTATTTTAAGGTATCTTAGATACAAAATAACGCTCCAGGGCAATTATTTTCTTCATAAGAACACTAGGGTTATTATGAAAAATTAACAGTATTTGTTTCCATGGATACAACTTTTATTTCAAAAATTATGCACCACTGTCACAATAAAAATTAATGACAGCTCAGCTAATGAATTGATTATAAATATGAATTAGGTAAGAAAATTGGTAGGACATAAAACCTTGAAGGCACCACGGGCATTATGAGCTAAGAGCCCGCGATTGTTGTACACACCTCGGGCCAAAGGCCCTCGGTTAGTACACTAACAATCTTGGGCTCTTATTTTACTCATAATGCACTTGGTACCTTAATAACTATTTAAATTTCCCGGTAAAAATGGTATTTTAAATTTCCCACTAAAAGTGGTGGTTCAAATTTCCCGCCAAAAGTTCTCCCTCATCACCAGGCGGCGCTGATGGCTCTGTTTCTGTCTCTTATTAGAGAGATTTCATTCTATCCCCGTGGGGTTATATTATCTATGGATGTATGTATTGACATCGTTTAACAAGATGTAATCGAACATAGTAAATCGTAATAAATAATAACCATCGAAAGTATTCTTATTGATTTTAACATGCTGAAGTATCCACTAAACAGTTTTAAAGAATTGTTTTTATGGCCAGTAACTTTCATTAGTTCCTACTCTCCTACATTATTTTTGATGAGGGTTGAAACCGCAGTGAAACAATTTGAATGATTTGTTATTTTTTTATTAACAGTATCCAATAGAATTCTTTCAGCAGCGGTCTTCATCCATGTTGAGGTAACATTTTTTCCTATTGGTTCGGTACAGTACCATTTGTCATTTTCGGACCCCCAATTAGGATTTATTTTTAACAATAATTTGTTTGCTTTTATTGAGTAATCCTTTTTTGATAATAACTTTTGGTACACTTACTAGACATTTCTGTTCATCTGTGTAACGATCTTGAGGCCGGGCCGTTGGAGACATGACTCAGCGTCTCGATCGACAGGCGGGTGCAGTGTCACGACCTTGAGCCTGTTCACGTGCGGACGGATGATTCACAGCTTCCCAGGCTTCGAGAAACGACCTTGGCGACTCAGGCGCGCGAACACGTCAGCGTTACTGGAAGGATCGAGCAAGGTCTCGACGTTTCCGGGATGACTCACCCGGCGCATATATAAATACGAGAAAAGAAAATAAGGGGCAGTCGAAGTCGAAGTGGAAGTCCGAGTACCGACTCCAGCTTGGAAGAAGCTGCCATATAAATAAACCCGTGTGTACATAAATCTAGCGAGGTAAATAACCCTTGTATAAGAAATAAATATAGCCATATAAATCATTAATGTTGAAATCGCGTGTAAATAAATAAAGTATATCTGTTGTTAGAAAGAGTCCTGTTAATTTATAAATAATGTGTGTTCCGCCTTAATAGTTCTTGTGTTGTGTAAATAGATTAAGATAAATCGCTGTAAATAAATGCTTAAAACAGAAGCGGCGTATAATTTTTAATAGCCCGAGAACGTAAAACGTAATAATCTGGATTTATGACTAGTCATTTACTGCTTGCACAGAAGTTGCACCTCCTTGGCATGTTTTATTAAACTCCATGTTGTACTCAATCCGTTCTGTAAACTGGCTATCATTATTATTTTCTAATTTGAAATATTCTACCAAACAATTTACATCTTCTCCCCCTCACCATGCCAGTTCTAAGAATGCAATATGAAAGAATTTGATTTCATTAAGCGCGGTTTTTGCCAGTTCTGATCCGTTGAAACGATGGGTTGAGAGCCGCTGACTTGCAGAACTACTGCGCTTGCGCGAAGACTGCGGATGCTATATTGAAGTTTAGCCGACACTTCATTATTTACTTGTCATAGAATAGGTACTACTGGATTTTAATTAGGTAGTTTCCATGGCGATTGACAATCACCCTAGGGTAGTTTTCATTACAAGTGTGATCTGATTTGTCAAATTGACACACGTGATCGAAAATAATTAAATTGGATTGGTCTGTAATATATGCAAGAACTTATCATGGAAATGGTGTATGTGACAGTACGTATATCCAGAAATTTCACCACCAACAATTCACCGTCAGCAATTCACCGCCACAGCAATTCACCGCAATAAAAAATAATCATTTTTATTTATTTTATATTTAAAGTTAACGATAAACTAGATGTACTTGATTCCTTGAAAATTGATTAAATAATTTGTGAAAAAGAACTTAGAGTCATTATCAGAAGAGAGAACGTTAAAACACTTATTCATCATTTATTAGGTAAATATTAATTACATTGCAAGTATTTACAGGTACTGGAGCTCTGGAAAACGGATTAAGTAGGTAATTAGTGAACAATAACTTAAACTAACTATCTTATATACCTATTAAAGTGTAGTTACAATACCTTATTTAAGTTTATAATCCCTGACTAAAATGAATTACCCAACCGATTTTAATATAAAACTGGAATGGTATTTCAAATTTTCATTTTAAGTCAAACCGTCATAGGCGTCATATGGAAAGCGGCAGTGAGGGTAAAAACAATGAATAATGTTATTACAGTTAGAGGGGAACACAATCATGTCGGTGACGCAGCTAGTGTGGAAGCGATTAAAATTTACAGGGCTATTAAAACAACAGGCCGTAATTACCGACGCAACAATCCAATTCAGTCAAGCAGCAGTCCCCAAACTCCCAACTATAGACGTGATGAAGAGAACGATCAGCCATATCCGTCAACAGCAAAGGGCTGGTCCAGCTATACCCAATCATCATCCGGAGATTGAATTTCCAGAGGAATACACAAGAACTCTGAACGGAGAAGATTTTTTGCTGTATGATTCAGGCCCAGAAGAAGATAGGGTGGTGGTATTTTCTACCCACAGAAATATGCAATTGCTCGCAGGCAGTGATCATTGGTATACCGATGGTACCTTTAAAATGTTGTTTTATCAATTATATACCGTACATGGATTAAAAGAAAACGCAGCGGTACTGTGAGGGTCGCGTATTTACAAACATTTTTAATTTCAGGAAAGACAATAAAAACTCGTATTTTATAAGTAGATGTATTTGTCTGGATTGTAGTAGTAAACAATTATAGATCTGAAAGCTTTCGTTTGATCAGACTAGATTGTAAGCAGATACCTTTTGCAGCTATTAGGAATGCACCGGGATGTAATAAAATATCCCGGCGCATAACATAACAAGAGGCGAAAGCTATGTTAAATTTATGACAGGGGGCTTAGGCGGATTTGGGAAACAAATAGCCCAAACCGCCAATTAATTTAGTTTAGAATTTATTAGGTTGCGATTTCAACCAAAGGAACACATGTTGAGGGCAGTTTCGAATACGCCGTGGAAAATCCCAATTCAAAACTTGATTGAAAAAGGATAAAACGGTCGTGGGTTTTCAAAGGGCAACTACGCAGCGCCGCTCTGGCAACGAAATTTAAATTTTTTGTCATTGGCTGAACACTCCACGACCTGGAATGGAGGGATTTTTGTAAGTTGTATAAAACGCGTCTGAATAGGACTGCAGAGGAGAAGAAAGCAAAGTCTGATGCATGTGATAGTTCTACACGTAATACGGAGAACTACTGCAACAGCTTATAACTTATTTAACTCTTACTTCACTAGGTACCTACAACGCAGTCCGACATCGCAGAAAAAGCCTGTTAGTACGATGGCGTGAGTACCAATTCTTTGCCTTTCTTACTTCGCTAGGTACAGCGCAGTCCGACATTGCAGGGTTTCCCTGTTAGTATGATTGCGTGCATACCAACTCTTTGCCTCTTTCTTACTTCACTAGGTACAGTGCAGTCCGACATTGCAGGGAAAACCTATTAGTACGACGGCGTGAGTACCAATTCTTTAACTCTCTTTTACTTCAATTAACACTGCCCGACACCGCAGTAACCCGATTCAGACTGGCAGCCAGCCTTTCTTGCCGCTAGGCGAGCTACCAACAACCGACGTCATTTTCGTACTTCGGAACACCGCAGTAATTGTAAAAGTATGTAATACATTTACACTTGGTTCCAATAAAGAATAGTAAATTTCCATGACGTTGTTTTCTTTCAGTGTGAGAACCGAAGGTCACTAGCCTCTATACGACCTGTGTAAAGTTAGCCTAAGTACCACCGTTTAGGTTAATCATGCCAAAGCACGCCGCCATAACCAGAAAACATACACAACGTAGGTACATAGTAAGGGTGTCGTACCCGGTCTAAATTCAAACCCAGGTACCCTAAGGTACCCGAAGACTTTACATTTTACCTTAATATTTTCTGGCGAATGAAAATATTTCCATACAGGCGATTTTTTTATGACATTGTTTTCTTATTTGTTTGTACTTTTGTAGTTTCATGCCATGTTCAAGCCCTATGCTCTACGCCTCTACGGCTACGCATTGAACGCCGCGAGTTTTAAACTGAACTAATTTGAAATAGTACCTACTCGCCAATTCAAACTGCAAGTCGTCTGTCGTCGTAAATATTTTCAGATTTCTAAGTGCTATCAAATTCAAGTACGTGACTTTTTATCCGAAATTAGTAGCAGCATCAACATCACACAGAAGATGTTTATAGTACTTCAACCCATACTGACGCGATTTAATGGTACTATTGACGGTTTGAATATTTTCATGAAGCGGATTTATTGCCTTATATGAATCAAGAATCAACATTATGTGGTAAGGGATGGGTTGATTCTTGTTTTCACTGCATTGTTGTCTTTCTAGAACTTATTCCTCTTGTTTTTTAATTTTTATCATCTTTTCCGAAAAAGGCTGATTTTCTGGACATTACATAATTTACTAGTCAGGTACCCAGGTCCTGGAAATATACCCGGGTTTGGAGACCTGCGCGGGTCCAATATTTAGGACCCGCACCCGACCCGCGAAACGCAATTTCTGACATTTTTAACCCGCACCCGACCCGCGAACCGCAATTTTCAAATCTTTATACCCGCACCCGACCCGCGACCCGCCGTTTCAAACCTGCACCCGACCCGCGACCCGCAAGTTTTGCACTTTTCAAGCCGCACTTGACCCCAAATTCGAATATTAGACCAGCACGTACCAGCAACTTGCTTCAGATAGAATGCCCATACACAATAAAGAAAGTTATTTTCAGACTTCATTATAATTAGGTATAATTTTTTTATACACAAACAAAATCTATGCTGAAGAAATGAAGTTGTACCCGCCACACGACCCGCGACCCGCAGTTTCAAATTCGCACCCGACCCGCTACCCGCAGTATTGGTATAAATCCTACCCGCAACTCCAGCCGCAATGCGGGTAACCCGCGGGTACCTGACCCGATGCAGAACTCTACCCGGGTTGACTATTACCCGGTCGGCCCGGATACCCGCCGACATCCCTAGTACATACACATATTAAAGCCAAATAGGGTATGCACCGTTACAGCACCTTTAGTCTACTGGGTACGCCAAGCCTGTAAATACCCCCTTGAAGGAGCCTGGGGCTGGAATCTTTTCCTGGACCTCGTACGATGTCTGCTCTATGTGCTGCATGATGCTGAAGACTCCTCGAAAACCCTTTCCTGTTCAAATTTACCTCAAAATGTGGACCTGGTTTCAAGGGACGCCACTTTAATTGCTTATCTTTGGAATGCTTTCTGCTCCTGCTCTCTGTACAAAGGCACCAAGGAAGGTCTGAACTACACGCTGCACAGAAATTTCACCCTGAAACTGGTCAAAAAGTGGCCCCGATGTTGAACCCACTTGGACAAACTTTGCAGATCAATTCCTACTTTACTGAGGCTGTACAACACAATGAAATTATACACAAGGCACTCTGCGGACTGGTGATCAATAAAATCAACTTTTGGACTCCAACAAATAACTTTTATATTCAAACTTTTACGAGCCAATCTTCCACACAACTATTTTTACTTGGCTTGGGTTGTCAACAATAACAAAGCAACATCTGGTATCCTAGCAACAAATTACAATTGTTCTGAAGTAAGTTTTGTACAATGTTTTCCTTAGAAACTAAACTGTTTTTCGATAATTGTCAATTCGTAGCACTTTTAACTTTACTTCTCTGCTTTTTAATCATTTTAGTTTTAATAGCACTGTTTTACAGGCTTAAATTAGCACTGGACTATGTTTTTGTTCTAACGTAGGTGGCCTTTTTAGGCTCTTTGCATTCTATGGTTTTTTACACCGCTTTCGTTACCTATCAGCTGCGTTGCTGATTGCTGGTCTCATAATGTAACTAATAACTATTAACTTTCGTAACGCCTCAAATATCTCTATATCAAAGCAAATTCACAGTATTGTCTTAACTTTACAATATCACATAAATTAGGTACATCTGCCATAACGAGCACAATTAATGAAACGTAACCCTTCTGATACTGTTTAGTCTAATGCTAACCTCTGTCAATCAAATTATAGTTACTGCTCATCATATCTTGTGGATTTGTTAGTGTATAACAATTACTTGATGTTGCAATAAACAAAATATCAATTCTGGGCCTATTTGAATCTTTCTTTCATGTTCGTGTCTGAGTTATGCAACTGCTATGAGCAATATACCATTACAATATTTCTATTATTTTTACATTTTTTGCAAACATTTGAAACTGCATATTAAAAAACTGTTAAGTAATGAATTTATTGCACAAAAAATTATGTTTAGATTGATAGCACTCACATCACAAGCATTTTTCAAACTTATAAAGTAACCAGTAAACGAATTATAATACTTGCAGTTGTTTTGCTAACTAGCCTAAAATAATATTCATATCACAGTAATACTCGTTTATTCAAAATGTTATGTAAGCATTCGCAATGCCGCTTCATTTCAATTTTCTATTGAAACTTTACAATCTGATAAAATAGAAGTATAAAACGCCATAATTCTTTAACATTTATAAAAAGGAAATTTATTTTTTACTTATTTTTCAAGTCAATTAGTATAAAAAACGAAGTAGCAAATCGATGTTTCAACTGTTTCTCCAAACAAAGCAGCTAAAAAAATTTCAAATGTGTGTCATACTTTTATTTAAAGCCATGAATTTATTTAACCGAGTTGGGATCCCAGCCAATCCTCCCAGCTTCAATCCCGTTCAAAGCGGAAATATCCTCATCCGGAATGACGAAGTTCAAATCCAGGTTGTCTTCCAAATGTTGCTTGGACCGAGCCTTGGGTATAACAGCAATATTTTGCTGTAGACTCCACCGCAGCAAAACCTAAAAACTAGAATCGTTCATTGCTCCTACACACATGTACCGACATACCTGTGCAGGGCTCTTGCTCAGTTTTTGAGCGACACGGGTGACGACTGCATTCGACAGCAAGCTCTTATTGCCGCTCCCCCCAAGGGACATGTAGGCTTGCAGCAGTATTCCCTCCCTTTCGCACAAGTCCTTCAAGTCGTTTTGGTAGCAGCCCGGGTGCCATTCCACCTAACATCCAATTTTTAAATCGAGCAAGCCGCAATGTCCACAACAAACCTGGTTTAGAGACGGCTTAAGCCCATGGTCATTTTCCAGTAGCTCGTTTAGGTGGCGCACTGTGTAATTAGACACTCCAATGTCCCTGACCAGGCCCTCCGCTTTTGCTTTTACCAGGGTTAACCAGGTAGACGATCGCAGTCGTGGGTTTTCAGAACTGTCAGGCGCGAGGCCGTTTGAACCCGGCCAGTGAATCAAATACAAATCCAAGTAGGTTATCTGGAGGTCGTCGAGAGACTTCTGCAAGGACTCTTTAACGTGACTGCCAAGATTGTTTGGGGCTAAAGGAACAAGCGATTATGATTATCAACAATAAAAAAATTAAATGAGAAGCTTACATAACTTTGATGTAATGAAAATATCTTCCCGTTTTAGATTGTATTTAGGCAGTAATTCCTTAAGAGCTGACCCGATGTCTTGTTCATTGCGATATACTGCCGCAGTGTCTGTAATAAGAGGTTACTGTAACTGATTGATTTTGCATATTTGTAGTACCTACCGATTGCCCGATATCCAGCAGCAAGCGCTTTATCAAGCACGTCTTTTATCTGGTCTTTCCCTGTGACCAGGTAGGTGCCCACTGGAAAGTTATAATAAATGTTTATTGGAATAAAAGAATACAAAGCAGAATTTACATCCTATTAAGGGCATATCGTAGCCACTTCGGAGCTTGAATGTTGGAGTATTGGTCCCCATATTCCTATTTGGAAACAAACTGTAGTCACTATTAGATAAATATCTTGCACTAATGATTAGAAACTGAACAGTATTATAGAATGCGAGAACGCAATAGAAAATATATTATTTCCAACGATGACTTATTGCCACAATTTGATACAAATATTTTAAAAACTACAGAAACACTGATCAGAACAGGCTTTTATAATAATGAATTTCTGATGACAATACAAACAGGATATTTCCCTCTAAATGTGATTGAAAAATATTTATAGGATATATGTGGTAAGATAAACCATATAACAAAAAACAACTTTGTTTTTAAGTGAGTGACTTTACAACTAGAGCATTGAGAATAAAACTGTTGACATAAATTAGTAAATTACTAAGCAACACTTAAAGAATTTTAACAATTTGACATCTATCGATTTTGAATGAATATTGGTCGAATAAAAAACAGATCAAAATAGGCTGCAGAACTAGTACCTGCAGCCATTTCAGTTGTTTTGCTTCTAGAGATGCTACAGTACGATACGATACCTAAAATACTACTTTAAGAGGTCGAAGCTGCTCCGAAATTCCACAAAATACCAAAGAAATGTTTCACTATACAGACCGGCAACGATGGGAGTGTGGAATATATTTCTAAAACAATAAGAGTTACATAAAATTTGCTTTCATAAAAGTTGTAGTTACAAAGACGGTACACATTATTAAAATATTTTTAATTATACAGGGTGGCTAACAAAAATTTGGCAAATACAACTTATTATTTTTTAAATAGAATGCTCTGTATATGGGTAGCTGATTAATAGAAAGTTGTATAGGTTTTTATATATTAATAAATTTATACAAAAAACTGCTGAATTTCAGAAGGCTGCTCTAAGTAACAGAAAACAGTTGAATGAAACAAAACATTACCAAAAAATTATGTTTGCTGTGAACTACTTGTTGGGTGTGAAATAGTGACTGTGGATATTGATTTCATACAGGGTGCTCAAAATTTGCAAATTTGCTAATTTTGAATTTTTTCAAATCAAACATCCTGTATATTTTTGCATTTTTGAAAAGCCCTTTTAATGAGCATTATTTTGTTATGTTACTTCATAACTGTAAGGTCAACCGTTTTTCAAATATTCGAGTTTGAATATAAAAAGCAATTTAAGCCCCTTGATACGATTAAGTTAAAATGCAAATTTATATCGTGTGTTTAAAAAAAAACTCATTCGCAGCATGCCATGATCAAATTGAAGTTTGCTATAGCTTGATAGATACCCAGCATATATTGATATGGTTTTAAGCCCTATAGATCAACTCTGTTAGCATTGCCAAATTAATGGACATTTTGTGAAAGCTCAGAGTGAGATATCTTATATAACTGCAAAGCTAAAATTTGAATTTGCCAAAATGAACACATTTGTAATGAGATGCCAGTATTTGCAGAATAATAAATTAATGAACGCAGCAAGCAAAGCTCAATTCGCATAGGGATCCAAATTGGATGTAGGTTCGTTAATTAATTAGGTTTGTGCTAAATGTAAATGCCAAGCCGAATGAAATTTAATAATTGCAAGATGGATTGCAAACACAAGGGAATGAAGCGTAGAAATTAGGCATATTTTAATAGTGAAATCCAGTCAGGGTTTTATAAGAAAGGTAATTGGAAGATGGATAAGCTTAAGGACATTCAACAAGCAGATAAGAAGGGAGGCATTAAAGCATTTGAAGGAAACCGTAAGAATCAAAGGCAACGGTTATAGGATTTGCAGAAAAGAAAACACATATGAACTTAAAATTATGAACGAAAAGGAAACACTGAATTTCAAATGGAAGAAAATGCAAGATATGTGCGAATTAAATACTTTAGTCAGTGCAGTGACATGTGAACTTTTAAAACGCTAATTAAAAAGACGTGCAGTGAAAAACAGACACGCTAAATTAATATAAATGTAAACAATTATTTTAGAATTAGTATTAGTGTACAAAAACCTAATTTTAAGTAAAATTATTGTTAAAAGTTAATGTTTTGATCCATGTTAATATCCGCAGTTTATTGGAATTTTTAACAGCCAGAAATCCGGAAATTGCAATAATCAAAGTTGAGGTTATGTTTTTTCAAAACCGACGCTATAAAAACAATTGAAATAGCGTACCTGCAAGCTATGAAACAGAAGACAAATTAATGCCGGGAAAACAGTCTAATTCAAACAATTACCGATAACACGTTGATCGATTTCACAATATTTATCATTCAATTAAACGCAATTTTGTAAAAGGCATTCCATCTTGGTTAACACTTGAGCTAATTTCAGAGTTTTCGATTATGCGCGTTTGGGCAATAGCGGAGGACAGATCCGTACTTAACGAATTTCAGTAAATAATGCATTCAGGGTGGACCTAACCGAGTGAGTCTTGCTTTACCGAAATTTGAGCTAGCATTTTTATTTGATTAGTTGCAGATAAATAAGATATTATAAGGGGCATACAACTATTTATTTTAGCTATCAATTTATAAGTAGCTTTTAATCAACCTGAGATTTGATAACACGACTATACAAAAATATTTTGGGTGGTACCCTTATCTATACATATATAAAGGAAAGTCATAACTCTGACTAATCAACGCAGAGCCGAAACCACTGGTACTAGAAACTTGAGATTTAGGTGCAAGATTCAATTTCTTACGTAAGGTAGTGCTAAGAAGGGATTTTTTGAAATTCGACCCCTAAGGGGGTGAAAAGGGGTAAAATGTGTTTTCACGAATTCCTCAATATCTCTTACACCCGATAAAATATCAATTTGGTGTTTACTTGCGAAGATTACCAATGCAAATACCTAGAAACGTATTTCAGGATTTTGCCTTAATCAACCCCTAAAGGTGCAAATCTGGATTGGGAATGAATTAAAGAATTCTTCGTATCTCCTATGTTTATTGAGTTAGAACATTCTGTTTTGACGCATAGATGTATTTTTAAACTATTTAGAACGGGGTGTAAGGGAATTTGAAAATGTTAACCCTAAGGGGGTGAAAAGGGGTAAACTGTGTTTTTACGAATTCCTGAGTATCTCTTAGACCCGATAAAATAGCGACTTGGTGGTTGCTTGCATAGGTGTCCAATAAAAGTATCTAAAAACACAATTCAGGATTTTGCCCTAATCGACCCCTAAAGGTGCAAATCTGGATTTGGGGAATTAAAGAACCATTTGTAACTCCTAGGTTATTGGTTATTGAGTTAGAACATTCCTCTTTTTGGCATATAGATGTATTTTTAAAATATTTAGAAAGTGATTTAAGGGATTTTACAATTTTACCCCTAAGGGGGTGAAAAGGAATAAACTGTATTTTCACGAATTCCTCAATATCTCTTAGACCCGATAAGATATCGACTTGGCGTTTGCTTGCATAAGTATCCAATACAAGTGTCTAAAAACGCATTTCAGGATTTTTCAAAATCAACCCCTAAAGGTGCAAATCTGGATTCGGGGTGAATTAAAGAACCCTTCGTATCTTCTATGTTTATCCAGCTAGAGCATTCTGTTTTGGCATATAAAAGTACTCTTAAAATATTTATAAAGCTGTTTAAGGGATTTTAAAATGTTACCCCTAAGGGGGTGAAAATGGGTAAACTGTATTTTCGCAAACTCCTTAATATCTCTTAGACCCGATAAGATATCGACTTGGTGTTTGCCTACATATAGGTATCGAATACAAATGTCTATAAACACGTTTCAGGATTTTCCCAAATCAACCCCTAAAGGTGCAAATCTGGATTCGGGGTGAATTAAAGAACCCTTCGTATCTCCTATGTTTATTGAGTTAGAACATTGTTTTTTGGCATACAGATGTATTATTAAAATATTTAGAAAGGGGTCTAAGGGATTTCAATGTTACCCCTAAAGCGGTAAAAAGTGGAACCTGAAAAGGGACAGGTTGTTAAATTTATTAATTTTTTTTCGCTGTGGGTTTGATTCAGGATATGAGCTAAAAGAATTTTTCAAAATTCCACCCTTAAGGGATGAAAAGGAGTGGACTGTGTTTTCACGAATTACTCAATATCTCAGAATATATAGGATTTCTGAATTTCCACCCCCAAGTGGTGGAAATGGGTATCTTGCTATAATTTATGAATACATTTAGTTTGTACATATTTTAATTTTATCTCATTGTTATAGTAAAACTATAGTTTTATCAATATATACAAGAACGACAATTACGTACACATTTCCAGGGGGTACGTGAAGCATAAAAGAGTTGTGGAGGATTTTTTTCGGAAGAATTTTGTTTCCTTTTTTCCTACAATATTGTTTTGCGGCGTTTGTTAGTTTAGCTTATTGAGTGAGGGGGAGAATGTATTTGAGATTTAGACAAAAAAAAATATTTGTTGCCCGTACGAAGAACGGGTATCTTGCTAGTTAAATTAATATTACAAACATAAACACTAAATTAAAGGGACCTCCCATCTCAATATATATTACTTACTATATTGCTAGCGGCTATGAGTTGGGGGGTCACGAAGGCAGTGAGACAGACAATCAACTCTTCAATGTATATGGCGAGCTGTGCGCAAGCGCGTCGGCGTCGTCCGCGCGGTGGGGAAGTGGTCAAGTTTAAAATTCGCTTCTAAAGGCAGAGTTCGAATTCTCACGCATGCGCACTAGACGCTTTATACTTAGAGTGAGACTATATTGGCGCCGTAATGTTTTCGGCCGTTCCCAGGCCCTGCTAGCAATAGATGTATAGCGGCGGAAAGCGTTTAGGGGAGGGCGGCCTCGCGAGCTTCTGGTAGAGCTTGTACTTCTTATGACATGCTAATTTATTTAGCATTTGAAACCAAAAATAAATCAGCATGAAAAGTTTTCCTTTAAAATGGGAATTTTAATTTGTCCCCCTAAAAATACCCATTGCTACGCCACTGATACCCTCTATTGGCGCATAACTGTAGCCACGCCTATGTACTTCTTGCTTTGAAGCCACTCTAATACATATATGATACCCCGTGAAGCAAATGAACTACCATGTCAGAGAGAACTAAATTAAATCTTGATCTTGAACTATTTTCCTAAAAATATGCAGAACACTAAATAAAAACAATTTTAGTGACTGTTATGATTAAGACACTCGTGTAAATGCTATATTATTTTCCATTTTGCTTGATACAAGTCAACTTCTTTCCCAAGGCCCACCCTAAATGAGTTTTTTTTTTTTGGAACACACGATACATTTAAACCCTCCGAGCACAACAAAAAAAAAGATTTAAAAAATACAAATAAAGTCATTGCTGACAAAAAACAGCATACACGAAAAAATGGAAAATGCAAAAGTATATTAAAGCTGAAAAACTGTTAAATTTAGAGGTATGAAATGTGATATAATAATGCTCATTAACAGGGCCATTCAAAAATAGAAAAATATACAAGGTGTTTTATTTAAAAATTTAAAAAATCGAAACAAATTTGCAACACTCTGTCTTTAATACCTAGAGAACAGAAGGAGAAATAATGAACATTTCACGTAATTACATTAGTATTTTGGTGTATTAAAATCTAATTTAATTTGATACTGATTTTAAAAACAACATAAGTCCAAAAATGAAGTTTTGATGAAAAACTGTTTGTCTTAGTAACCGTTAAACTTGATAGTTTCCAAAATTTGTTTGTAACATATATTAAGTCTCTAATAGTGGCAAATCACTTTGTCAATTTACTTGTGCTAAGCAAAAAAAATAAACCGTTGGACATATTGAGATGGTTTTAAGCCTACAACTTGGCTCTGGTGGCAGTGCAAGATATTTAACCAAGTCAGTAAAGCACAGAGTTAAGGTATTTTATGAAACTGCAATTTAAAACAATAATAAAAGTATTAAATGCATTGGTAATGAGATGCAAGAAGTTGTAATTAAAAGGATAAAGGCACGCATAAGCAAAGCATATTTGAGAGGGTTGAGATTTGAAGTTAAATAAAGTAATATGATTAAATCAGATAGGTTTGTGCATATTTACAGCCAGACCACACAAAATTTGATCGACACAAAAGGTTTGTTATGTGCAGACTAAATGAGCAAAAGTATAAATCAAAGCAACGGTCAGTGAATGGCAAGCCATCTGAAAGGTAAATGAGATTGGAATAGATGAAAATAGAAAATTGCAAAGAGATTAGGCAACAGAATAGAAGCAAAGCAAGTAATGTGTGTAAATTCGAACTCAATTTCCAGTGCATTAATAAAAGAAAGTGAAAAGCAGAGCAGTAAATTTTAAAACATTTGTGTGCGTGACGGAAGGAACAATGATAGTTTTAAACAAAGGACAAATTTTTTAGATTTAAGAAAATATTAAGTTAAGATTTATGTAATCAAATTTTACTCCATTTGTGTAATTTTGCTATCAAAAGTAATTGCAATAGATCGGCGGGGTCTGCAAGAGCACCTAGAGCAACATCTGCACCCAGGGGAGAGCTTCCAGCGGAGGAATCCGGCAGTGTCAACTGGTCCCAGCATTGAAGCAAGATCGACGAGAACTTTACGAGGTAGGATTGATCTGTAAATTGAGGGTCAGCGTACGGGAAAGCAATTAAAATACCATGAAATTTTAAAAAAATCCGAGCTGAGATTAGTAGGTTAGGTTTTGTTTGTTGTTTGACACAGACTGACGTAAAACTTAACCTGCAAATCTCGAATTTGATATAGATTGACAATACACTTCAGTACTGTCAAACGTATAACACATATCAAGGCCTGCTCAGAATCATTTTTTTTTATCTCATGATATAAGAGTAGACCTTGACGAAGAGGCCTAGCGCTTTTCCAAAAGCCCAAATACTTCAAAACTCGAACGGCGTCATCAGTTTTTGCGTAATTGGCGGTTATACACGTACCTGCTAGAAACAAGTGAGCGGTTGGCGTGGGTCTACGTCATCCTATTACTAACGAAGGCGAGGTAGTTGTTGCCAAGCTGAATAATCAAATTAATTACCTGATACTTCCTTGCAATAATCACTTTTAGAACGTCCAAATAATCGCTGTTGCGCTGGTGACATTTTGTGTCGTTTGACGGATTGTAAATTTTATCTAACAGAACCGCGTGTATGAACTAAAAATAGCACAGTGGAGCTACTGATTTTAAATATAGCCCATTTCAGAACCCAACCTGAGTTAAGCAGTTTTGTGTTTGCCGAGAGCTAGCTTAAATAATGTTGCAGTTAAATAAAATATTAAGAAAGGGGCATTCAACCATTTTATTTGTGCAATTAATACAGTTAATTTTAACCAGCCTTAAAATTTCTGACAGGCAAAAAGTGAGCACAGTATAAAAATTAAACTGCCCTAATTTTAACTTATTAATTTGGTACAAAGAAACAGATAGGCATTTCATTACAAACAGGCACCGCAACGTGGAGTTTTTACAACATTGCATTGCAATATGTTGTTTTTCATTAAAAACACTTTTTTTGCAGAATTACAGAGTATTGTGGAATTATTTAACAGCACGGAAATTGTAAGAAGTAAGACAACCCAACCCGTATAGAAAGTGATTAATCATATATTTTTTCCAGAAAATAAAAAATATTTCTCAAATACAGAATTTAAAAGCAATGGAAGGAAAATAACTTCTTGGCTAAAGATAGTCCGTAGAAAAGGGCCAGTTATTGCTTGGCTACAAGTGCTCAGAGTGTCCACCATTTTGCTAAATACACAATGCTACCCTACGTTTCATGTTATCAGAAACGTGGTGCAACATTTCAGGAGTTACATCATTGCATTTAATTCTAATGCACTCCATCAGCTCCTCTAAATGATTGTTTCTTTGTAGACCTCATTTTTAAGATGTCCGAAGATGGAGGAACCTAACAGAGTAAGATCAGGTGAATTTGCTGCCCAAGTTCCTCTGCTAATTACTCGATTGGGAAAGAACTGCTCGAGAAATTGTAAATTTTTCCTTGTTGTATGCGCGGTGGCCCTCTCCTGCTGGAAGTAACCTTTATTAAATTCATCTGGATGCAGTTGATCCAAGAAGGGCACTAACATATGCCTCAATAATAAAAATGTTTTCTTGCATAGTGTACGTTTTATGTTGAATTAACAAATTTAATTAAAACTATTTGAAATTTATTCTTTAATTTGACAATCAATGAGTGACAACTCTGAATAATACAATACTAATAACAATCTAGCCGCACAAAAAATTACATTGTTAGTTTAACGTTTGCTTCTCTTTGTAATGGTAAAGGACATCAACGGCAAGAAAACTAATTAAATGCTATTTAGCCCTGAAAACGGGATGAACGATGACAAACTGCACTGCGACACATACGTCTCAATCTTTGTCTTGCTTCAAAATTCCCCACAAGGGAAAACACTGAAGCGAAGAGAATTAATGGCGTTTAAATAGACCACAAATACAAAAAAAAATTTAAGACTACATATTTTATTGATAACTGTTAGCAATAATTATTTAACTTATTTCGTTGAACACATTTTAATTCTATAAAGACAACAATTTATAAAAGTGCCATGTACAAAACTATTTATCTAAATTCGTAACGTTACATAAAAGCTTTTAATCAGCAACAAACTCCAATAACGAATCATGTTTAATAGTCCACACTTTGAACCCGTTGCACTTTAAAACCTTCCAAGCCTCTTGGTATTCCATCGCTTTCGCCTTAACCTCACCATAGGTAATTTTAAAATAATTTTCAAAAATGCACAATTTCCGCTGCCTTACTGTATTTAAAAAAGTCCTCAGAAGTTCTATTTTGGAAATCTGCAACCTTCCCGCCCTCGTATTTTGTTTTTTCTTAGTAACGCCTTGCTTTTTCCCTTCTACAGCAACTTCCAACGCCCTGAAAAGTTCCAAACTTAATATCAGTGTGTATAAGGCAAAATCTCTCACCGTGAATCTGCTTTATACCAGGCTATACTTGACGGACACGGATTTTTCCATCCATCTTTGCAAATTCAAAACAGCCCGAGGCTTGGCCTAGCAAGGGCTTATTTTGCCCATATGGCATTGATAACGTTATTGGAGGAAACCTATCAAACAGTGCTCGGGCCAAGGCCTTTACACAGTAGGGAGTTTGACCAGCAATAGTCAAACTGCTTAAATAAATGGGTTTTTCCAGAAGGTGGCTTAAGAGGGCCCCTTGCACTCCCATATGGCACCATTTTGCTAACTTATCGCTGCAGGACACTGACAGTGTGGGATCCCCTCTACCTAAAAGATCAAAACTTATTACAATTGGATATTTTGTTGAATTAGAAGATCTGTGCGTCTTGAGCACTGGCCTAAATTTTTACATTTTATTGTGTGGTCAAGTGACCTGCTTTCATGAAAGGACGTGTATTAGGGTGGAGCGAAAATGAATGCAAAATATAGATTTTTTTAAATAAAATTAGCACTAGTGTAGGAAAGTTGCCTTTTGTGGTCTGAATGCCAAAAATGTTATACTTTTTGGAATCAAAAAATATCTTGAGGGTCCGCCTTACGATTAAAGTTTCGTAATGTTTATTTTTTCTTTTCTGGAACTGAATTAGCACTAGTTGTTAAAAGTTACATTCTGCGGTTTAAATAGCAAGAAAATATATCTTTCTGGAATCAAAAGAGCCGTCTTCAGGGTCCGCCGAACGATTATTGTTAACTTTTTTTAGTGGGATTTTTTCGTGGTACATGGTTTGAAGGTAGTTATTTGACACTATCATTCAAAATTGCCTTCTGTCTGTTCCTAGCAGTTCTTTGCTTATCTTGACCAATGTTTCAAGATAACCCACAGCTCACCACGAGGAGGTGACTGCTAATCGAGCTCCACCCTACACCAACCCAACCTCCCAACCAACATTGGTGTAGTTTCAGATTTGTATTCTTTTTTTGTTTCGAATTCGGAATCATGCTTCGGGAATGAATTTTAGAGCGAATGAAGCCGTCTCTTCTTCTTTTTCCACACACTGATGACAAAGCCTCTGTCACATGTTTAATGTGTCTTTCCACTGTTTGCGTGTGGCAAGGAAACTTCGGGATTTCTGCTAACTCTCCAGTTTCTATGAAACCTTTGATCTCTTCATCGGAATATCTGGATAATGCGGGTGGATCAGTTATGTCACCGTTTTGCCAATCTAAGATTTGGGTGTAGTTCTCCTCTTCAAAGTTGAGTTTCGGTACTTTGAAACTCCTTACGGTTGGTTAGTCTCTATTCTTTATAGAGCTTCTGGCTTTCAAAATATGACGTAACCCAGGTTCCCTAACGGATCGACGTGCATCTGCTACCATACTAAGAAGTACATTCTCCGTATGGGCGAAATATGCATTTCTTTGAATTGTGGCATCAATCTCAGCTCTATCAGATTCGTCTATGTATCGCGAAAGCTTTATAAGGTGAAACAGATTTTCAGCACCGTCGATACACAAATTATTTCTTTTTATACGGAACCAAATAGGAGCGTATACTTTCACCACGTATGTCGAGATATTTTTCAAGTTTTCGGAAGGTTCAGAGGTGGAAACATACAGCCGTAATATTCTATTAGCGCAAGTAACCCAACGAGCGTGAGACAACTTTCCTGGACTTCTTCTCGCTAAATCGTCAGGAAAACTCCCCGCAACGACTGCTCGACTGATCTCTAGCAGGTATTTTTGATCAGAACTTAGGTCCTTTACATCCAGTGGTGGTACTTCGGATTCTATTTTATCAAATTTCACTATAGGAAGTGTTTCGCATGTCTTTAGTGAAGTTCCAATAGGACCACAAAAACTTCTTGGTCCAGTCGTTTTCCCGTCTAAGTTGTTGAAGAGGTGACGAAGAGGAAGCTCATTTGCATGAAGCTGACACACGAACCAATGCAAGTTTCGTTGTAGATCCAACTCAATCAGCCTCAATATTCCCCCTTTTGCACCAGTATTTGTAACGGTTCCATCACATCCTAAAGCGACCAGCTGTGATAAATCTGCGTTTGATTTTAAATAATTCAAGATACTCCTTGCGCAACTTCCAGAATTACCGGATTCTGAATTTACATGTCCAATATATTTAGAATCGGGTTCTTCGATCAGCGCAATATGTTCTTCTACAACACTTGTTCTGTAGTATTTGTTACCACGTTTTATCATTTTTAGTGTTATGTCCTTCCTGCTGTCAAAATAAACTGCTTGAGGATACTGGGTTTCAAGTCTCCCAGAAGTTTGAAGCATTTTTCGTTGTCGTTTTCTGACTCTCCTAATTTTCGATCTGTCTATCACATTAGTAGTTTAATTTTTTACCACAATACCAAAATCTTTTAGAACAGAGGAGGCAATTCTGGCTGCTGAACGATCCGAGACACCACACCTGTCAGATTCTAGAGCCACTGTAGATATAGATTTGCGCATCTGAGATGATTTAACGCCTGAAGAAGTAGAGGGTTCATTCTGTATTTTGCAGATAAAGTCCTCATCTTCTTGTTCTTCTTCTTCTCTCGCATTTTCTATTTCTGCATCCTCTTCAACGTCGAAACTTTCCAGAGTATTACTTCCAGCTATATTGGTTCTGTCATGCCTTTGTTTTGCGTATAATTTTCTTTCTTGTCTCTTATTCATTTGCTTTGTTGTTGTTAGGTCTACATTTGCAATTGCCATCCGGCGAACCGTCCTTTGGTCAGTAAGGAACTGCTGTTCTAACTTAGGGACTCTCTTGTTTTTGTTACAATTGCAGGATGAAAAATCTTTGCACTTACAAGATGCAATATCAAGGAGCGTTGCCTTCGTGTGATTTGCGAAAGATTCTGCATTCACTTTGAAAAGGTCTTTCCTGTGTGAATTTTTTTTTTATTCCCGCATACTTTTTGTGATAGTCTTTCAACATTTTCACTATTCTTGGCTTACTAAGCGTCGGTATTGAAGCCCTTTCCCACTGCTCCTGCACTTTTTCAGTAACAATCTGGGAAATCTCAACAAATGATGGTTCTTTGGAATTCACTTCGGGCATTAGCTTATCACGAACATGAATGTAACATTCCATAACATCATAGTACGTCGGTAGAACTCTTTTGTCCAAGTCACTTCCTAGTCCAAATATAGGGCAGGCACTTTTATGTCTAGTTTTTATAGTGACCGCACTTGCCATTTTTTGGAAGATTATAAATCGAACTCAGGAACTCGCTAAAGTAAGGTAAAACTGCACTCAACGTTGGAATCACAATACTTTCTTACTCGACAGTTTGTTGACAACTGAATATAACAAGGTCACACAGCAGCTGCACGGCACGCAGTCGATGAGTCATTTTAAGTCCAGACAGTGTTGTCAAGTAGACACTAAAATTTACTAAAATAGTGAATAATTTAAATAAGTGGCGGACCCTTTAGTTCTTACATATTTTGGCTAGAATTTTAACTGTAGCTTAAGACATCGAAAAACGTATTAATAGCCGCTAATGCAGAACGAAAAGTTTGTTTTTAATAATTCTGAGAAATAGGAGAAATTTTTGCATTCGACGAGTTATTTAAGGGTCGTGCGGACCCTGAAGACGATTTTTGATTCGAACAAAAAACACATCTTTCTCAATCCTGTACTAAAACGCAACTTTCGGTAAGTAATGCGAATTCGATTTATATAAAAAAAAATATCGCTCCACCCTAACGTGTATTACGTGTATTACCACTGTGAGGAAAAGAAACTAAAAAATTATCTACCTAGGCATGACAGAAACAACTGA
>OW679201.1:64350705-64558453 GCA_940337035.1 Agriotes lineatus | reverse complement strand
CAGTTTTTTCTATTTTTTCAAAAACGGCTCTAACGATTTTTTTCAAACTTCTCATTTTTATTACATTTTTAATGTGTATTGATGTGAGATAGGTGATTTTCCAGTTGAATACTTCTAAACTGGGTTTCTTTTGTTTTCTTTTCTATTTTTTTTTATTAACTCCTATTTTAAATAGAACACCCGGTATATTATTTTGAATTCAGCTTAAAATTCTAGAGAAAATTTGTCTCTTCACCTAACGCTCTATTTTGCACCGTTTTTGTAGAATTTGTAATTTTTGAAAATTTTTGACAAATGCTTAAGATTTAAAATCAAATTTTTGGCCAATTATAAGATCACTGTAAAAGGAAGTTGTGTGCGTGTATCACACCAGATTTTTTGGGTATACAGCGTCCGCCAAAAAGTCGGCATAATATGGGAACAAAATTTATTTTTGATTTAAAAAAAAACTGTTTACGTCAATAATTTGTGCTTGTCTATAAACCTACGTAGTGACTTGCACAGAGTGATTTTTACATATTTAGACTATTGCATATATCTGTCAAACGATATCATTTGACCAATGATCGAACTAGCTTTTTTAACTTTCAACCAATCATAACTAACGGGTGTTCATAAACAGTCGTCATCCCAGTAGGTTTTGACTTCAGAAACGTATGTCTATTAAAACTGAGAAAAAATGCGCTATGACAGTACTCAATGACGTTGCATTGTGTTGCACGAATTAATCAAAGACATAACATTTTGTTTTTCAAAGCAACTGGGATGACGACTGTTTATGAACACCCGTTACTTGCGTCGCTAATTATTGTTATATAACAACTTATCGGTAATAGTCCACCTTACTCAATAAAATGATGATTCGTTAGTTTTTTTAATCGATTCAAGATATAGAAAATACACCCTCCAGCTTCGATGTCTGGACATTTTTTCATCGCAATCGAGCTGGTCGTGCAATCTGACCAGCATTATCGGCAAGTCACTATGCACTTAATACATTACTGTTGAAAATGGAGTGCTATTTTTCGGAAATTAAGTAAGATTTCAATGAAAGTTTTTTAGAGTGTGTTATTTTTAGCTAACTGAACAATCTGAAGGCCAGAAAACACATATTTTTTTAAGTTTAGCTAAAAATTAAAATTTAAGTTTTTTAAATATTTTTCAAAATTTCACATGTATGTATGTATTGGCGCAGCAACCCGTGTGGATTATGGCCTGCTCTTCTAATGGAGCTTTCGTAATCCTTTCCGTTGTTTCGTACAAGGTGGATTGGTCCTTATACGTATTTCACATACAAAGACTTAATATTAAAGTTCAAATTTTATTATGTGAACATTTTAAAGACTTATAATTGGTAAAAATAATATAAAATGTTAGTTACTTCTTTAGATTTTTATTATTTACTGAAAAGTATTGTTTCCATAATTTTTACGTTTTTTATGGAAGGCGGTTTTAGGAGAAATATTTTTCAATTCTAATTAATATCTATTTAATGCAAACCAAAACGAGAAATAGGCTTTCAAGTACAACAATTAGCAGTTTGTTACATACAAAAAGATATATGGGACAGGATAAGTGTTACGATTTTGCTATTGATAAGAATATTCTTACAAAAATGACCAAACAAATGTATTCTGTAAGGGGCGGCAAAGATAGTAGTAGCGAAAGCGATAGAGTACGAACTATTATATATTTTTAGAGTCATATGTTATACATAAACATTTAAAATATTTTTTGCACTACTAGTCTCAGAACGCATCGTTATTGGCTTATTTTTAGGTCGTGAAGTTAATTTTCTCCACCAAGGGAGAGAAAGTAAAATAAACAATTTTCACCGTGGTAACTAATAAATTGCTAAGTTACCAAATATGACTATTTTAATTTTGATGTTTTAAAGAGCTGTATTGTCAGGTTAACAGTTAAAATATTTTCGAAATTTGTTGGGAATTTAGGTATTAAGCTGTTTGGTAGTGCAAAAAATAGTATATACACCACGGTAGCAAATCGTCTTATAACCTTCGCGCTTTAGATACTTCGCGCTGCGCGCTCAGTATCTAATATGCGCTCAGGTTATAATACTGCCATTCGCTACCTTGATGTATAATATACTATTTTGCACTACAGGTCTCAGAACGCACCGTTATTGGCCTATTTTTAGGTCGTGAAGTTGATTTTCTCCACCAAGGGAGAGAAAGTAAAATAAACAATTTTCACCGTGGTAACTAATAAATTGCTAAGTTACCAAATATGACTATTTTAATTTTGACGTTTTAAAGAGCTGTATTGTCAGGTTGACAGTTAAAATATTTTCGAAATTTGTTGGGAATTTAGGTATTAAGCCGTTTGGTAGTGCAAAAAATAGTATATACACCACGGTAGCGAATCCTCTTATAACTTTCGCGCTGCGCGCTCAGTATCTAATATGCGCTCAGGTCATAATACTGCGCTTCGCTACCTTGATGTATAATATACTATTTCCTGTATTATATATTATTGTACCTGCATATATGAATTAATAGTCAATAGTGTTTTAAGCGCAGTTTTTGTTAATCAATGCAGGCGACGGTTTTAAGTAAATTAGTGTAGTTTTTCCACAGTTCTTAATAAAACAATTTTATTTTCGTCTTGATTTTATTTATTTAATTAGAAAGTGAAGTATAAATATGTGAATTTTTAAATGCCGGTTTACTAAAACTTGGCAATTGCAAAAATGTAAGTAGGTACTACAAAACACATTTTATTATGTCTACCGAAGTGTTTTGGAATCTACCGATATTTAGCGCAAAATCTACCGATCGCCTAAAAAATGAGATGGCAACACTGCGTCCAGGTGATTTCAAACATTTCAGTCGTTTATATCATCAGTTTTGTCAATCAGTGTCCAATCAAGCAGTAGTGCTTAGGTAATGGTATGTCAACTAAAAATCTGCACAAAAATAACTGTTCATATATATTTATTACAGTAGCAGCCTTTGCACGGTAGGTTTTTTAAATCGAAACCTACAAAAGAAGTCCGTGTTATCCCATAATTGAAAATGCTTCGGACGTACACCAACTGTATATGAACGACAGTCTGGATTTAAATCTTCCACTGTTTTTACTTCCACCAACACCAAAATGTCGTCAATAAAATCAGCCATACTCTTTAGATAATATTAAAAAAACCACTTCATGAATTTCCACAGAACTATGAGATTATCTTGAGATCAGCTGATCTGCAGTGTTAATAAAACACGCATTGAACTTCGCTGCTATTCGAAACCAGTCGGCTAGTATTCCAAGATGGATGGTAATTACCGTACATGTAGATGATCAAATGCGACGGTGAACGTTGTCACCAGAGTGGATGTTATGGCAATGGACGTTGTCACCAGAGAGGACATTTTTAGTGATGTTTTGTTATGTTAGTGAGAAAATGCCCAGAAGAACAAACCATTGCATTGTATTTGGCTATGTTTAACACACATCTTATGGCAAAACACTGAATCAAACGGGTAAAAAAATGGTTACTTGAAAATAAAATTAAATGATTTGCCGCTCTTAAAGAAATTGGGAGAAAATGAGCCGATCATTTATTACCCATAAAACGGGTATCAATAATATTATTTTCATCGATTTTTTGGGAAAAAATTTAAAAATCGCCAGATTCAACCTATGTGAGAAGATTGTGCGTTTTTATGGCATCAGCAGGTTTAGCATGCGGTTTAAGTTTTTAAACAAGTCTGTAAATAGTGTAAATAATAAAGACTGGCGCGTGCTCACACACTGATATACAGATTTGTCTGCCGACTTTGACTGTGTCGGATCAAGTCCGCAGATAAATCACTGTAGGTAAAGGTAGTGTACCTGTATAATACTTCAATATTATACAGGTATACTAGGTAAAGGTGCAGGATCATTTCAATTTCCCCAACTGGGAGCGGGCTACTATAGGGACCTTGCGTCCCTCTTTAGCCAAAAACGGTAATTACAGGATGGGTCAGAAAAAGAAGGGGTGGAGAATGGAAGAGAGGCCAGGAAAGGTGGAGAAGTACTACCCCGGTTTTCGCCTCAGAGCAATTACTCTGTTGATTCAGGAAAACCACCTATAAACCTGAATCAGAGCAGGCGGCCAGGGGAATCGTACCTGCCACCTCCCGAATGCTAAGCAGATGTGCTAACCACTGTGTGTATGGCCGGCTAATGACGGTTTTGTAACACTCAAAATATTAAAATAAATTTACTCTGGCTCCATCTCTATAAAACTTGTATTAAACACTCATTGCTCTCGTGCATTTAAGAATAAGTAGGTACCCAAACAATTGTTTTGACAACACTGTAGTTGGTATTGCAAATATGTCAAGATCTCGTAGTTTGAGATTATTGTTCTAACCACTGCCTGCTGAATTATGTGATAAAAGTCACCGTTTCTCTAACCAGTCGAATAACAGGCGAGTTTAATTGAAAATTAGTAGCTACTACACTGCTTGTGCCACAACAAAGATGAGTTACGAACTGGATACGATGGGAATTTTATACGAAATCGAGAAATAATCGAAATGTCCTTGTAGTAACAACCAATATATTTATGAAGTAGTTAAATGGGACCTACGGCTTTACATCACCTCCAAGTAATGACATTCTGTAGAGGTTTTCATCCGCATTCTTTTTTAATTTGTAAAACCCTCACGGGGATCGGGATCGAACTCTCGACCCCTAGATCAGTAGCCAGAATGCTTAACAACTGAGCTATGGAGCCCTGTGGTAGTGGAGTAGGTAATCCATTGTTTTACGATTTTTTAAGGCGACAGAGTGACAGTTAAACGTAATCTCTGAAACTTCTTTGTGGCGTGAATTCATAATTCATATTCTTATATGGGTATTTCGCCACTCTGCAAATTAAACATTCGTTGTTAATATTTTCGTTATTTAATATTTTAATTTGCAGAGTGGCGAAATACCCATATAAGAATATGAATTATGACAGTTAAACGTCTACCGACGTCAACATAATCTAGAAAAGTTGGTTAGTATGTTGTAATTTCTCAATTTCAAAAAAGTATCATAATGTACCCCTCGAAACTGAAGTTCCTTTTTATCCTTCATGTGTTTTATTTGCCTTGACTAGGCTGACCAGACATTTTTAATAAAAAAAGGGTATGCTGGCAGATTTGTTGAAAACAAAATTTTAAATAACAAACGAAGAGAGTAATAATGCGCCATCAGCAGAATTTTATTTTAGCGTGGACACTTGTAAAATCAAATTTCTTGTAGTTTAGGTTGCCAAAGAAAAAACACAGACTATATTTCTGTGGCAATAACAACTGCAACACTTTAATTTTGGTGATCTCTAAATAAAATAAATCTGAATTTCTGATATATTATTATGATACACAAAGATCAATCATATTAAATGAAAAATAACAAGAAATAAAATTGGTATATTAATAAAATCAAATTTAGGAAATTTTAAATAAGATTGTTGGCTAAGTTGAATTGGGTAATACAGATTAAATTAGAAACAAAATGGAATTTATTTGGAAAGTTATAACGTTTGAGTATTCCGTAATGGTGATGGAAGATAAGATAATGTTAGTATGAGACAAATATGCTTGCTATGAAAATAAATAAGTGTAGTATGTCTAGATCAGATTATTTAATTTTAAAAGTGGGCAGTAATAATCGTAACTATATAAAAGGAGAATTTTGTTTGAAAATACAATGATTAATAACAAACTAAAATTATGTAAAGACGTTTTTGAAAAAATCTATTTAGAGCAAATAAAAAAACTAGAAATTATGCCTTTATTTGCGTGAGTATTTGGTTATATACAAATAAAAGGGTTGTTAACAAATCTACGAGGTGAAGATAAATGAAAATATAAACTAGAGTTGATACAAGCATACAATCGGTGAAGAGATTGTGGAATACAGTTTAATTAGTTGCAAATAAGAAACAAGACAACAATATTTGAATGGATTTGGATTTATTGGTGAATGCAAGGTATAATTAATAGTCATTACTGGAGTTGGAGATTCTACGGAGGACTGGAATCATTTTGCTGGGGTTTGTTGGCGTGGCTTGGTTACTACAGGATAGGAGCTGTGGACAAAGGAAATTAGTTTGGGTATTATCTGTTAGATGGAATTTACCAGGAAGCTGATATTGACGGTCGCATACGGGGGATGTAAGGAGTGAAGTTGGATCTGCAGGAGCCCAGAGTTTTGACTTTTGGGAGTTCTTTCGTTGATTGAAGGTACATCGAGGATAGGTTGACATTGATCTTAGCTGAGAAACGTCAGAATCAGTGGTGTTTCATGTGAGTAGCTAAAAAGTGAAAGGAAGTCGGGTTTGTTTTAGTTAGTTCTAATAAAGAATAAAGAAAACAATTGAGTAAAATAAAATAATAACAGTACTTACTTTGGTGAATTGGTAAGATATTTGTCAATTTTGATTTTGTTGTGGTTTTATACTTGTTAAAAGTCAAACTGACATTTAGTAATAGTCAGTGGATAACAATTCATATAAAATTTAGAATATCAAAGAATAGATAACTTGATTAACGAACCACACCCTTATAAGAGTCTCAAATGCATTGCATAATATAAAAACAACTAATAATAGAATTTTAAAAGTAGAGTGGTATATTTATTGTAGATTTAAATAGCCCAAAAAGGTGGAACTAGCACCTCAATACATAAAAAAATAACAGTTATTTAGATTTTTTTTAAATCTATGCTAAACGCATTATTATATTGTTACGATTTATCTTCTGGGCTATTAAAAATTATACGCCGCTTCTTGTTTTAAGCATTTATTTACAGCAATTTAACTTAACGATTTACAAAAACACAAGTACTATTAATACGGAACACAAATTATTTATACACTAACAGGAACTATTTCTAACAACAAATACACTTAATTTATTTACACACGACTTAAACACGAATGATTTACGTGGAAAGCTTCGCACACTTCAAAGCTAGATTCGGACTGCCTGTTCTTCCGCTGCGCTTGCTTATATATCGCCGGGTGATTCCTTCTGGAGGCTTCGCGACATGATTGATTGATTGATTGATTAAAAGCAGGGATTTAGATGGGTTAGTAGTGAGCCCAGTTTTGCACTTCGACTCTGTGGTCTTTTGTGCCCCCCCTGACCCTATTAAAATAGATCTGCACCTTCAACGAGTTGTAGGAGGTGTTTTACGAGGTGCTCGTGTGTGAGAGCTGCTCCGTGTGGAGTTCCCCCGAAAAGTTGCTGTCTTTTGCGGAGTAACGCTGGACAGTCGAAGATTATGTGTGAGGCTGTCTCCTCCTCTTCCTGACATAATCTACAGAGTATATCCCCTCTGTATATGCCTATTTTGTGTAGGTGTTTTCTCAGGTGGCAGTGTCCTGTGACTAGTCCTACCAGCCGTCTGATCTGAGTTCGTCCTAGATGGAGTACATCGGTTGTTAGTCTGCGAGAAGGCGTTCTAATTATTTCCTTCCCCAGTGTTTGTCCCTGTGTGGCATCCCAGCGAGAAGCGTGTTGTCTAACGGTCCATTTTTCTATCGCTGTTCGGATGCTTTGTTTGGGTATACCAAATACAGGTTCTGGGCCTATAAATGGGGTAGATGCACCAGCTTTTGCGAGGGCGTCTGCCGCTTCGTTTTTCTCTATCCATGTGTGCCCTGGCACCCAAATGAGCTGAACAGTGTTCTTTTCAGATAGGAGTGTCAGGTGACTTAAGCATTCTCTTGTTAGCACAGAGCTTACACGAGGTGATTCAAGCGTTTTCAGTGCCGCTTGACTGTCAGAAAGTATGCTTATGCGTTGTTGGGAATACCCGCGTTTTGCATTTTCCTGGACGCATTGCATTATAGCAAAGATTTCAGCTTGAAAGACTGTGGCTTTGGTCCCAAGAGATACACTAATGTCCTCTTTTGGTCTTACGCCATGTATTCCAGCACCCGTGCCCTCTGCTGTTCGGGATCCATCTGTGTACCAGACTAGCCCATTTGGCAGGTGGGTTGAGGTTTCTTGGGTCCAGTCATTGCGATCGTACCTCACAGTGAAAGGTTTGTCAAAGGAATACTCTGGAAGGCTGTAGTCTGAGCCCATTTTTAAGATGGGGTTACCTTCGCCCACTTCCTGTATCCGTTTGTGTCCGCACCGTTCCTGGTTGGTGTTCCAGTTTCCGGTGGTTTTCATTCTGTATGCCCCAATCTGGGCTTCCCCTTTTAGATATATGTCTAGAGGTGTTAGTCCCAAGAGAGCTTCCATAGATGCTGTTGGAGTGCTATTCATAACTCCACAGATGCAGAAACAGGCCAGTCTCTGTATCCTGGATAGTTTTTTAATTGCTGTTTTTTGTTCTACCTTTGGCCACCATACCAAGGTGCCATAGGATATCACGGGTCTGACTACTGTTATGTAGTACCAATGAACCATCATTGGTTTCAGTCCCCATGTTTTACCAAACATGCGTCTACCCATCATGAGGGCCATTTTTGCTTTGTTTGCTATTTTATCTAGGTGTGCATTCCAGTTAAGTTTTGCATCTAGGGTAATACCCAGATATTTAACTTCCTGGCTAACCTGAATTCTTTCACCAAAGATTGTAAGGTTGTTGAAGGCCTCTACATTTCTTTTCTTAGTGAAAGGTATTATAGATGTTTTGCTAGGGTTTACCTTGAGGTTTTCCCTATTGCACCATGCCTGAGTGATGTTCAGTGCCTTTTGCATGAGAGCTGCAATGATGGTTGGATACTTGCCCCTTATGAGAATGACTATGTCATCTGCATAACCTTGGGTGTAGAACCCTTCATCATTGAGTGTCTGCAGGAGATCGTTTACTACCATGTTCCACAGTAGTGGGGATAGTACACCCCCTTGTGGACAACCTCTGACAGCACGTGCCTTGAGGGATTCTTCTCCCAAATCGGCCTGTATCTGGCGTCCCTCTAACATGGTTTTTATCCATCTGTTTGTGATGTCGTCCACGCCATGTCTTAGGGTTGCAGTCATTATTGATTCGAAGGAGGTATTATCAAATGCTCCCTCTATGTCCAGGAAAGCAGCTTGGGCTACTTCCTTGTTGGTTATCGACATTTCTACCCTACTGAGTAGGTTGTGAAGTGCCGATTCGCATGATTTTCCTGGTTGATATGCATATTGGCTACGATGTATGGGATTGTCTTTCAAGACCCCATCTCGTATGTGCCTGTCTACCAGTTTTTCCATAGTCTTTAGACAGAAAGACATTAGGCTAATCGGTCTATATGCCTTTGGCAGGGTGTACGATGCTCGCCCTGGTTTGGGAATGAAGACGACCTTGATCGGTCTCCACGCCAGTGGCAAGTAGTTTCCCGCTAGGCATAGGCGAAAGATCTTAATTAGGATCGGTACCAGAAGGTCTATTCCCCGCTGCAGTAGAGCGGGGAAGATTCCATCTGGTCCGGGTGATTTTACAGCCCACTGTACCTTGCTGTGACTGATCACTTCCCTAGCTACCTTCCACTCGTCTCTCGCGGGCCTTTTTGAGAAGTTGCTAGGGACTGGCTGTGATGTTATGTTAGCCTGATCAGCCATCAGTGCTCCTGGAAAGTGTGCTTGAATTAGCATTTCCAGGGTTTCCCTTTCACTGGTTGTGTATTCCTGTGTCGGTTTTAGCATGTTCCCGACTGGATTTAAAGGGTCTTTTGACAGAACTTTGTGGAGGCGTGCTGTTTCTGTGGTGCTTTCAATGTCCCCACAGAAGCTCCTCCATGAGTCTGTTTTTGCTTTTCTCAGAGCTTTGATATATTCGGTTAGAGCCTGGGCGTGTTGGCCCCACTCTCCGTTCCTTTTTGCCCTGTTAAAGAGTTTTCGTGCTCTTTTCCTCAGGTTGGCCAGGTGTTCATTCCACCATATGACCTTCCTGTTGGTCTGTCTCTTTCTTAATGGACAGTTGTTTTCATATGAGGTTAGTATGGCGTCATTCATTTGGTCCACAATTACCTCAATGTCTGCTGGCGTATGGATATGGGTTTTAACATCGGATAACTTGCTAAGAAGTTCCTCCCTGTATGCAGCCCAATCAGTTTTCCTGGGATTTCGATAGGTTATTGTTGCCTTTTCAAAATCTGCCAGGAAGTACTCAATGTGTCTATGATCAGACAGTGATGGTTCGTTAGATACGCGCCATTGTATTACTCTGTCCTGCAGTCCAGCCGTGGACAGAGTTATGTCAATGACTTCTTGCCGACGTCGAGTTACAAAAGTAGGCTCACTACCTCGGTTAAGTATTTGTAAGTTATTACTTACCAAATATTCCAGGAGATCGGTTCCTCTCTGGTTTGTGTCCGTGCTGCCCCATGCAGTGTTGTGCGCATTGGCATCGCAGCCTGCTAAGAACTGGAGGCGGTTGGCCTCGCAGAACGTTACAGTTTCCATCAACTCTGTGCTTGGTGGAGGGTTGGTGGCATCGTAGGGAAGGTATACGGAGGATATCACTACCTGCCTCTCGTTGCCCTCCCTGATTTGTTTCAGTTTAATGGTTGTTAGATCCCTAAAACATAAGTTGTACAGAGCCATGTATTTTACCCCCCTTCTTACATAAATACATGTCCTGGGTATATCAGAGGATTTATCGTATATTAACTCACCTCTGGCTTGTCCGAGTCCCATTATTTGGCCCCTTACTATCCATGGTTCTTGGATGAGGGCCACATCAATGTCCTCGGTTTGTAACCGGCTGCATAATACAGCCGTGGCTCTCCTACTGTGTTGGAGGTTTACTTGCAGTAGCCTCAGGACACTTGCTGGTGCTGGGGCCATCTTGTCCGTCAGGGGTAGGTGCAGATAAACATCTGAATGTTGCTCTACCTAGGCCTAAACATGGCTTCATGTTCAGGTTACGGAGAGTGGTTAGGGATACCTCGTCGATCAACATGATCAGTGTCCTGCCTTTAGGCTCCGATACACTGTTGATGACTCGCCAGTCCTCTGTCTTCAGCCCCTTGTTCTGGGTCTTAAGGAGATCAAGGATATCCTTCTGCGGTTTAGTACTAAAGGGTTTGGGAGCCCACATAAGTACTTTGGCCGCATTCAGGATCTCCTTGGCTGGTCCTACTCTGAGCCTAGCTCCCTCCCACAGCTGGAGGTTTGGAGTCGTGGTTGTCAGCCATGACTTCGTTTCCTCGCTCTTGCAGGAGAGGATGACTGCACCTTTTTCAAAGTAGCAGCTGTTGAACTGTGGTCCTGTTCCTTCCCCTCCGGGTTGGATTTGTCCCAACAGTGCGGACTGAATTTCTTCGGCTTGTTCCTCCGTCAGGCGTGTTTCTGGGAAGTCCTGAGGAGCTATAGCCATTTTTAATCCTTTAAGGGCTTCCTTAAAGGTTTCTTTCCTCACTGCATTATCATCAGTGCAGGACTTTTTTGCAGTTGTCGCGGTTTGGGAGTTTGGTGTGCTCCCGTCGGACCTCTGCCTCCTTTTAGAAAGTGTAGTAGCCGGTACGCCTGAGCCGCCAGCTATTTCTCCTTTCTTAGAAGGTGTAGTAGCCGGTACGCCTGAGCCGCCAGCTGTTTCACCTTTCTTAACACTGCCGGTGGGAGCGTGTGAGCTCCCGTCACGGTTTGTGTTAGGTTTCTTGGGGTTCTTTCTCCTATGGCGTATGGGTTCGCCAAGAGCTTTGGCCCTCTCGATTGCGGCTTTCCGTCTCTGTGCTCCAGAAAGCCGTTGCAGTGACACCTTTTCGATTTTGGAGGTTAGGGTATCAGCCTCCGAATCGACGGTGGTTCCCTCCTCAGTTATGGTTTTTTCAGCCACATCTGATTTGGGTGATTTCAACAGGGCTTCTTCATCCCCGCTGGAAAGGTTAGGTAATATGTCTTCGTTATCCATATTGTTCCCACGAGTATGGGGGAAAGGGTTTCGACACGCACGGAGCCCCCTGCATACGTGAAGGGCTAAATACGCGATATGACTCGACTATTCTAGCAAAGCTGACGTGTCGTTTCACCGCGCGGTCGCGGACGGCCTTCTAAAATGCTGATCGCGCGCATTAATCACCGAGGTCGTTCTGGAACGATCTGGAAGGCTGACTAATCCGTCTGCACGCGATCCGGCTCGAATGTCGTTACAATATGTTAATTAAAGACTAACTCTACTTTTAGATAGGTACACTTTTTGTATTGTCTTTTCTGTCAACTTCTCGTTCACAAAAATCAAAATTAAATTAACCATATTAAATACAAAAATTATACCTATAATTCCAATTAAAACTCAATTTAATTTTATTAAGTCTGATATTTTTCCGCGATTTTAGGCTTTTGTAATAATTGCTCATCTTCTTTTTATGATTTCCCAAAATTGGTGGCAGGTGTCAAACTGAATTGAAAAATTTGTGATAAATTACTAAATAATAATTATTATAAATTGCAGCTCTACGCGTTCTAGATATCTAATACACGACGTTCGTCGTTCGTGGAATAGTATAATAGAATACAATTAGATGATCGAAAATAATTGATCATACAAATTTTCAATTATCGAGATGTATAGAGGTAGACTATACCGTGAATACAGAAAATAAGTAAAGTATAAAAGTTTACAGGAAAATCATAAATTTTATAATTTGGTGTTGACCTGTCACAGTTTTTAGTCAAGGCTATGTGGTTTTATTAACTGCAATTATACAAAGGTTCGTATTACACCGGTTATACAAAGGGGTGTATAATCGATATCACCATAGTTACGGAAATAACTGTTGTAATACATAGAAACTCAGGAAAATTACTAAATCTTATTGGTTTCTAGCCTCATGAATGGTATAGTCGCTGTCATCTTTTCGATTTCCTGTTTATATACACTCCACATAAGCATCCTGAGGCTGGCCTGCAGAGTATAAATATTTTGCTTAACAGTTGCGCGAGTGCAACATTTTCTGTCAAATATTATTCCACGAGGCAAATCTATAACAATGGTTGAAACAAGATCTAAAAACAGTAATTAGATTATTTAAAAGAATTAAAAAAGAGTATATTGATAGCTGTTTTATAAAAAGTAAGAGTAAAGAGGATATTATTTAGAAAAGAGTATGTCTGGTCAGCCTAGCCTTGACCCTACGGGCCTCAGCAACTAAATCCACATTCGTGTTAAAAAAGTTAAACTTCAGTGCCTTGGTATACAAACTACTGTTTTTTAATGTTATTAAAACATTCTCCGTTCTTTAATCAATAAGTTAGAGTTAAGAGGAACTGACAAACTTAAGACTTAACCATAAAATTACAATTCTAAACACATTTTCCATTAGACACGATACAGCCTTGACGATTGTAATTATCAACGAAAATGCTAGGTCCATGTTTTTTAAATTTTTGAACATACTGTAGCAAGTTATGCATATCCTGTTGTGAGATCCCCTGTATGTCAAAGTAGTTCTCTTCAAATACATTTGATCTATTTGATATTGTTGGTAATATCAATAATCCAGGTTTTTGTAGTAATACTACAGTATGTTTGCTGCTAGCCCTTTCCCTGAAACGCTGAATAAGTTACTTCTTCTAATTTCGTGTTATTCTATGTAAGTAAAAGTATTACAACTCACTAATAGGACATTTGTTAATATTTTTAAAATAAATACTTAACCTAACTAATGTTCATTTGAGCTGTTTTTAGGTATAAAGTTTAATCAATCCAAACGCATAGTTATGTTATAATGATGGACGTTAAACGTGAATTCGATCATAATTTGCCTAATGCAATGACCAGCAGATTACACGAACCACTAAACGAAAACGAAGTAGTTGCAAATTTACGTATAAAGGGCGAGGTCATTGAGGACACTATCAACATCGATGATCACAGATTGAATATTAAACACGAGGAATTAAATATAAAAGAGGAATTCCTTGCTACAGGTGCAACGAGTGGAAGTCTGTTAGAAGAGCAGTTTGTTTGCAAGGTGTCTGAATATAAAGTAGGAGACAAGAGTAATTCCTTGGAACATATGACGACTCATACAGAAGAATCCTACTCGTGTGCCTTTTGTGAATATAAAACTGCTCAGAAATGTAACTTATTTATACATATGAAAACCCATAGAAGAGGAAATCGTTATTCTTGTATTGTTTGTGATTATAAAGCGACACAAAAAAATCATTTAGTGGAACATATGAAGATGCATTCCGGAGAAAAACATGCCTGTGCTATTTGCGACTATAAAACAGCATATAAAAGTAGTTTAATAAGACATATGAAGAGACATACAGGAGAAAAACCTCATGCATGTTCTGTTTGCGGGTTTACAGCAATATGGAAACACCAGTTAGTTATCCATATGAGGACGCATACAGGAGAAAAACCGTATGCATGTTCTGTTTGCGAGTATAAAGCAGCACAGAAAAGTACTTTAGTTGAACACATGAAGACTCATACAGGAGAAAAACCGTATGGATGTTCTTTTTGCGATTTTAAAACAGCAAAGAAAGGTACCTTAGTTAACCACGTCATGATACATACAGGGGAAAAACCATATCGGTGTTCCGTTTGCGATTATAAAACAGTAAAGAAAGATAACTTAATTTATCATATGAAAACACACACTGCAGGAAAAACTTATCCATGTTCTGCATGCAACTATAAAGCTACCGAAAAATAGTGTGGTTAAACATATGAGCCCTAATACAAAGCGGCAGACAAAGGTTGTTTAGTTGGACAAATAAGAACTCATACAGGAAAGAAACCTCATTCATGTCATCTATGTGAATACAGGGTGTGCATAAATTAGTGTTAAAACTTTATGTAGTGCCACTTTTTGAAAAGTTTTGAGACATAAATATTTATACAAAATTGCTGGACTGTGCTTGTTTGGCTATACAGTCATCAAAGTTGCAAAAAAGTTGATGCTTAATACTAAAATATAATGCTCTTAATATTGTTTTAACAAAATTCCTTTCCCAAAAATACATTTGGCAATGACGAAAAAAGTTAATTTAAGTGTAATACCCATGAAATTATTTGTATTGTCAAACGTTTGATAGTTGCAGAACCGAAAATTTAGACAAATAACTTGAAAATGTATTTTGTCGTTCTTAGATTTACATGTCGTTATGTTTTAGTTCAATTTGTATTTTCTTTATGGGTTTTTTCATTGTTTTGTTTAATGTAATGTTTTTAAATAGATTACTCATTCAGTAGATATGCAAGCAAAGGAAACTTAATTATGGCAAAAAGAGGGGTATCAAAGAAATGATCAAAATCGGTATAATTTAAAGAAAATTGGGTGCGCTACAGCTACACAAAATGAGCAAGATCTAACAGAAAGAATTGAAGCGACTGTCCAATTGATTATAACCGAAAAATTAGAGTGAGAGCTCAATTCTATTCTAACTCGCTTGCAACTGTGTTTAAACACCGATGGCTATCAATTTGAACAGTTGCATTAAACTTTAATTTATCTTGGTTTTTTAAGTACCTACTGCGTTGTGTTGCTGTTTTTCTGATTAACAATTATTGTTTTGGTTTAAGTGATTTGTAACAATTGTTTTGGTTTAAGTGATTTGGGAGGGCTCAATTCACCATTTTTGTTTTAATACTTTCTTTTCAAAACTCCACAGAATAACGCTATGTCAAGCTTTAATACTAATTTAAACGCACCCCCTATAGACTTCTTATGTTCTAGTTGGAAATATAAAACAGCATAGAAATCACTTAACCTGATATATGCACGAAAAAAATAGGAGGGAATGCCAAATCCTCTTTGTGTACTGTATATGCATTTAAGACAGCACGAAAACATGATTTGACTGTACACTGGATCATCATGTTTGATCATATTAGCATCGTACTCAGTCTATTCGTGCTTATAGTCATGTTCGTACTAATTGAAAAGCTTCCAGAGAACTGCAGTATTCTTTTCTTTGTTTCTATTGTATTGCTAGTCATTTTACAATCATGCTCAGATGCGATAGTACAAGTATTTATGTACGAGTTGTGTATAAGTGCAGAACTCAGGAATAAATATACTTGAATAATACATTTTTTGCTGTGCATCTCCCAGTTTCTATGTTGTAAAAATCAATGTAACATTAAAATTCGTTTTTATTGTAAATAGTAGTGTAATATATGTATATATATATATATATATGTATATTGATAATAAAACCTCTGATGTAAAATTTTGGTATGATAATGCATATTTAGAAATAATTTGTTATTTTACAGTTCCACAAAAAAGTAGATACCTATCGTAAGTCATCATTCTCGAGTAACTAAACAAGGGCGTCACAGAAATGGCATCCTGATATCCATGCAGTCTGATAATTCTGAATGAAATATAATAATTTTGTTCTACTTGATGCTTAGTTTGTGCATACACGCAGTTCTATCTTACCATCTTCAGTATCAGAAATTGGGTAATCAGTAAGCAACAAATAAAATACATTAGAAGTGCGGACTTCCTTTTGCAAATTTCCTAAAAACGAGACCTATACTTATAACGAATATAGCAATAACGCCAGCCCAAGCAAGGGCGGTGCGACCGAACTGGCTGCCTTCTTATGGGGGGGGGGGGCGCCAAAATCTTTAAAATAAAATTAAATATCCCAAGGGCCTCGCTCTGCAATCGCAGTCTGTATGCAAGGGTATAAAAAATAAATTTATCGTCACTTTTTGTCGTCTCCCGTATATCTTGGTCACGTAATTTACTCGGCTGATTTTCTTAAGTCTGTACAACATACCTACCAAATTAACAACGTCTCTAATTTGTTGCTCCACATCGTGCTTTGTATGTTTATTTTTATCAAACTACAGTAACCTACAGTCGCTTTATATACTAACTTTAATAGTGTGGTACTATAAGTATATATATTACAATGGATGCTCTCTAATGACTGGGTCTTAATTAATATATTATTGTAAGTTAGAGCAAAATCCAATATGCACAATTCACTGATTTATTATTTTACTGTGTACGGAACTTTTGCCTGTTATCAATTTATTAGGCTGGTTAAAATGTGACCTGTACTTATTTACTGCCCAAAATAAATGGTTATATGCCTTTTTAACATTTTATTTACCTGCAATTAATTATAATAAAACGCTAGCTCAAGTAGAACAACAAGCTTCTTAACTCAGGTGGGTTTCTAGTTGATTGAGAAATTACAAATTTCCTGATACGGCTCTGTTCACGGCATTTAGTTCCAATGCAAGGTAGCTAAATGTTTGCAATACGGTCAAAAAATCTAAAAAATGGTTTGCAGGTGCAAGTCTGCGTTGTTGACGTTAAAAAATAGTGAAATAATGAACATTCGAAAAGGTATTTATTAAAATTTTCTCGCTTTGGCGGTAATTATCAGCTTTTGTTTCAGGCACTAATTTATTTCGTGATGTCAGAAGGAACGCTGACTCGAGCTCGCAATTGTTTTACCTTCGCATAACCTCAAATTTGAAAAACCGCTTATTTTTCGAACTGCGCCCTCGCTGTGCCCCTGAAAATGCTCGAATCCTTCTCAGTAAGGTCTCCTCTCACATGCACGTCGAAATCTGACCGCTTACTTTTATAGTTTAGGTAAATTTTGGGGTACCTTATAACGGCGGAACTGCTCCGGTGCTCGGAGACGACCCCTGGTGTGTTTCTAGCCCTGGAACGGCTTTCCTCGCTGTTGAAGCTGCCGGTCGCACTCCTGCAGTCCTGTGCTAAGTATCGCAATGCAGACCCCTGGCTCTGGACCCTTATTTTGGCTGGAAGCAGTTATCGGAATCTTGAGCTGGATCGGCTGGCGAAAATCCTCAGAGACGCTCTTGTAAAATTTTAATTTTTTTGGTGGCGGAAACTTTCACTAACGATACCACTCAAACTCTGAGAAATGCACAACACAATGGTATACTTTTTATGTTATAAAATATAGGCAGCATATTCACAGAACATGGCAGAAGTAACGAAGATGTTAAACAACGAATAAGAGAAGCCAAGAGCATGTTTAATAATAAAAAACAACTATTGTGTTCAAACAGCCTTACACTGCAAACAAAAAAGGCTCTAATAAAAAGCTGCATCTGGAGTACTGCCCTGTATGGATCAGAAACGTGGACCCTAGGAAAAAATGAAGAAAAAACCATAAATGCATTTGAAACCTGGTGCTGGAGAAGAATGCTGAAAATTAAATGGACCGACCATATAATAAATGAGAAGGTGGTTCAAAGAGCGGAAGAAGAAAGAACTTTACTAAAAACGTTAAAAATCAGACGACATTCGTGGATAGGACATATAATTACACATAACGAGTTTGTGACAAATATCATGGAAGGAGTAATACCCGGAAAAAAGGCTAGGGGAAGGCCTATACTACAGTATTTAAATCAAGCCATTAAAAACACAGGAACTGCAAACTATGCAGCAATGGAAAGAATGGCTTGCAACAACATTAGATGGAAAGCTGCCAACCAATCTGCGGATTGAAGGATTGAAGAAGAAGAAGAAAATATTTATTTATCGTAGAAAATAGTAAATTAAGTGGAGCACAGATCTAACACTGTCAAATAATTTATTTCATTTGTTCTCCCCGTTATTAAAACAAAATAGAAACTATTGCTATGGTTACAATATAAACGGAAATAAGTTTTGTTTAATTTAAATACATTCTAGAAAAAGTTTGATAACATAGTTTTAAATCTTCAAATTTCTTACAAACTAAATTTATTGTCTGTTTCTTATATTTAAAAATCGTCTCTTTGCACCACCACACAAACACGTTTTATTATCTGTTCTGCTTTTTCACTCACGTTAAATGTACTGATTATTTTAAGAGCTCCTTGCTTCTCCATTGCTTTATTAATATCCTGTTGCCAGCTTTTCTGATTGCTTCCTCATGTCCACATGTCTGCTTTTTCAGATTGCTCTTTCGCAATGTATTGTTATCTTATTCTGGCTTCTTTACCTTTTTAGAATCCTCACCAATTTCATTGACTAGCTTTATTGAACTCTACGCTTCTTTTACTTGCACATAGTAAACCTTTTTGTGACTATTAATTTCTTTCGGTTCGGATATTTATTATGCACAAACCTATTATTTAATTTATTTGCAAGTCAACTTCGACCCCTGTGAAAAACAAGCTTGCCATTTGCATTCCTTACTTAATTACTGTATCATTACTGGCATCTCTTTACCAATGCATTTGTTATTTGAAATTTAAGTTTAGCATTGCAGTTATATACAACACCCCAATTCTGTGCTTATCGAAATGTTCATTAATTTGCAATGCTAGCAGAGTCGAGTCGTGGGCCTAAGACCATTACAATATACATACAAAATCATGTTTTTTTATCTGTCTTTCTATACAATTTGTAGTTTACCTTCAGTTATTTTGGTTTCTTCGGATATAAATATAAGTTCGTTTAGATTTTTGTGACTTTCTGCTATTACATTACTGGACCTTATTTTGGTAAACGATAAAAATATATAGTAATCAATTGCGATGCGACTGATGTACATGGATTATCCGATCATTGTTTGGTTTATTGTGACTACCCTATTAAATGTAAATTGCATCGCAGAAGTTTTTTGTATACCTACAGAAATTTTGCTAATTTTGATTAAAAGGAGTTCTATAACGACCTTCAATCTCTTCCATGGCAAAATTTAATCAACAGTAATATCCCAAGTGCATTAAAATAGCCAACTAAATTTTGACGTTTTCTGTCAGAATGTTTTGTTAAGAAATTGGTCAAGTAAATTTGCCGCTCAAGAAGAATCCCGAGTGCGTAGCACGAGGGATTTTGGAGCAGGAAATTTACGAGATATATTTTTTCAGAGCAAAACATTCTGACAGAAAATCGTCAAAATTTATTCAGGCTAGTTTACATGCACGCGGGATGTTTGGCGTGATTATTTCCTGAATAAATAGAAAAAATTCAGTTGGTGAAGCACCTTCAATAATCATGTTAAAATTATGCACAAGCGATTAAATGTTGACACATATTTAACCGCGCTTAAATTTTGACGTTTGAATTTTTGTCATTGTTAAACTGGCAGAAACCATAAAACCTTAAAAATTTTATTTAATTTTTGGAAAAACATAACCTAAGAATTAATGCTACAAAATCCTACGTAATGGTATATGGTGGGATTAAAACAAGAGACATTAAACTATATATTTTTATTAAAATAAACAAGTCCACATTACAAATCAAAGGTTGTGTGAAAACCTAGGTTTATTTATTGATGATAAATTAAGATTTAAAAAAGATGTTTCTGCCACTTTAGAAAAATCGTACTTGAATTTAAAAATGATCTACCACAACCGTTTTTGCTTAATAAAAGAATTAAATCTATACTTTGCGAGTCTCTTGTTTTATCTCATTTGAATTATTGTGACAGCATACATGGGCTTTGTATAAACAGTGCGGACAGTAAAAGAATTCAGCGTATGCAAAATACATGCCTGAGGTTAATTTATGGTATTAGGAAATTTAATCATATATCACATAAACTTAACGAAATTAAATAGATAAATATGCACAATTGTAGAATACTTCATTCAGCCACATTGTTTCATAAAATTATCTCAAATAAAATACCCTATCATTTACTTAATAAAATTGAATTTATATGTGATGTTCATAGTGTTAATACGCGAAATAGAAATCTGATTACGCCTCCATATCACAAAACTGCAATGTATGAGCAATTATTTTCTTACAATATAGCTTATTTATACAATTCCTTGCCGGAGTACCTCAAAACCTGTTCGCCTGAGAAGTTTAACTCTAATCTGTTTAATATTCTACTTAGTCACCAAATCAGTACATCATAATTAATCTCTTGCATATATGTCTAATATTACAATAGTATTACAGTTAGTGTCGTTAATTAAATAATATGTTTTTATCTTTACACGAGGTAAGTGAAAGAGCAGATGTTATTTCAAATAGCAATCTGAACTTGCCCTTTTAGTAGCCTGAACAACTTTAATAATGCAATTACTTTTAGTTTTAACACTAACACTAAGAAAGTTGAAGTCAATATCTCGAAAATTATGACAAGTGAAAATATACAATTAGATTTTTATTCTTCATTAAATAATGTCAAAATAGTTTGTTTCTAAGTAACCTAATAATTGACTTAAAAACTAAGACTGCTAGCTGTAATTTCTTCTTTAACCGAAAAACGCACACCCTGTATAGTTCACCACTTTAGCTGCAAACAAGTCTCTTAGTAATTCGGCTGGCAGATTGATCAGTGGATAATTACAAGCTCACAGTGATGCCATAAAGCCAAACATAGAGGAGGTTAATGAAAAACTACTACGATAGGCAAAAATTTATTTTAATAAATGTAGAGGTAAAGCTTCGACTATAGTTTAGGCTTCGGATTAAGCACTACTTCGTGTTTACCCTGGACCATGTGCGTAAATACTTCCAAGATGATGCAATAGTGCACGAGAATAGGACAGCATAAGCGGCAAACAACAACAAATGGTTTCCATACAACGGGGCCTTAGCAATGGCTGCGGAGGATAAGCGGGAATGAACTATCAGCCAAATTTTGGCTACTACAGGGGGTTGGCTCTTAATGCTGGAGCCGGCTCACAGCTTGATACGCTATGCAAACCTAAGGATCCATAACATAAAAGGACAGAATCCCATTACATTTCCTGAATTAACCCACTACTCAAAATTATGCAAGCGGACGCAGGTTAGTGCAGCATCCACACAAGCACTACAAAACAACCCCAAACTAGGGCAAAGGGCTCAACGAAAATACATGTCCGTTTTTCGATAGGCAGTCGATTCTTACCATTTTAGCGAGTATATTGCGTCGCTATCGATCCCCACACTACCGCGAGGCCGCTTGATGTTTTATTGTGTCGGGACAAGAACTACCACAAGTGGTAACGCTGTTGTGTTTCATGACTGTGGCATTTGCAAGCATAACAATACCGGCCGTAAGGCAACTCGATTTAATTGGGATTTAGTAAGCTTTTCTACTCTATAGGCTTACTGCTGGCCCCAAATATCGATTTTATATCGGATAAGATACAACCCGTCTGCGCTGACCCTTCTCGATTATTCTACGCATATCATACATCTGTGCCAACCCTATTTTCTGCCCCTCTATAACGTGTGTATCTCGCCGTCGGCGTCGGCACAGGGGTGACGTTTTGCCATCAAGGAGAACGTTCTACAATCGGGCGAAATAAAATTATTTGTAATTGCATGGTTTATGTTATGTCGCAAACTTCGTTCATATACAGGTGTTTCGCTGATTTTAATCTAAGTATAGCTCTTTTCATTGGCGTTTCCTGCACTATTTTATTGCAAGACTATTAGTTTCTTCAAGACGTTGTATTTGCTTGTCGTTTAATAATATTTACTATTTGGGTATTGGCTGGATACAAGTATAGTTAGATAGTTTGTAACTACGATTACCTCTTCTACGATTCAGGACTAATTTTAACGTGTGCATATCAGTTGGTGTTTGCATTATTCACTATATAGCTCATAAATCTGTCATTCTGTTTTTCTGTGTACTTGATACTATTTTATTGTAACAGTGGCTGGTAGAAGACGCATTGAAAATTGACTAAGGTAAGTTCCTCTTGGCGACGACTGGTTACGGACCATCCCCAAGAAGTATAGAGACAATTCGCGCCCCCTGTATCACGTTCTGAAGGAATTAATGCGAATCGAGTTGCTAAGAACATATCCGACGACTTTTCTTAATAAACTTCTGCAATATTTTTAATAATTATAGTACTTTACACGCAACCAAAAAAGTTATTGCAAAAGTTGTCGTCAATGTTTGAAAATAATCACCTAATTTAAAATACTGCAATTGGGTAAATTGGAAATACGTAGTTTACTATCTTCATATGCCTACTGTGTTTTATCATACATAACCAATCGTATTCAAATTTTGCATACTAGTACTTGAGAACATTTCCAAGAACCTTTATTAATAAACTTTTCCATATCTTTAATAACTATAGTATTTTATATGAAACCGAAAAGTTGTTGATGAGTTATCAAGCAGTACTTGATTTCAACTGAATTGAAATTATGGAAAAATGAGTTCCAGAGGAAGCAGCAACGATCTACTAATTATGAAAATACAATTCCAAAATGTTGGGTCATTATACGTATGTTAAAGTTAATCGGGAAACACGCTGCCAGTGGATGGAGGCTTCAATATGTCTAACAATACCTACTCCAAATATGTGTCTGCTTTATAACCCGCACGAAGCCCTTCATGGAGCATATTTGGTTTGGAACAGCTCTAACTTCACTGGTACGTAAATGCGTAGCTTTCATATGTACAATATTCAAGTTTCAGTGCTGGCATGCCTCTCCCGCCTCTCTTCCCCCGGCATTGAACACATACATGCTCCTTAGCGACGGCCCTCGAATTCTGTAGTTGCGGCCGGAGTTTTGAGTTGCCGGCAACCTCGGCGTCCGACAGCAGCTTCTGGTGCATATCAACGACCTCATCTACTTTTTCAGTGCTCCGAGTGTATCATTATGTGAGTGTATTTTTATACAGGTACACTACTATGATCCAGTGTGAAACCCCCTCTCTCTGCAGCTGACCAAAACTCCTGTACGACCTCGGACTAACGCTCTTCGTAGCTCCTGCAATGGCGGCTTGTCTGCAATGTATTGGACCTCTGCTGCACACCCAATTGGTTCTACTTTCTTCAATCCCAGTTTTATTATAATTGATACTCAAAAATCTTGCCTTGGGCCATTTACTTTATTAGAAAATGCCTAATTTAAATACCCCTTTACGTTTTATTGAAATTCTTCAGTATTATAAAATGGGTTTTATTACGTATTTACACAATTGCAAAATTTTATGTCCCTTTAATTTTTCACTTTTTATCGTTGGTTTTTTATATCCTATTTTTCTATGATTACATTATATATTTTATAATTTGCTTCCTATATTTTAAAATTGAGTTACATTTTATATCTTATATGACATTTTACCATGATGGATTTTTAAGATATTATATTAGCTTTTATCTCTCAGTTTTGCACAAACTCTTTTGCAGTTTGTTTTAATTATTAACGAATTACTATTTGTACAATGTGACGTCTTATCTAACACCAAATACCACTATTATTCCTTCATATGTCAATATTGGTTCATTGCAATACATAGTGTTCTTTCTAGCGCGTGAGAATGTCAATTTTGGCCGAGACCGTTACGTTGAGGCAGAAAATTCATTTTAATTTTGCTTCAAAACACAAGGTTTTTTCTACAGCCGTCAAAAGAGAATGAAGCAACGGTAATTATTTTAAAATCAAAATAAAATAATCTGATATATTCAAGCTGCCTATTTGCTTTGCAATCTTTTGTTCACCAAAACGTAGTGAAAAACTAGTTATTGGTATAGTAATCATAGAAAGTAGAATTTGCTACACCAAGAGCATCATTTGCAACTCTAGCGCAAGGAGGGTTGCAAGAGCACGAGGTCAGCAAAAAACTTTCTATGCTCATTATACACATGCTTTTTTCTACCTAGGAACTTCTGGCCCCAGGTTTGTAAGTCAGCCGAAGGTAAAGAAGATGAATATCTCCCGTGGTGCATACAATATTTTATTTACTAGCATATTAGTAAGAATAGTATGAAATTTCAAAATGTCATTATGACATTTTCAAATGTCAAAGACGTGTAATCACGAAAAATCACCTTCCGAGATTTCTTCAGATCTCCACGATTTAGGGTCCCTCAATGTCTGTCTGTCTGTCTGTATGTTGGCGGTATAACTCAAAAACTATTTGTTGGAAAAAACTATATTGTGCATGCATATTATATGTCTACCTGCCATGAAACCGAGAAAATTTCGGAGACATGTACATATACAGGGTGAGCACATTAAAATAATAAAATTTTGTTTAGTTTTGCTTAACCTGAAAAATAGATACAAGTAATTATTTGCACATAGCTCAGGCTTTATCATTGGAGGAAATGTGACCTACCAGATACAGAGTAAACATCACAAACTGGCCCGAATCGTATGGTGCTTTATAACGCAACAGAAACGCGCCCACTTCGAGCACTCCCGTGACTCAGTTTTTCTAGCGGAGGACAAGAAAATAGCTCGGATCCCAATTAAATACATTTTTTTATTTGCAAATTGATCAAATTTGCTCGGAGGAAGTTCCGAATAATAGTATATTATGTTATTAGGAGCAAAAGTTATATTTTATCTGGCGTGGCTGGACGGTTTATCTGCCGGGCTTGCGAGGGATATAAGTACAGCCGGGCCACATAAAGATACTTTTGCTCCGAATAACATATAGCATTTTTTCTTCAAACGTTTATAGGAAAAGCCGAAGAAAATTACTCTATCTCGTCAGCGGCAGATAATATTATCTGCCGCATGGCAATAAAGTGACAGTTTAGCATCATCAATCTAGCAGTATAATGCCACATTTTACTGCCGTTTGAAGAAAAACTTCTTTACAGATTTTTTATTTAGAAATAATTCATGACATTCAACACAGCTTCGCTAGGGCTAAGTGTAAATCGACTTTAATATATCACCCAATATTTTTCTACCCTAATCTATATTTATTAGTTATTTTTATATGCATCCATTGTCAAGCAGCATTTAAAAATATAACTATGAAAAAAGTATGTAAATATATTTTTATTCAGCATATCATCAGCATCACCATCATCATTAATCAGCTTATACTAGTTCACTGCAGGACATAAACCTCCCTTGTTTGTTCCCACAGTTCAGCATATAAGATGGAAATAATCAGAAGGACAGTGGTCGCTTTACACTAAAGTAACCCTTAAGAATCGCTACTGCCCTGGAGCGAAATATGCAAGTTAGTTCAACCATGAAGTTGCCGTTGGGAAGATATGGTGGAAACTTTGAAGGATTCGGTGCCCAATTGCAAATGCGGAATGCTCCCTGCAAGAAGTGTATTAGTACGTACCGTAGCTGCATCAAATTAAAATAATTTATGGCGGTGTGAAATATTAAAACAAGCTGGTGAGCAGCAGTTGTTTAAAATAACAGGACACTCATCTGGAAGCTCCATCAAAGCCCATCTACAACTTGGACTGTTTAAAAAATAATCACGCCGAATTACATTCGTGGTAATAATCGCCCATTCGTGAGATTTCTTAATAGCAACAAATATTCGTGAATCTAGTTAAAATTATCAAAAAATGATCACCACTTATGTAATTGCCGTTGATTATCTTTTTCGTAGCGATCTTAACCAATCAGAAGACTGGATTTAATTAAGTTAACTTGTATAATTTCGATTATAGAACATCGATTATACTAGAGTAACTTTACTAGGCGACGCAATACATAATTTTCGTTAATTTGGTATTGTTTTTATGGAGATGACTTTTAGCTAGGTTAATACAAACAATTCGAGCTGCCAATAAAATATCTATTTGTTTCTAATATTGAAATTTACTCAAAAAATAATCTAATCGAATACAATGCGTACTTCGAACAGGTTATACGTCTCAAACTTTCTGCATAATATAAAAGAAATCGTGTCAGTTTGACAGAATAATCCTCCCGCTGCCCGGTCGGACTATTTAACCTGTCAAACTGACACTCCTTTATTATTGTGCAACAAGTTATCGACATATAACCCGACAATATCGAAGTACTTATAGTATTACTACTGAGAATACTCGATATAAATTATAGTAACTAAAACAGTTCCACAAACAATTCATAAATTAAAAACTCAAACACAACCTTAGAAAAATCATAAACCTCTATCAAAAATAAATGTTGCTGGCTAGTGTTGACGTATTGGTCGATTATTTGGTCTCGAATTTATTTTTCCATCATTAAGGTTTTTTACCTTTAAAATACGAACTTGAAACTAAAATTTTCTTGTACAAAGTCACATTTTTTGTGCGCAAACAGGTTTATCAGGTCTGCATATCCAAATGAGTGGAAGTGCAAGTACCGCCTCTTAACCTAATGTTACTCCTACATTGTTCTCTATCATCTTTGTAATGCTATACCTTTTTTTATTTTTAAAAATGGTATTTGTTCTTTATACTACTATTGAAAGGAGAAAATTACGCCATACTATAAAAGAAAATGGCAGATATTATTCAGACTTATTATGCAAGGAACGATTGAAGGAAGTGTAGATCGAAGAAACTAGAAAAATAATAGTCGCAATCAAAGATCAAGAACACTGCGGTTACCTGTTAGGTAAACTATTATAGGATTTGCAGATAAATCCTGTGGAATGCATTTTAACATTTAACACAGACTAGAAGCAATACAGCGGACCTCCTAACAATTTTTCATTCACCCTTTACACTGCCGAACAACAATACAGTAAGTTCAAGAATATACCGGGTGTCTTAAAATGAATTACATCTAGTATGCTTTGAAGTTCCCACAATGCAATCTAAAGTTTTACTTGAAATTAGCAATACTGTAAGTCTATGTCAAATTCGAATTTATCAGGTTATGTTTTGCGTCAGTTTGTGTCAAAATTGACGCAAAACCTAACCTGATAACCTCGAATTTGCCATGGACTTACAGTCTTGCCCATTTTAAGTAAAGTTTTGGATTGCATTATGGGAAATTCCAAGTATACTAGATGTAATTTATTTTAAGACACCCGGTACATACAGAAGTGTAAAAAATCGAATATTCCTATTTAAAATTTTTTAAAAAATATCTTATTCTCATCTTAGATCTCAAATCTCAAATTATTAGAAAATATAAATTGCACGAATACCTTTTTCAATGGACAGCGACTGAAATTACCACAGTTATACAAATTACTAAAGCCAAAGTCGTTTTTCTTCACTGCGTCACAGTAATTGACTTCGAATCTCATTGGAAATTCGCGATATTCATTGCTTAGAAATTTGTACGCCTGAATTTGTACCTGGAATTAAAAAAAACGCTTGTAAAAGGTTTTGAAGTACACTAGAAAAAAGTACTCGAATGGTATTGCCGAAGTCCCGTGTGAAGATTCCAGAGGCATTCATTAGAGGACAGGTGCGATTGTATTTGTAGGTAAAAATTTTTAGATTCTTAACAGTATCATTATCGTCCCAAACCGACTCAGCTCTTTCAAAATCAAGCACGTAGTCATTTTGATCAAACTGAAAATTATTTGAATGAATGTTGGAAAATAAAGTGATAAAATTACTTATACCCCAAATATATGCTCTACAACAAAGAATAAAATTATTGGACTATAGCATAGCCACATCTTGAATAGAGCACTGGACATTGGACAATGGAACGACTTCAAACAGAAAAACAAAAATCTTGTAACATTGAAATTTGTTATTATTCTTTACGCTTAATGGGCTTAAAGTACCTACAGTTGATGACATCCATTTCCGGAAACAAATTAAAGGCAATGACTACTACAATGTCCTGCGATTTATGTTTATGTAATGGACTATTTTGTTTTTTAAAAAACGTCTACTCAAATATACATAAAATACGTTGGAACTCTGCTCGTCATACTTGAACTATGGTAGACTAACTTGAGCATTAGAACAAAACAGAATTTATATGTTGAAGTGATTACATTTTGCTCAAATTTCCGGTTTAGTGTTAGAAAGGGGGGCACAAAAGAAGGTTCCTCGAAGAGCATTTAAACAGTACATTTGGGCGTTGCCTTGGGCAATGGCATTGCCGGAAATTTTTTTCACTTTAAAGACGTCACGATATGTCATCTTAGGAAATTTTAAAATAAATAGCTATTTATGCAACAAGTGCTAAAAGTCGACGTTTATGCACGACACATGAAAATTATGAAACGAAGCCGAAGGCAGAGTTTCATAACATGTCTTGTGCATAAACGACTTTTAGCACGCGTTGCATACAATATTTTATCTACGACCTTAATTTTACCGTTATTAATCCATACATATCGATTTAAGAAATGTGTGCATCTACGACACTTCTAATTTATGTCATAATAAATAGTAGCCCATGCGCGGGCGAATGTTTGCGAAGCCAGTGCTGTCAAGGTCATTTACGAAATGTGATTATTAATACTCCACATCTGAGTGTATTCATTATATAACGCTTTAATTATTTCAAAAACACGTTACCTTTAACCCAAGAAGCAACTAGAATAACTTTACAACTTCACTTCCAGTTCGAAATTGTAGTTTTATAACCTCACGTCACTGTTAGCACTAGAGCTGAAAGTAAACATCTGATTTCTTTAACCACGGTAAACTATAAAACGTCACTTTTAGTGAAACAAGCTAGCGCTAAAAGGCCTAATTTTAGTAGTGGTCGTAGATAAAAGTCTTTATAAAAACCACAACTGACGATAATGACCATTAGTATAAAAGAACTTCCCCAAAATTTGTGCCAGAGGTAAAATTGTGACATTCTATGTATTCAAGACACACATAAAAGTGAGTCCCAAACACAACCAAAAATAGTAGACATGTCTATGACCACTGAGTCACCCGAACTACGCTTCGGTTCGCTAATTTAACAGAGATTCATTAATATAAATTTAAAAAAAAAAGGATTTATCGGCAGGAATCGAACCCGGGTCGCTCGCGTGGCAGGCGAACACTCTACCCCTGGATCATCCTGGGTTGTTTGAATAATGCGCCGCTATAATGATATATGAACATACGTATTCACTCGAGCTAATAGCGCACGGCGACAGCAGCTATCACACCGTAGCCCACGGCGACAGAGAGTCCGCTCCGCTGCAACTTAATCGGAAGAGATAGCGAACGAACATACATACAAAAAAAGAGAGCAACGATTTTATGTTATAGGATTATTGAAAAGGCACATAGGCAATATTTTAGTGCTATTTTAGTGGCACCAGGTATATCAGCTCTCTCTGCTTGCCTTTCAGAGGGCAATAATATTGAAATTATAATTATAGCAATCAATAGCTGTACTGTAACATCGATTTACAAACTATTCGGTGCTATTTTCCACCTCAACCTTCCAACCAATTTCAATAACCAAAACTTTATTGTAGGAGACTCTATAACAGTGATAGTGTTCGAATATATGGCGAAAATGGGAAAGCTGTATTAGTGTGAATTGATTTAAATCGGATTTCCATTTCTATAGGCTGCCGTATAGCATGATATAGATTTATTAATCCGCCCGGTTCTACGACAAGGCAGACTCGCATCTTTGTGGCGCCGCCCTGTCTACATGCGGCGCCGGCCAACGATTTGATTCAAGCCGTTAAACCGCTCCCTCCTCGAGAATGAAGACGGTCCTGTCTACGCGTGGGTGGCCAACATTTTGTTACAAATTTAGATGGCGCGGACCGTAGAGTGACGCCACTCTGTCTAAATTTGGCTGACCGATGGTTAAACACAAAGGTAGCACGGCAATAACCAAGAACCGCTACATGTTTAGGGGGAATCCGGATAGCCGTATAAAAACGCCTTCCTGGATGTCCGGTCAGGTAAAAGAAATTAGGCCCAACGACCCATTTAATCCAAAGATAAATTCGGGTGATTATTATCCATCTACTTGACATCCGTATTGTCAAACTGACAGTAAGTTGGCCCTACTGCTATTTTTCACATTTTAACAATTAAATTAATGTACAGTTTAATAAAAAACATATTGGCAGTATAGTCAAGATATTTTCTTTAATTTTACGCTGACAGTGCGGATGTCAAGTAAATGGATAATAGATTAAAAACTTTACATGGTACGCCAATCGGGTCGTGTGTGATGTCAAAATTCGCCAACTTTGATCAGCACAATGTAATGGAGGTCAAATAAATCAAGCAAGCCCCTAGAAACACCTAATAGTAAGTAGCAAATTAATTACCACAAATCGTTCAGCTCGGCCAATGCGACGCTGGCCGCTACAATTAATGGACTCAGAAAGTTTAAATAGCCCCAAGGTCCGCAGTAAGTCAGTCGATCTCTATAGCCGAACCATGTCTGTTCGCCTAAGCTTTGGCGTTCAATCTTGAAACCGAAACTTTAGTTCACCCAGAGTATGGGAGCATCTTCGGCGGACGAGTCTCTCTGGTCGCCTCGAAGCTACTCTTTTCCACCAGGAGGGTAAACCTAGTTTTGTCTCCGCAATAGGCCAGTCTAGGCTGAACCTCTCCTTTACCGCGAACTACGCAAATGCACCACCTCTTAAAGACCGGCATTATACAGCTTTCAGGACACCAAACCGTGGTTCATCCTCGCTATTTCCACCACGTCCACGTCGTTTTCTCCTATTTTTAGATTTGCAAAGTTTTGAGTACCTACCTCATGTAACCTTGTCAATCCCGAGCCCAACCAGGGTTTAATCACGCGCTCCAATCACTTAGTTTGTAATTATTGTACATACGAAGGGAGTTTTTATGTTATCTACATAGCTATGAAAGCAATATGCTATCGGGACATCTTGCTTATGTCAAGTGTCTGTGACATTTTATACTGTCATCTTGAAGTTTGGTTCAAATCTCTTACCATTTGCCATTTTTATGTCAATTTAAAGAAGTGAACATGAGTGATTTGAAACTTGAACACAGAAGCGTCGTAAAATTTCTATCGAAAGAAGGCAGTGGCCCAAAGAATATTCATGAGGAAATGATGGCAGTGTATGGAAAAGATAGCCCGTCTTATTTCTAAATCCAATATTGGTGCAAACAAGTTCAAATGGGGCAAGGAATCTATTCATGATGACCCAAAGTGTAGAAGACCTTTGGAAGCACGAACTGAAGAAATCATCAACAAAGTTGAAGATTTGGTATTGAGTGACCGCCGAGTAAAAGTTTCAGTTACTGCTAGAGCAACAGGAATATCAGAAACAAGTGTTTTAAAATTCTTCACGAAGATCTAGGATTGAGCAAAGTGTCGGCACGATGGATTTCCAAGCTGCACAGTTCTAAACAAAAACTTTTGCAGACCACTAATTTGCGAGGATTGCTTTATCCCTAAATGAAAACTTCTTCTATAGAATTGTAACTGGGGATGAGACCTGGGTACACCACTGGTACCCTCCCACGAAACAAGAGTCCATGCAATGGGTTCATAAGGGCTCTCCTCAACTCAAGAAAGCAAAGACGCAATTTTCTGCGTGAAAAGTGATGGCCACAGTTTTCTGGGACGCGGAGGAGATTCCCTTTGTTGAGTATATGGCAAAAAAAATACAATAACGGGAAATGTCTACAAAGACAGACAATCATGCTCAGAAGACTCTGTTTCTGCACGATAATTGCAGAGTGCATAAAGCACACATTTTTCAAGCAGTAGGTAGTCAATGACTGTGACTTTGAGGAATTACAACTTTCACCTTACCTTCCCAACCTCGCCCCCAGTGACTATTATTTCTTTCCAAAACTCAAAATACACTTGGGAGGGCGTCGCCTTGAATCCAATGACGACTTGGAAAACGCTGTGGAGTCGTATTTTGCAGAATTAGCAAAATATTTTTTTTCGAAGGCATAGCGTTATTAGAAAAACGTTGGAATAAGTATGTTAGTGCTAATCGTTTTTACGTTGAAAAATAAAATTTAGTTTATTCTCCAACTCGTTGTTTTCATAGCAGGGTTAATAACATAAGAAAACTCCCCTCGTATATAAATAACATTTATCGGTTTCAGGATATCAAGCCTTTGTTTACATATACAAAATTAGGCTGGTAACTAGGTCATAACTTATCTGTAGGGTAAAGGAATATTACCCTACATGGCAACCATAACCATATAGCAACCGATAAATTATTGAACAAATCACGGATGTTATGAATCATTACAGCCTTAGAAGTTTTAAAATCGTCGCTCTACGAGCTCGGATTTCAAAGCATGATGATACTCATAACAGTCCTAGATATGTTAATAGCTATAAACAAACGAAAATGAAATCAAGCTTGGCATTGAAAATTGTAACATATGTCGATTATTACACATACATAACCTAAACCATTGCATAACTGTCACCGACTGTCATGCCAGATTGGGGGTTGAGGTATAGAGCCGCCATCCCTACCTTGTAAATTTAATTAAATATTAAAAATTCTAGTAGGAAGAAGCCGGACGGTCTAAATCGAAGACGACGAAAATTTATTTTGAGTACATGGAATGTACAAAGCTTAAGAACCAAAAGGACAAGGCAGCGAAGATCTAGAATCAGAGAGCAAATGCAGGAATATCAATTCTTATTAGAAAGGAATTCACAAAATATGTTAAGACTTGAGAGCACATAAACGAAAGATTCATAAAGATTGGGTTAGAAATAAGAAAAAGAATATGATGTAATAATATGTTATGTGTATGTTCTTTCGAACGACAAAAGTTAAACTATACAGAATGCATTTTTATTACTACTAGAAAATGTGGGCAGAAGACAAGAGATTATAATGATGGAAGATTGTAACTCACGTCAAGTAGCAGGATCAACGATGATGTAGTAGGAAGATATGCGGCGAACTAGGTTAATAATAATGGTGAAGGACTGATAGACTTATTTCTAAAACGCCCACTTAAAGTATTAAATGGCTACTATCTGCATAAAGAAATATATAAAATACCTGGACATAACCTGCAAGGCTAAACATTTATTAGACACTATTTTATACATAAACATAGACAAGAATATAAGTGGAAGGTGTTACAGTCCAGAAAGAATTCGAATGGGGTTCTTATCGCATAATTCGATCAAAGTTGTATTCTTCGTATCACATTAAGACTGAGTCCAAAGCAGTTTTCAAAATACAAGTATAAAAAGGGATTCTCTAAGCATTCTCCATGCTACATGTTTGCATATAAAGTTAAATGGCATAAACTACTCTTCTGTGGAGAACATGTACAGAGATATTGTTGAAAAGATTAGCGAAAGCTATCGGAGATGTGCTAAACAATTCCAGTAAAGGAACGCCTTGATGGAATGATAAAGTAGAGCCAATGGCTCAGGAACCAAAGCAATTTTTCGACGATGGCTGTCAACCAACGATATGGATGACCAGAAACAATATATGCATAGTAACACGAACGTTAAAAATGCTGTTCTAAAACAAAAAGTAAAATGTGGCAAAGCAGGTGTGATTATCTAGAATCTGCGAGTCTGGAAAACAATTAAGAGTTTACGAAGTGATAGAAAAGAACGCTTGCCAAAGATGTGGAATAGAAGACGACTAAGAAGAGTTTGTAACTCCGCCGTTGCCTGGTACCAAGTCCAGGATGAGAAAGGAGGAGGGTTGTGCGCAAGGCTAGCAACCCACCACTTAAAAAAACAAAGCGCTAAAGAAACTTTTGCGAGCCTCGGAACAACCCGGACGGATGAAACGATGATGATTAAGGCAACGACAATGGACACGAGAAAGGTAAAATATATAGGATGCTGGAATGTTCGCATGATCTATGAAATAAGCAAGGCACACCAAGTAGCAAATAAAATGAATAGAAACAATAAATGCGGGAAAATCAAGCTGTAAAATGATAAAATTATCATATATTCGGGGAAAACACAAGAGGAAGATAGACACGAAAGCGGAGTAGCCTTTATGATAGGAAAAGAAACCGAAATGGCCTCAATAGAATGAGCAGTATCCGATAGAATAATAGCGACGAGATTTAAAGCCAGATTCAAAACCTATCGATAATCAACACGTATGCGCCAACAAATGAAGCAAAACAAGCCTCCAAGTAAGAATATTATGCACAGCCCCAGTCAACTTACGACAAATTGCAAAGTAAATATCAAAAAGGCATGTTAATAGTAATGGGAGACATGAAAGCCAAGGTAGGGTCAATAAATACAGGAAGGGCAACTGTATTGGGAAAGGAAGCACTAAGAGTAATTAACGAAAATGGAGAAATGTTTGTAGACTTTTGTACCGAAACAGTTTAATGATAGGAGGCAGCATATTCCAACATAAAGAAATACATAAGGCAACATGGACTTTACCAAATGGGCTAACCAAAAATCAAATAGGCCATATCACAATCGAAAGAAATGGAGACATTCCCTGTTAGATATACGAGTGATGAGAGCAGCCGATGTGGGATCCGATCACATGCTGGTGAGAGGGAAAATAGAAATTAAGCTAGCCAAGACTAAAAAACCAACTACTGGAAAACGAGAAAGATATAATGTCCAATGGTTGAAAGATGGCAGTGATCGTGTAGAAGAGTATAGAACAAAATTGAGGAAAGCAACAAACACAATGCCAAATCCAGAAGAAAGTGCTATTGAAGGATTATTGGAAAGATATAAATGTATATGCATCCAAACGGCGAAGGAAGTAATAGGAATACAAAAGGAATAAATAAGCCATAGTTGTCTCAAGAAACGTGGAAGAAAATCGGGCAACGAATACAAATAAAACAAATGCACAAGAAGATAAAGAACGGTTAAAAAGAGAGTATAAAGAAAAAGACAAAGAAATTAAAAGAAGCGCCATAAGACATAGGCGAGAACACCAGGAGGAGTTACCGGCGGAAGCAGAGACAGCGGTGAAACAAAATGATTTAAGAACCTTATATAAAAGAACGAAGAAGCTGAGCGAAACCGGAACAACAAGTACAGTACATGTGAAAAATAAAGAAGGTAAAATATTAAATAATTAAAAAGAAATAATTGCAAGGTGGGTAGAGTATTTTAGAGAAGTGTTCGTTATAAAGAGATAGAACAAGAACTAAGAGAGGAAGCAATAAAAAAGGAACTGAACTTTCCAATAACGGAATTTACACATGAGGAAAGAGAGAAAATACCTGATGAATGGAAGAAGGGAATAATTGTTAAGATACCAAAAAAAGGAGACCACATGAAGTGTGAGAATTGGAGAGCTATAACGTTGCTAAGTGTGACAAGCAAGGTAATGACAAGGATAATATTAGAGAGGATGAAAGGTGAAATAGACCAAATACTGACACCCAACCAAGCACGATACAGATCATATAAGTACATTGAGAATCATACTAGAACAAATCCTGGAATGGCAGAATAAGATATACATAAACCTCATTGACTTTAAACAAGCTTTCGACCGAGTGGATCGAGAAAAGGTGTGGGTCATACTAAGAAGATACGGATTTCCAGCCAAGTACATTAGTGTGATAAGAATATTCTACGAAAATTATAAGGCGCAAATTATGCATAATGGGGAATCGACTAAAACTATTAAAATAGACAGTGCAGTGCGACAAGGGTGTATACTATCACCAACAATATTTTTGATACTGATAGACTGAGTCATGAAGAAAACAACGCAAAATAAAACAGGAATAAAATGAAACGTCTTTAGTCAACTTTAAGATCTAGAATTCGCGGACGATATATGCTTGTAATCCGAAAAAAAACTGTATAAAAAGTTCAAATTCGTAAGAATACCTATATTTATTCACTGAGACAACACACAGTAAGAACTAAATTAATGTTACATTATACGTAAATAACAAATATTATATTATAAACTGAATAGCAAAATAAATGTTTTATTACATATGAACTAAATAAGTGTTATACTTTCAGTATGTTTAATGTTTAGCAAAAAAGCAATTTATGCAAAAATTTTGTTTACAAACGCAACATTCCCAAACGGACCGGGGCGTTTTATTTTGGGCAACCTTTCGACCCATTTCCTCTGCAACATTTTGAGAACATACTACACAACGAAGCCGTTTACCTTTATTTTCCAGTTCATGAGCTTGTTCTTCTATAGGTGTTGGCTAAATTACTAAGTTTGATAAATTCTTGGACAATATTACTTTTATGTCCTACCAGTACATTAATTGAAATTAATGACTCTATTTTAAGGTATCTTAGATACAAAATAACGCTCCAGGGCAATTATTTTCTTCATAAGAACACTAGGGTTATTATGAAAAATTAACAGTATTTGTTTCCATGGATATGCACCACTATCACAATGAAAATTAATGACAGCTCAGCTAATGTCACAAATCGAACTTAGATCAGCTAACTAGATCAATCTTAAATACCATAGCATAGTAATTATATGAATTGAATATGAATATGAATTAGGTAAGAAAATTGGTAGGACATAAAACCTTGAAGGCACTACGGGCATTATGAGCTAAGAGCCCGCGATTGTTGTACACACCTCGGGCCAAAGGCCCTCGGTTAGTACACTAACAATCTTGGGCTCTTATTTTACTCATAATGCCCTTAGTACCTTAATAACTATAAGTACTTCTGTTTTGAAAGTGGTTATGGATATTTTTCTTTTAGTTATTTGTGAAGAAATAATGTGGGCATTCATAAGTGCAGTTCCCAGAAGTATCTCAACAGTTAACTTTCTATACCATTTTACACTTCTCCGTAGTGCAGTGTTGTAAGCTTTTTGCTGGTCCGATACAATAAAAGCTTTACAGCTATTGTAATCTATAATTGCCTGTGGTTTTTGTTTCTCTCCACTTCTCGTTTTCACTGTTCTCATTTTATCTAGATGTTTGGTACTAAGTATCAATACATCTCGCTTATCTCTCCATTTCATAATCACTATCCCTGGATCACATATTCTCGAAATAACTTCACCAGTCTGTATTTTTTTGTGTACCACATCTTTGCTGTTAAACTTTCTATTTGCGCTCAGAGTTCCAACGAGATGTGTTTGCCTTTCTAATAATTCTCTAGCCAGTGAGATGCTAGTATAGTAGTTATCTACATACAACGTCCTTCCTTTGTCTAGAAGTGAATCCATGAGTTTTAGCACTACTTTTGAGGAAACTGACAAGGATTTATCGAGAGACATCTTTTCACAATATACCTCCAAATAGTAAGTATATCCTTCCCGTATGTACAGTTTGAATAATTTTATTCCAAATTTGTGCCTTTTGTTTCGAAGATATTTCCTGGAAAGCAATCTTCCTCGGAATGGCACGAGGGTTTCGTCTATACACAAGTCGCTTTCGGGAATTATCACAGTTTGAAATCGCTCCTTCAGCATGTTCAGCAGAGGCGATAGTTTCCTCATTCGATCTGGTGATGTTAATTTTCCTTCATTGTCACTAAAATGCAATGTACGCAATAGTAACTGGAATCTATTTCTTGACATGTATTTGCTGATGTTGTTGTAAACAGCAGACTTTGACCAATACGCAGCTAGTACGGGAAGTCTGACTAAACACATCCATAATGTTATTCCTAGAAATAGTTCCATTTCATTTGAGTTAGTATCTTTCCATTCATGAATGCGAGATCTTGGTTTAGTTGCACTTTTTTTTTAATTGGCAGGCATATCTGTTCATTTCAGTTACAATATGGCTAATAATTTCGTCTGTTACCAGTAACTTACAAAAATGATAGGGCTCCATGTTTAGGTAATTTTCCACAATATAATCTTTTATTCCGGGATTGTTTACAGTAAACGCGAATCTCTTTAGTTAGGAATTGTCGTCAATTGTTCTCCAATCTGGATTATCTTGGCTCACAACAGCCACATTATCATCAGCATAGTTGTCATCTTCAGTGTCTTCATCCACATACTGAAGTACTAGGTTTGCTATTGTCTCTGCTACAGTGTCTGATATTTGATTTTGAGACGCTACTAGAAATTTATATTGCTACATTTAGAACAAAATAAGTTAAGATTGTTTACGTTGTTTATGATGCGGTTACAAAATTTTTGCCAGTATCATTATTATCTTCTTCATTATTACATTCAGGACAACTTGCAACTGCAACTGTTGTAGCACGAGTTGTATTTCGGCCAGCTAAAAAGTTATCATATAACACTTTTACACAAATAATGATTTCTAATTCTACTTGAAGATGTGGATGCGCCAGCCACATGCTCCTTTTGTCTCTTTACAGGCGGTTCGTCATCGCTATCGTGATCCAGAGAATCTTCAGAACAGCTGGGCTCGTATTCATCAGAAGAATCGTCGTTAGGAAATGGTTCTTCATCTGACAATATCTCTTCTCACAACTTTTGCAAAGCCTCCTGTTCTTTTTGGTAATTAGACATAATTACACCCTAGAACCAACCTGAGCCGATGCACGATGCACACTAACCGAGATGAAGAATGCAGGTGTAGCAGCTGCGCAATTGTATGCAAGTCAAAAAACAGAATCAGCACAAAAAACGTTTGGCCAATAGAGCCCTACTGTATACTTCATATGACGGCACTCAACGTGTTAATAGTGAAATGATACTGACAAAGACCAAAAATTAACGTTTACAAATCTTCGCACTATCTTTCACCATTTAAAATACCTTTAAAGATAGGTTCTACAACTCGCTTAACACAGTGGTTTTCTACGATCGTGTCAAAATGACAACTTTTGGCACAGTTTCTATTGTCACAAGTGACGTTTGTAGCACTCTTAATATTAGCGCCCGAATTCGGCTTTTTAGCACGTTGCCATTGGTGGCGCATTTTAATATTATATTAAACAACGCTTTGCCGTAAATTTAAATGTCAACATAACCTAGAATATCTAACACAATGTGACGGAAAAAGTGTCACCAAACTAAGTTTTTATATTTCTGTTACGATCGTAGAAAAATAGCGTATGATACACGTGTATAAGTGCCATTAAAGCACGCTTTACGTCGTGTTCTTAAACTCGTCGCGCCTGCTTTAAAGGCTTACTTATACACTAGTATCATAATACTCGTATACTATTTTAGTCTAAAGATGCGCAAAAATAACATTTTTTCACTAAACAACAATGACAAGTTTTGTGTATGGCCCGCGGCGTTAAAGTTATAGCACAAGGTGCGGAGCACTAAAGGCTATAACACGACAATGGTCAAAGATGCTGGTTACACCTGAGTTGTATACAAAACTTTACGTACTAAATTAAAAGGGCAGGTTTAGATTATATAAAACCTTGGGAAATTAAAACACGACAATTCTTACAATTATTTTAGTTGAATAGTACCTTTGTGACAAGGTACGATTTTCATTAATACGTGTTTCTAAATAATAACTAAAATGAAGTCAGAGGGCGATAACGTTCTCTTACGACCGCTGACATCATTTAACGGGCGAAAAAGACGAGCTTTACGCCTGAAAATGATGTGTATATATTCAAAAACAATGCTACAATAAAGCAAGATCAAAAATTATTTATATCTAGTATGGCTATGGAACAGTTTCAAATTCATGTAAGCTGCTTATCAAAGCAGCTTTGTTCTGCCCTTGCCTTCTGCATGGATGATGTCATCTTGCCACTATCTATCACGTCCTAAGTGGTTCTTGACGCCGAACCGGCGGTTGTAATTTTACGTGTGAATCCCCTGGTTAAGTAAAGTTGTTTCAGAATTTCGATCCATCTTATTCTTAAACGTAACGAGTGGAACAAGGACGTAGGTAAGCCGCGTCCGCGCTATGTCATTCTTCACGCTTGCCGCTTGGCAGGAACTTCACTTCGCTACCGGCTGTTGAACTAGAACAAACGTTTTTTGGCTTCTTCAGCCCCCGGCTCGCATCGCTTGCGGCCGGGGGACGCTGCTCAAACTTTCGTAATTTTCGTTGTGAATAGCTGTGTGTTTTGGGTGCATCGTGTTGTTTGCTGTACCAATTTAACGTTTTCGAACTGTTTCGTTTGGCAAGCAATCTCCGGCGTTGGTGGTGGTGAACTTTCCGTTTGAAGTGCATGTGAAGCATTAATTAGTGGGGTCAAGAGTTCTTATCGTCGAGGGCTGCGAGACCCTTGAAGATATCGTTTATACGGACCCTAACGAACTCTTTCTATCGAACCCAACGCTAATTTGAATTTACCGTCGTATTATCGAAACTCGCACGTCGAGGGGTTTCACCCCGTGTTATCGCTACGTCGACTTCGCCCTTCGGGGGACTCTATTGCATCATGCCACCCTTAGTTGTGGCCAGCATCTCCGAGCCTCGCCCGCACCACGTCTGCGCCCGTTGATTTCGCCGTCGTCCGTTCTTTCCGGCAGTTTGTTTGGGAAGCGACGCTACATACAGTATCGCCCGTAATTGTGCAGCCAGCCAATTTTTTTTCAAGGTAAAAGTTATTGTAAACAGGTTTATTGTGTATAACGAAAAGTGAACGCCCCGTCGAGTGTTGAACGATTAGGACATCTGTTGTCAATGATGTGTTTTGCCGTTTGCTAAATTTAACGATTTACCTATGCATTCTTTTGTTGTTCAACGTAAGTTGTGGCCGTTTCGTTTGCCCTGAGCCACATTAATGTGTTTACTGTCAAGTGTACCCTTTGTAATTAAAGTTAACGTATTGAGCAATCTAACCTAACTAACGTTTGAGTACTTTTAAGTCTAATTAGTCAATTTCATGTTTATTGCCACTTATTTATATATTTTTATTTCATCCTAATAGAGTTCTTGGTCAAGTATTGATGTTTTTCTTTTGTGTTTGGTATTTGCATGCTGTTTTATGTACTGTTACAAATGTAAGAGGAGGTTAGCAGCTGCTTTAGTGAGTTATAGTTGTAAGGTAAGTCGAAACTGTATTTAGCTCGCCGAACAAACTCTGCCAAGTTTTAAACGTAGCCAGGTGGATTGCCTACTTCCATTTTCAAGTAATTTCACTTGTGCTGCGATTGACGTTTTCCCGATTTGTCAAGAAAATGGTGGCACATCAATTATTTAACATCTTTAACCTCTTTTGTATCGATGTACAGCCCTAACTCGAAGGTAGAAAAGAACCCGCCCTCCCGGTTGAGTTTAGTCGGAGCAACCCTTCCTGTTACCGTCATCTAACGGGGTTAGGGCCTTGTATTCTCAATCGACCTCCCGATTTTGTCGTTTTATCGTGTCGCGCCTAACAAGTCCGGCTCTCGAGCGTATGATTTTGTTGTGCACGCTTGAGGGGTGGTTTGTTATGTCGTTGTGTCGTTTTTGAACGGTAACAAACGTTACTCCCCAAATTTCAAATATGTGAGTTTTAATTTATTCTATGATCTCTATTTTCATATAAGACTTTTACTTCCCTCGTCTAAAAGACAAAGGAAGTATTATAACCAAGAAAAAATCATTTCCGAGATTTCTTCAAATCTCCACGATCCGAGGTCCGTGGATGTCTGTCTGTCTGTCTGTCTGTTGGCGGTATAACTCAAAAACTATTTGTTGGAGGAAAACGATATTGTGCATGCATATTATGTCTACCTGCCATGAAACCGAGGAAATTTCGGAGACATGTACATATACAGGGCGAGGAGCACCTTAAAATAATAAAATTTTGTTTAATTTTGCTTCACTTGAGAAATAGATACAAGTAATAATTTGCACATAGCTCAGGCTTTATCATTGAAGAAAATGTTACCTACCAGATACAGAGTAAACATCACAAACTGGTCAGAATAGTATAGCGTTTTATAACGCAGCAGAAGGGCGCCCAGTTCGAACACGCCCGTGGCTCAGTTATTCTAGCGGCGGACAAGAAAATAGCTCGAAATATTCGCCTCGGAGCGTGGAGTTCGGATCTCAGCTGAATACATTTTTTAATTTGCAAATTGATCAAATTTGCGCGGAGGAAGTTCCGAATAAACTTCTTTACATATTTTTTTATTTAGAAATAATTCATGACATTCAACACAGGTTAGCTAGGGCTAAGTGTAAATGGACTTTAATATATCACCCAATATTTTCTACCCTAATCCATATTTATTAGTTATTTGTATATTCATCTATTGTCTAGCAGCATTTAAAGATATTAATATGAAAAAAAGTATGTAAATATATTATTATTCAGCATATCATCAGCATCATCATCATCATCAATCAGCTTATACTAGTTCACTGCAGGACATACGCCTTTTCTGTTTGTTTCCAAAGTGCAGCACATAGGATGGAAATAATCAGAAAGACAGTGGTCGCTTTACACTAAAGTAACCGTTAACGATCGCTACTGCATTGGAGCGAAAGATGCAAGTTAGTTCAACCATGTAGTTGCCGTTGGGAAGATGTGGTGGAAACTTTGAAGGATTCGGTGCCCAATTGCAAATGCGGAATGCTCCCTGCAAAAAGTGTATTAGTAAATACCGCAACTGCATCAAATTAAAATAATTTATGGCGGTGTGAAATATTAATACGTTTAGCTATTGAAAGTTATAAATTATTCCACAAGGTATTTACGATTATGTTGCATAGGGGTTGATCATGAAAATCTGGTTTACGTGTGTAAACTAGCTCTGTTCCTGTGCGAAAATAGATTTTTAATAAAGGCATAAAATATTACCTTGACTATTTTTTCACAAACCATTAAAATCGTTTTTCTGCTGTAACACAACTAGCTAAAAGTGGGGTAGGAGAGCAGCAGTTGTTAAAAATAACAGGACACTCGTCTGAAAGCTCCAGCAAACCCTATCTACAACTTGGACTGGTTACAAAATAATCACGCCGAATTATATTCGCGGTAATTTTTTTTTTATAATTTTAACTAGATTAGCACTCATCTTAATAGCAACAAAGATTCGTGAACCCAGTTAAAATTATAAAAAAATTATCACCACTTATGTAATTACCGTTGATTATCTTTTTCGTAGCGATCTCAACCAATCAGAAGGCTGGATTTAGTTAAGTTAATATATAACTAGCAGTCCAGTGAGACAAATGTCTCATTTAATAAAACAAAAAAGACCGTTTCGCAAATAGAACGCGTATTCACCACACGTACGTATATGACGTCATTGTTGGTAGCAAACTACCAGTCGCATTAGCTTTGATAAAATTTGCCTAGAATCTAACCTAAAAAGGTAGGATTAGGATAATTAAGCTAATAATTAGTGTTAGAGACTGAAATTCAGTCCTGATCTGGCATGACCATTCCAAACATATAACTCTAATAACTTTTTTCTCTATCTCTTACGGTTTGGCTGCTGAAACAGCGTCCCAGACAAACAAAACAGCGTTCCGGACAGACCAGCGTCCCGGACAGACACGTCTATTAGATAAAGGATTTCGATTATACAAAATCGATTATACTACAGTAACTTTACTAGGCGACGCAATACATAACTTTTGTTAATTTGATATTGTTTTCATGGAGATGACTTTTAGCTAGGTTAATAAATATCTATTTGTTTCTAATATTGAAATTTACTCAAAAAATAATCAAATCGAATACAATGCGTACTTCGAACAGGTTATACGTCTAAAACTTCCTGCACAATGACAAATCGTGTCAGTTTGACAGAATAATTCGCCCGCTGCGCGGTCGGACTATTTACCCTGTCAAACTGACACTCTTTTATTATTGTGCAACAAGTTATCGACATATAACCCGATAATATCGAAGTACTTATAGCATTACTACTGAGAATACTAGATATAAATTATAGTAACTAAAACAGTTCCACAAACAATTCATAAATTAAAAACTCAAACACAACCTTAGAAAAATCATAAACTTCTATCAAAAATAAATGTGGCTGGCTAGTGTTGACGTATTTGGTCTCGTATTTATTTTTCCATCATTACTGTTTTTACTTTCAAAATACGAGCTTGAAACTAAAATTGTCTTGTACAAAGTCAAATTTTTTGTGCGCAAACAGGCTTATCAGGTCTGCATATCCAAATGAGTGAAAATGCGAGTAGCGCCTCTTAACCTAATGTTACTTCTACATTGTTCTTGATCATCTTTGTAATGCTGTACTTTTTTTATTTTTAGAAAAGGCATTTGTTCTTTATACTACTATTAAAAAGGAGAAAATTGCGTCATACTATGAAAGAAAATGGCAGGTATTATTCAGGCTTATTATGCAAGGAATGATTGAAGGAAGTGTAGATCGAAGAAACTAGAAAAATAATAGTCGAAGTCAAAGATCAAGAACACTACGGGTACCTGTTAGGTAACCTAATATAGGATTTGCAGATAAATCTTATGGAATGCATTTTAACATTTAACCCAGACTAGAAGCAATACAGAGGACCTGCTAACAATTTTTAATTCACCCTTTAAACTGGCGAACAACAATACAGTAAGTTCAAGAATATGCGAGTACATACAGAGGTGAAAAAAACCGATAATTCCTATATAAAACAATTTAAAAAATATCGTATTCTCATGGTAGATCTCAAGTCTCAAATTATTAGAAAATATAAATTGCACGAATACCTTTTTCATTGGACAGCGACTGAAATTACCACAGTTATACAAATTACTAAAGCCAAAGTCGTTTTTCTTCACGGTGTCACAGTAATTCACTTCGAATCTGGCTGGAAATTCGCGATATTCATTGCTTAGAAATTTGTATGCCTGAATTTGTATCTGGAATAAGAAAAAAATGCTTGTAAAAGGTTTTGAAGTACACTAGAAAAACTACCCTAATGTTATTTCCAAAGTCCCGTGTGAAGATTCCAGTGGCATTCACTACAGGACAGGTGCGATTGTATTTGTAGGTAACAATTTTTAGATTCTTTACAATATCATTATCGTCCCAAACCGACTCAGCTCTTTCAAAATCAAGCACGTAGTCATTTTGATCAAACTGAAAGCTATTTGAATGAATGTTGGAAAATAAAGTGATGAAATTACTCATACCCCAAATATATGCTTTACAACAAAGAATACCATTATTGAACTATAGCCTAGCCACATTCTAAATAGAGCACTGGACAATGGAATGATTTCAAACAGGAAAACAACAAACGTTTAACATTGATATTTGTTATTATTGTTTATGCTTAATGGGATTGAACTACAGTTGATAACATCTATTTTCGGAAACTAATTATAAAGCAATTATTACTACAATATCTAGCGATTTATGTTTATTTAGTGGACTACTGTGTTTTTTTTAAATCATCTACTCAAATAAACATAAAATACGTTGGAGCTCTACTAGTCATACTTGAATCAGGACAGACTAACTTAAGCATTAGAACAGAACAGAATTTATATGTTGAAGTGATTATATTTTACTCAAATGTCTGGTTTAGTGTTACAAAGAGGGGCATAGAAAGAAGTTCCTCGAAGAGCATTTAATCAGTACACTTGGGCGTTGCCTTGGGCAATGGCATTGCCGCCAAATGTTTTCACTTTAGAGACGTCACTATATGTGATCTTAGGAGATTTTAAAGTAAAAGGTCTTTATAAAAACCACAACTGACGATAATGACCATTAGTATTAAAGAACTTCCGCAAAATTTATGCCAGAGATAAAATTGTGACATTCTATACAGGTTGTCCGAAATTCGTTTTGAACATAGGAAATTAATGAGAGCGACAAGGAAAGCATAAACAAAATGAGTAGTAGGACAAAGACAGAACATAATCATGGCTAGGTAAATTTTTAAACTAAAATTAAGTCACTGAAACAAACACTTCTGTCAAATATTTTAGCTGTTGTTAAGAGTATAAAGTGAGGTTTAAATATAATATTGTTTACTATTCACATAATTATTCTAATTATTTAAACCTCACTTTATACTCTTTATGACAGATAAAATATTTGACAGAAGTGTTTTTGTTTCATTGACTTAATTTTAGTTTAAAAATTTAGCTAGCCATGATTACGTTCTATCTTTGTCCTGCTACTCATTTTGTTTATGTCTTCCTTGTCGCACTCATTAATTTCCTATGTTCAAAATGGATTTCGGACAATCTGTATATTCAAGACGCATAAAAGTGAGTCCCAAACACGACCAAAAATAGTAGACAGTCTATAATTATTGAAAGACCACATAGGCAACATTGTAGTGTTATTGTAGTAACACCAGAAATATCAGTTCTCTCAGCTTACTTTTCAGAGGACAATAATATTGAAATTGTAACTATAGAAATCAATAGCTTGACTGTAACATCGATTTACAAACTACTCGGTGCTATTTTCCACTTTATCCTTCCACCTAATTTTAATACCCAAAACTTTGTTGTAGGAGACTTTATAACAGTGGTACTGTTCGGATATATGGCGAAAATGGGGAAGCTGTATTAAAGTGGATTGACTTAAATCGGATTTTTATTACTATAGACTGCCGTTCAGCATGATATAAATTTATTAATCCGCCCGATTCTACGCAGACTCGCACCTCTGTGGCGCCGCCCTGTCTACATGCGGCGCGGCCAACTATTTGATACAAGCCGTTAAACCGCTCCCTCGAGAATAAAAACGGCCCTATCTACGGGTGGGTGGCCAACATTTTGTTACAAATTTAGACGGCGAGGACCGTAGAGTGATGCCAATCTGTCTACATTTGGCGAATAAATACAAAGATAGCGCGGCAATAACCAAGAAACGCTACAGGTTTAATAGGAATCCAGATACCCCTATAAAAACGACCTTCTAAACCAAGTTTTCTCTCCGCAATAGCCCAGTCCATGTTGAACCTCTCATTCACCGCGAACTAGGCACCTGCACCACCTCTCAACGGCCAGCATTATGCAGCTTCCAGCTTGGCCAACTTTAAAAGAAAATAACTTTACTTTGGTCCCCTCTAGCTACCCTTTCACTGCCCTCCGTACGTTATGTAACACCCTGTATATACAGTTTTTTTAATTCTTTATTTTCCAAAAAACTTTTTACGTCAATAATTTGTGCTTGTCTAGAAACCTATTTAACCCCTATCATATATACCGAGTGATTTTTACTTATTTAGAAAACGGAGCTTTTCGAAATTGTCAAAATCCAAAGTGTTATTTTTCGGAAATTAAGTAAAATTTCAATGAGATTGTTTTAGAGTGTGTTATTTTTAGCTAACTAAACAATCTCAAGGCCAGAAAACACCTATTTTCTTTAACTTTAACTAAAAATTAATTTTCCAATTTTTTAAAATATTTTTTAAAATTTCACAATCTACCAAGACTTAATATTAAAATATATTTATGTAAAGACTTTAAAGATTTATAATTGGAAAAAATTATATAAAACGTTAATTACTTCTTTAGATTTTTTATTTTTTACCGAAAAGTACTATGTTTACATAAGTTTTGCGTTTTTTATGCAAGGAGCTTTTTAGGAGAAATGTTTTCAATTCTAACTAATATCTATTTAAATGGCTTCTCGAAACTCTACTCTCTAGCCCTGTTAATGAATTACCGTTACAAAAATTCTGTAAATGTTCTTTTACAGTCGTCTAAATTATGAGATTTTTCTTTATCGAATTTACATGTTCTAATTCGAACTGAGTACTTGTTTAATGCAATCCTAGCGCTTTCCCAACTGCCCGGCTTCTCTAGGTATTCAATATAAATTTCTAACTACACATTTCAGGATTTTGCCCTAATCAACCCTTAAAATTGCGAATTTGCATTCGGGGTGGATTATAGAACCCAGTGTAACCCTCCTTTTTTGGCATATAGTGGAATAGTTTTAAGCCCATAACTTGACTCTGTTTGAAGTGCAAACTATTTAACCAAGTCAGTAAAGCACAGAGTTGAGATATTTTATGAAATTGCAATTTAAAGCAATAATAAAAGTATTAAATGCATTGGTAATGAGATGTGAGAAGCAGTAAATTAGTCGAATGAAGGCACGCAAAGGTAAAGCATATATCAGAGGGTTGGGATTTGAAGTTGAATAAAGTAATATAATTAATAATAAGTTTGTGCATTTTTAAAGCCAGACCAAACAAAATTTAATTGAGACAAAAGGTTTGTTATGTGCAGAAAAAATGAGCGAAAGTATTAATAAAAGCAAAGGTCAGTGAATGGCAAGCAATCTGAAACGTAAATAAGATTGGAATAGAGGAAGATAGAAAATTGCAAAGACCAATCAGAAAATTAGGCAACAGAATAGAAGCAAAGCAAGTAACGTGTGTAAATTTGAACTCAATCTCCAGTGCATTAATAAAACAGAGTGAAAAAGCAGAGCAGTGAATTTTAAAACATTTGTGTGCGTGACGGAAGAAACAATGATAGTTATAAGCAACGGACAATTTTCTTTAGATTTAAGAAAATATTAATTTAAGATTTATGTAATCAAAGTTTACTCCATTTGTGTATTTTGCTATCAAAACTAATTTCTAATAAACAAACATTATCGCGGTAACATAGCAACGCTATGCTTTTTTGTTGTTAGAGAAGAACAATTGTAAATAGAAATTAATGTACCTTGTCGAATTTGTGCTCCATTTTTAATTGATGTTTTTAAATAGTAAACAAATATTTCACCATATAAAAAGTGGCCCAAGGTATTCACCAAGTGTTCAGGCAGCTGTACGAGTGTTTGTGGCGATTTCCAAGACGTAAAATTTAAATTTTCTAATTCGCTTCCGAGAATGGACATCGGCAGCCGATCAGCTGAAATTTCCGAGGGTCGTTTCCAGCACAATTAAGTAGCTGATCCCAGAGTTCTGTAATGCAATAGGTCGGCGCGGTCTGCAAAAGCACCTAGAGAAACATCTGCACCCAGGGGAGCGATTCCAGCAGAGGAATCCGGCAGCGTCAATTGGTGCCAGCATTGAAGCAAGATCGACGAGAGCTTTACGAGGTAGTATACTGCTATTTATTGAGTGTCGGGTCCCAAGAAAGCTGTGGAACTCCAAGATTAGGCCTTGTAGAAGGTACTCAACGCGTTTCCAAGCGTCCGAATATTCTATTTTCATAAGAAGCAAGGCGTCATCAGATTTTGCGGTTTTGGGCGGAATTCCAAGCACCAGAACAAGTGATGTATGCGTCGGGTCTACGTCACGAGCTATAACAACGAAGTCGGGTTTGTGTTGCCAAGCAGAATGATCAAATTATTTACCTGAAGCTTCTTTGCCAATAATCACTTTTAGAACGTCAAATAATCGCTATCCTGCACAAGCAGCTTTATGTGTAAAATGTCAATTTACAAGGTTGTAAATTATGTGAACTAAAATCGCGTATTGGAGCCACTGATTTTAAATATAGCCCATTTTAGAACCCAACCTAAGTTAAGCAGTTTTGTGTTTGCCGAGAGCTAGCTTAAATAATATTGCAGTTATATAAAATATTAAGAAAGGGGCATTCAACCATTTTATTTGTGCAATTAATTAATACATTTCATTTTAACCAGCCTTAAATTACTAACAGGCAAAGTGAGCACAATATATGAAATAAACTGAGAATTGTGTGTGTGTGGATTTGCCCTAATTTTAACTTATTAAATTGTGTCCAAAAATAAATAATAAACAGTCACAGCAAGGTGGAGCTATTACAACATTTCACTGCAATAGATGTATTTTTACAATCTTTAGAAAGGGGTTTTAGGGATTTTAAAAGAGATTACCCTTGAAGGTTAAAAAATGGCGAAAATAAAGATGGGTATGGGGATTAAAATTATTGATTTTTTGCTTATGGGTCCATTTTAAAATAAAATGAGTTAGAAAAGATTTTTCTAAATTCCTCCTACAAGGGTTGAAACCGATATTCTGCTATAATCTATATGTATAAACGATGAAGTACCCACTCAACAACGCAGAGCCATAGTAATACTTGATTCCAGGATCTTGAAATTGGTCAAGAAGATTCCTCTAATTCACAAAAACTGGGTGGGTCTTTGCAGAGAATAATGTAATAACCTAATTTGCTTAAGTAAAGGTATTCACTAGTTCATTCAGATTTAAAAGAATGTTGTACTTAGCAGTACTTAGCACTGGAGCAAAGAACCGTGACGGCAAACCTAGGGGACTGTTCAGTAAGGGCCAAGGTGACGGGAAGTTTCCCGCAAGGCAGATGCCTCTCACCTCACTTATAGTGTCTTATACTGGACGGTATACTGGGATACCTAACGGCAGAGGGTTTCTATGCACAAGCTTACGCAGATGATGTACTGGTAGTTGTTACTGGCAGGTTCCTAAACTTCGTCTGCGATAGAATGCATGTAGCCTGCAGGATTATTGAAAGATGGTGTGAAGAGAAAAGTCTGTCGGTAAACCGACTAAAGACTGAAGTCATTCTCTTCACAAAAAGACGAAAACTTCAGGGTCTGAGGATACCCATAATGTACGGAAGACCACTTGCATTAGTGCAAGAGATTACGTACCTGGGGGTAATCCTCGACAGCAAATTAAGTTGGAGGTCGCATGTCGACAGGACGGTGAAGAAGTCGACAGTGACCTTATGGCAGTTGCGCAGGGCAATAGGCAGGAACTGGGGGATAAACCCCAAGATTCTACACTGGCTCTACACATTGGTAGTAAGGCCAAGAGTTCAGTATGGCTCAGTGGTCTGGTGGCCTAGTGTAGAGCGTCCCAGTATTTCCGTAAGATTGGCAAAGGTCCAACGACTAGCCTGTCTCGGAATTACAGGGGCAATGAGGACAACCCCAGCAGCCGCACTTGAGGTAATATTGGGACTCCCGGGCTTCCATACTTGGATAAAAAGAGAGAGACCATCGGTACCCACCTAAGAATGCGAGATACGCGGCTTTAGAATGACCAGCGAGCTCGCACGGGCCATGCTAGGTTCGCTGACATGGCTACTAGAGAAATACCTGTATCAGCCTACAGGTTAACCTAAGCAGAGGACCGCCTAAAGTTAGAAAAAGGATACTCTTTCACTATCCCAACAAGGGAACAGTGGGAGCAGAAAGGGTTAAGCTCCAGTCGAATGCCTTGATATGCTACACGGATGGTTCCCGAGTGACGGAAAGGCAATCCTCTGGAGCAGGAATTTATATGGAAGGCCGAGGGGTACAAGAAAGCTATGCTTTAGGAAGATTCACCACTGTATTCCAAGCAGAAGTTTATACCATCTTATCGGTGGCAACAAGCAAAAAAATTTAGATTTTTTGCCACTCTAAAAACGCGTGATTGGTGGAATAAATTATGGCATTTGATTAGATAAAGAGATTCGGGAAATACAGGGCATATAGTTAGTAAAACAAACTCAAACAGAAGACTATTCATGTGCACTATTGAAATTACATATCACACGTCGTTATGGTAAAGTGTATCAGTAAAGTTAAAAAATCTGGTGTGATACACGCACACAACTTCCTTTTACAGTGATCTATAGTTAGCCATAAAATTTTTAAGCGTTTGTCAAAATTTTTCAAAAGTTATAAATTCCACAGGAACTCTACAAATTGGAGCGTTAGCTGACGAGACAAATTTTCATATACAATACCGCGAGCGGTCGACGAATTGCCGAAAATTTTTGTCAAAGTGTATGAATGTTTATTGCTTCGATATAAATTGGTCGAGTGCGACAGCACGAGACCAATTTTGAAGCAATAAACACGAATAAACACTTTGACAAAAATTCATGCAAGCGGCATTTGAAGGACTATTCAACGAACAAAATTGATATTTCTTAGTAATTAATCAATTTTATCACGTCCTCTTGGAAAATAAAAATCTGTTGACGTAAAATAAATTGTCTGTCAATTTTGACATTTCTAATATCATATTTGATTAATTTTACAGAAAGTTAAATAAATGTCACAGGAAGAGAAAAAAATTGTCATTAAAATTCCGCTAGCGGAATTGTTGCACAATTTTACGCTGATTGGTGGCAAATGACATAAATACTAAATTATGATTGGTGAATAGTTAACTTGAAGGGGGTGAGTTGAATAGTCTCTAAAATTCATGTCTGACAGCTTTAACCTTAAATTGACTGTAAACACAAATGGTTCGCTTGTACAAGAAAATAGCATAAATTGAATTCCAAACACCAAAAATGGCAAAATCACATCAGGTGACGTAAAAGGACGCGCGATGTGCATTTGTTCAGCTTCCTGCATGGAACCAACTTCTGACTGCGGTCGCAAAATCAAAGGATGCTAACTCGATTATACAAATCTGGATGAATCTCTGCAGCTGGGACCACGTTCACGACCTAGTACGATGTTCAATTTTGCAAAGTTGGTTGCGTTGGCTGGCTTCACACAATAAAAAGACGCCACGGCAATTACGGACTTGGTGATGGCTTCTTACTCCAAATTTTTGTACCCAGGCACTCAGGAAAGTCTGCTATAGACGTTACACCTTCTATTCTTGCTGGCCGATACCTCTGCTACTCGTAAAGGGACCCTCTTTGTTGATAGCTCGCAGAGTTGAGATATGTTACCACGATGTCTGAGCCCTATAATAGGTTGCCTTATCTTGCTATACTTTGCATCGTTTCTTTACCCGTCAGCTGTCTTGCCGTTTATTAGTGATATAATTTTTAATCCTAACGCTGATATAGTTTCTGTAACCACACAAACCATCTCTGTATTATTAAAACTCATATCATTGTATTGATTTCACCAAACTCAATTCTATCAGCTACATAAATTCAGCTGCGCTTGCCATTCCGAACACCAATTATGAATAAAACGCTGAACGTAACCCTCTTGAGTCTGCCTTATCTAATGCTTACCTTTCTCAACATATCACATGCATTTATTATTGTAAAATACTGACTTTATCTTGCAATAAATAAAACATTAATTCTGTGCTCATCTTGAATTATTCTTTCATTTTCGTGTTAGTTAGGCAACCAGAACTGCTATGGGCAGTAAACCATTGCAGTTTTTTGAGTTCAGGGGACTCTAAAACGTGAAGATTTGTATAAAACTCAGTTTCGAATTTTTGGAGGGAATCCACTATTTCCTGTATTGTAAAAGGAAGTAAAAAGGGCACGTCATAAGGATAAACTTTTTAACAAAAGGTAGCTTGTCGACTGTAAGATTGCAGACATTCAAGGGGTGAAAGATAAAATGGCGACTCTGTTTATACAGTATATTTCACTTTTCATCCTTACCACTCTACGTCGTTCTTATTTAATTTCTAATCCATTTCAAATTTAATTATCTTTTAAAATGGTTGGTTTCAATACCTATTACGAAATAACTTGCCAACCAGTACGATCAAAAAGAACTGTAAATATTAAAAATTCAGAGTAGACCTAATTTTATCGGAAAATTATTAACAAACGTCACAAAAACAGTTCATATCCAAATTTTTATATAACATTTCGTATTTATTATTTTTGTGTTGTATTTATTTCAAATCTAAAAGTAGAGTTTATTAATATCTTTAATATTATTACAGTCGCGGCCAAAAAAAACCGGGACAATTTTTTTGACCTAATTTTCAAAATACGTCTCGACCAAACAACCAGGGCTTTATCCGTATTTCCAATATGTGCCGGCATTTTTCAGATTTGAATAATGACTTTTAATGACATTTATTAATTAGAATTGCCGTTACCAGCAATTATTTTCGCATTTTGAGAATTAGGTTTAGAAAAATGTCCCGTTTTTTTGGCCGCGACTGTAAAACTTCCTCTGTTCTTTAATCAATAGCAAGTTAACAGGAACTGACAGACTTAAGAGCTAACATCAAAATTACAATTCTGAACACATTTTCCACTAGACAATAGACAGCCTTGAAGATTGTAATTATCAACGAGAGTGCGACGGCGTGTTTTTTTTAATTTTGAACAGGGTATAGTAAATTATGCATATCCTGTTGCGAGATCCCCTGTATGTCATAGTAGTTCCATTCAATTACATTTCATCTACTGGATCTTGATTGGCAGCGTTGCCAACCCTATTACTATAGTGACAGATTTATTACTTTTTACTCGGGCCTATTACGCTATTACTTTTAAACCAACATTTATTACGTTTTGCAATTTCTATTACTATTCTATTACGTTTCTTATAAATTCCTTTTTATGTTGGAACAAAATCTGTAGGTAATAGTTTTTAGTTAAACATCAACAGATTATATGAATTTATGTTGTTTTTTATAATAAAGGGCCTATTTAACACTATTATCTGGTAAAAAATGTTTAACTTTGGTCAGCATGGGGCAATCGCAAGCTAGTAAACTTTTGAAAAATGTGTCGGCTCTTGTGTAAAGTAAATAGTAATAGCTATTATATGGTTAATTTTTTTCATATGAAATGCAGGGAAAACATTGCCACTTGATAGAATTGTGTTGGTAAATACGTTTCTGGTTATTATTTTTGCAGTGAGGTTAGGTTTCATGTTGACTTGTTGACATCTTAACTATTTTAAATTGTAGTACTGTTTGTTATAAACTGAATTTGTCCTCAGTCCTAATTTATAAAATCAGATTTCAAGTTTATAATAGGCACAGTTAAAATTTAAAATCATTAAATGTCAACCACTCAACATGAAACCTAACCTCACTGCAAAAATAATGTACCAACACAAATCAGTCTAGTGATAATTCTTGTTGCCAATTGTTACCTTAGAATTTTGCTATTTGCATTTCCATATAAAAACATGGGCTATAGGTATCGAGAGATCCAAAAACAACTGTTCCTCAGCGGGTTGTAGAAATTCAACGTATGAATAATATGTTGCTGACACTGTACGGCAATGTCCAATTCGAGATTAGCAGGTTAGGATTTGCGTCATTTTGTGTCATAACTGACGGAAAACCTAACCTGCTAACCTCGAATTTGACATTGACGTACAGTGTCACCAACATATTATTCATACGTTGAATTTGCACAGCCCGCTGAGAAACAGTTTTTTTTTATCTCTTGATAAATCAGCGTACATAAATCAAAAAGTAGAGACACTCACTGTCGGTTCCTTTGATGTCAAAATACCGATTTGGATGATCTTGAACGGCTCCTGGGGGATACTTTCCCATAGTACTAACAGATGGCGCCACTACTTTATCACATATGTTTGGTAGCAGAAGCAGTAACTGGATCTGATTGGTAGAACTTTGTGCTGCCAGCTGATAGTCAAGCTCATGGTGTAAATAATAGAAGGTGAAACTTTCCTGGAGATGCGCAGTCGTTCATAAAGTAGTGGGGAGATGTCGACCAATCCCCCAACGGGCCTAGTCAGCAGACCCATCATGGTGTAACCATGGCCGCGATCGTATATTGTTGCTGGCACTGTCAGTCGATGTCAAATTCGAAGTTAGCAGGTTAGGTTTTTCGTCAGCCTGACACTAATTGATGCAAAACCTAACCTCGAATTTGACATCGACAGCGTCTTCAACAATACGCTTCAGTACTACCAACCGTGCCCTTTGTGGGCCCATGTCCTATTGGTTGAATTTGAGGTCCGCCAACATTATGCGGAACGTTACACATTGTAACACCATGGTCAAGCTTAGAAATACCCCCTAAGGCATTGTCCCAGGCACTCTAGACAGGTTTCAACATTTGGCATAAGTGTCTCTCTTAGAATATATATTCTAAGGTGTCTCTACTTGTTTGATGTATGTACGCTGGTATAACTTTCCATAGTTAGTCTACAGAGGTTAAAGACAGAGTTCAAAAGTTAACGTTAACATAAAAAATTGATGATTTTGACGGGTTTGAGTAGAATTTAAATTATTATTGGTCTATTACCCAAACTGCCAAATCTATTACTATTTTTTAAAATTTTTATTACGGAAAAAATCAAGAGTTGGCAACACTGTTGATTGGTAATAATGGTGTTTTGTGTAGTAATACATGTTTGCTGCTAGCCCGTTCTCTGAAGCTGAATAAACTACTTCTTCCAATTTCTCGTTATTCCATATAAGTGAAAGTGTTAGAACTCAGCATGAGACATTGGTTAATATTTTTAAAATAAACAAACAACTTATCCTAACTAAAGTTAATTTTGGGTTTTGTTTTTAGATATAAAGTTTAGTCAATCCAAACCCAGTTTTTGTTATAACGATGGACGTCAAACATGAATTCGATCATAATTTGCCTTATGCAATTACCAGCAGATTCCACGAAACACTAAATGAAAACGAAGTAGTTGCCAATTTACATATAAAGGGAGAGATCGTTGACGGCACTATCAACAACATGGATGATCACAGATTGAATATTAAACAGGAGGAATTTAATGTAAAAGAGGAATTTCTTACTACAGGTGCAACCAGTGGAAGCCTCATAGAAGAACAGTTTGTTTGTAAGGTCTCTGAATATAAAGTAAGCGACGATAATAATTTCTCGGAACATGCAATGACTCATACGGAACAATCCTCGGGTGCCATTTGTGAATATAAAACTGCCCAAAAATGTAACTTAGTTAGACATGTGAAAACCCATAAAAGAGAAAAGTGTTTTTCTTGTTCTGTTTGCGACTATAAAACAGCATATAAAAATACTTTAGTTAAACACATGAGGATGCATACAGGAGAAAAACCGTATTCATGTTCTACTTGCGAGTATAAAACAGCATACAAACATGATTTAGTAAGTCATGTGAAGTTGCATACAGGAGAAAAACCGTATGCATGTTCTATTTGCGAGTATAAAACAGCATATAAAAGTAGTTTAATAAGTCATATAAAGACGCATACAGGAGAAAAATCTCATTTATGTTCTATTTGTGACTATAAAGCAGCACAGAAAAATACTTTAGTTAAACACATGAGGAGGCATACAGGAGAAAAACCGTATTCATGTTCTACTTGCGAGTATAAAACAGCATACAAACATGAATTAGTAAGTCATATGAAGTTGCATACAGGAGAAAAACCGTATGCATGTTCTATTTGCGAATATAAAACAGCATGTAAAAGTAGTTTAATAAGACATATCAAGATGCATATAGGAGAAAAACCACATTTATGTTCTATTTGTAGCTATAAAGCAGCACGGAAAAGTACTTTAGCTTATCATATGAAGACGCATACAGGAGAAAAACCGTATGCATGTTCTATTTGTGAGTTTAAAACAGCACACAAACATAATTTAGTAAGTCATGTAAAGCTTCATACAGGAGAAAAACTATATACATGTTCTGTTTGTGAATATAAAGCAGCACAGAAGAATACTTTAGTTGAGCACATGAGGACACATACAGGAGAAAAACCGTATTCATGTTCTACTTGCGAGTATAAAACAGCATGCAAACATGATTTAGTAAGTCATGTGAAGTTGCATACAGGAGAAAAACTGTATGCATGTTCTATTTGCGAGTTTAAAACTGCAAGAAAGGGTAGCTTAGTTAATCACATCACAATACATACAGGGGAAAAACTGTATACATGTTCTACTTGCGAGTATAAAGCAGCAGATAAAAATACTTTAGTTGAACACATGAAGACGCATACAGGAGAAAAACCGTATGCATGTTCTATTTGCGAGTTTAAAACAGCAAAAAAATTTAACTTAGCTAACCACATCACAACACATACAGGGGAAAAACCTTATCATTGTTCCGTTTGCGATTATAAAACAATAAGGAAACATGACTTAATTCGTCATATGAAAACATACACTGCAGATAAATCGAGGAGCCAATCACCAAGGATTTAAGTGTACAGAAGATATCCTTGCGTAAAACATTTTCCTGAATCTCCCTCAGACATTCTTAGCCCTCCCTAGACTACTAAGATTTCCGAAGGATATTCCCAGATCTCCCCAGAACCTCTGAGATTTCCCTCATGTCTCCTAAGATTTCCTACTATTCTTGCAAATATCAACGTTAACCAGAAATCTGCAATTTTATCAAATTCTCAATATATTTTCATCTATGTATTAATATTTTTAGTAGTGCAAAGAATAGTTTGTATGCTTACTAGGCTCTATGCCCCTCTGAACATTACTCATATTACACATATTGTTTTCTTATTTCCCAAAATCATTGATTTTTACAAATAAATTTTTTTATTGCAGGGACAAAATTTGTTATTTTTCTTTCTTGTGTCATCCACAAAACGACACATGTAGCAGGGTAGATATAAAAAATATCTAATAAAAACAAGTTATTTTCTGGAATATTGTGAACCTAATTAAAATGATACATCAATAAAACACCCAAATGAAAAAATATAAATTCTTAATAACAGTAAACAAAACCGTAATAAAAAGATTATATAGTTATAACTAGGGTACCTTGATGTCAATTTAATGTATTTATTTGTCCTATAACAGGTTACTGACAGTTCGTTGTCCCCTTTCACTTTAAAGTACTTTAGAATGAGCGGGGTAATGATCTGTTCGTACCCTGGTAAAAGAAAAATAAGTCAAATTGACATCAAGGCACCCTAGTTATAACTACAACAATAAATCGAAATTAAACGTGTGTTCTATACTATTATTAAGTAGGCCTACGTACATAATGAAGGTAGTAGTAAAAATAAGATAAACATTATATAAAAACACAGCCAAAAACAATGAAATTCTTAATAACAGTAAACTAAATAAGTAAAATAAATAAAGCTCTGAAGTTATTTAAAACGAATTAACATGTGAGCAAACGAAAATGAAATAAAGCTTGGCTTTGAAAATTAAAACATATGGCGATTTTTAATTCACATTATGTTGATGTTATATTCCTTTTCAACTTCAAATTGGGACTAATCAATTTCAAAATGGGAATAAACAATTTCAATTTGAGGATAAACAACTTCTAATTGGGTCTAATCAACTTCAAATTGAGAAAAGCTTTTTGTTAACGGTAGTCTTTGGAAAATGACAATTACATGGTTGTGATAGAAGGGAACACCAGCAAACAACTAACAATAATTAGTTCCAAAGACTACCGTTAACAAAAAGCTTTTCTCAATTTGAAGTTGATTAGTCACAAATTGAAGTTGTTTATTCTCAAATTGAAATTGTTTATTTCATTTTTAAATTGTTTATTCCCATTTTGAAATTGATTAGTCCCAATTTGAAGTTGAAAAGGTATAGAATGAAATACACATACATAACCTCAACCATTGCATAACTGTCACCGATTGTCATGTCAAAGAATATTGACATAAAAACCAACACTTTTAAACAATGTTACATCTGCTCTATCAATCATTTCGATTATAAAAACGTTTTGTTCTTGATTAAACATGTGTAATTTAAAATTTGGCAATTTAAACGACTGGCACTTCCACTATTATAATAACTTAATTTTTTCAAAGCCAAACTTGATTTCTTTTTCATTTGCTCGCATTTTACTTAAATTCTTGCAAAAATATTTCTGGGATCACTCCTTCAAATGAAAAATCTGGTGTGATACACGCACACAACTTCCTTTTTCAGTGATCTTATAATTAGCCAAAAATTTGATTTAAAATGTTTTTAACTTGTTATTATTACATCATTGAGCATATCAAATGGTTGTGAGAATCTACAGGGAGATATTTTTTCAGGGGTCATGCTTCCTTTTCTCCCCCTGAACTTTTTTGCGGTGCGCCGCTGTTAGATTCTAAAATACAAATTGAGTTTTCTGTTTTGTTTAGAATCTTTTTGTTCTCTTGCAGTTTTTTCGTATCTGCAACCGTTATCGAGAAAAAAAGTATAAAAACGATTTTCTGTAATTTGCTAGACGAAATTTAAATTTTTAAAATGGTTTTAAACGTTAATTATGTGCTAATAAGTACACGGTAACAATTTATAGATTAGTTCAGGCACATCAGTTTTGAGTCATTATAATTTTTACCGCTACAATAACTTTACAACACATACGAGGGCTGTTCAACATGTTATCTAAATAAAAATGAATTTAATAAAATTAAATATTTTTTGCCACTTGTAAGCATTTGTCAAAAATTTTCAAAAATTACAAATTCTGCAAAAACGGTACAAAATAGAGCGTTAGTTGAAAAGACAAATTTTCTCTAGAATTTTAAACTGAATTCAAAAATTTAATAATATACCGGGTGTTCTATTTAAAATAAGAGTTAATAAAAAAAATAGACAAAAAAACAAAAGAAACCCATTTTAGAAGTATTCAACTGGAAAATCACCTATCTCACATCAATACACATTCAAATTTTTTTTTTAGTTTATTTATTAACTACAATCTGTCTCTTAGAGGCATTCAGTAGGCGATTTTACAATACGATAAAAATACATACAGAAGACGTGTTGGAAACAAACCAATGAGAGCGATTTTACAATACGATAAAAATACATACAGAAGACGTGTTGGAAACAAACCAATGAGAGTTCCCGTTAATAAGCTCAAGAGTTTTGTAATGTTACGATTGCACGGCACTCATTACGAACACAACGCGCACTACTCACTGTAGGCGTGGAAGATCGGAAAGTTTGATTCTTTTAAGTCTAGGCTGGACGTCGTCTACCTCTAGGAGGGGCCCGATTAGCACATTTGGGTGAAAACTAAGACGAGTTGTTACAGTACAAAACGGTAACTACGGCCTAACCTCCAGCCCTCAAGCGTGCCACACAAACTTGTACGCTTGGGGACCAGATAGTTAGCCGCAAAAGAACTATAAACGACGACGAAATCGGGAATACGCCGAAAAGCAAGCCCTGACTCTCGTTACGAGATGGTTGTAACAAAATTTCACCGGCTATTGGTTGCTCAAAGGAGAAAGGGTCGTGGTAAAAACACTACATGAAAGTCAGGGCGGTACCTAGGCACAAAAGAGTGAAATGATGGTAAATGTAGGACGCCACTCCATTCTAACTAACTAAATCGAACCCACTTGAATGGAGAAGTGTGGGCTCAATTCCCACTAACAACTCGGCATAGTTTGGTTCGGCTAACACGCTACGGCACTGACTTACCTTGACGAAACAACTTCCTGAAGCAGCTGCTGAACTCCTTTACAACTAACTGAAAAGGAACACAACAACAAACAAAATATCGTCAACACAAATCAAAGACATCAGTACTTAACAATGAGCTCTATTCAAATAATAAATAAAATAAGCAGGTAACAATGGACATGAAATGTTTTGATTAGTTACAAGAAAAATTATCAAAGGGGTTAGTTACTAATTTACGTTACAAGTTACTTCAATACGAACAACAATAAACTTTACCTTGAAATCAACAATGCTAACTATAGCAGTAATATTAAGCCGGAATGTTCAACACTTTTTGACGAAAAGAACACTAGGCTATACACGACAGTTTCATAAAATACAAGCATGGTTTACCTTGTAGGAGTTCAGCTGGCTGTAATCGACGGGCGGCGCGGTAGGGTGTTTTGCCTTCCAAGCACCTGCCTTAAGATGCCTGAAGAAATGAACGACAACGGGAACGGGGAATGCCAGAGTAGATGGAATGCGAAACTCAGCCTCGATATTAAAGATGGTAACGACAGCAAACGGGGTCGGTAGAATGCAATTATAATCCCCTCCAAGAGTAGACGACGTACGTAGCGGTAATGGGCAAAGCCCTCGACAGACGAGAACGAAACACGTCATGCTTAGTTAACGATGGTCTGGTTAGGAGTCCGTAAACAAATCCGGCCATGGCGACAACTCAGACGATCTCGCAATCCTCCGACGATAAAGAACTTCGACCACGTTTAACTAAAACTTGCTTCACTTCAATTCCCCACGGCTGTTGTTTGCTGCATCAAATAACTGATATTCCCTCGTACCGATAGCATACGACTCCTTCATAAGGCACCAACAATAACGAAATACATAAATTAACGCAGAAGACGGAAACGAGAACAAAGCCACCCCCAACGGCTGCATCACGCGAAGCCGTCAGGGGGTGCGATCTTAGAACACGTGCTGTATACTTCAAGATCGGGTCGGGACTGAATTTCAAACTGCAGCTAAAGCCAACGGCCACCAACGCGTCCTATATGCATCTTTCTCTTGCATATGCGAAGACGAAGGAAGGTAACAGAAAATTTCAACAGAATCGCAGGACAGCTGGCTGGGCAATTCACACGGGACTCGAAGGTTAAATGTATCGGACTAGCGAAATACTGGGAAAAGATAATCTGCATCCGCCTTGCAGGCAACAAAGAACAAAGGGTGAATTTAAAAATGGAATTCTGCTAACGAAACGTGACTATCTAAATTAATTTTTACCGATAAACGGACCGCGAGGTACAAATGCCTAAAATGCACTACAAAGCAGAGGACAGGCAGGGCCGGATCGAGCCCAAAATTTAAAATGACGACAGAACTTACAGATGATCTAACAGAGTAGCATAGCGTACACTATATTTTTTAATTTCATCTGTGATTGAAGGGATGCCCAAGTCACGTTGAATAACCTCGTTTGGAACAAACCAGGGAGCGTTTACCATAGATCGTAGGACTTTGGATTGAAAGCGCCTTAAAATGTCGATATTGGAGTTGCTTGCAGTTCCCCAGAGTTGTATGCCGTAACTCCATATTGGCTTTATAATGGCTTTATAGAGCAAAATTTTGTTATCGATGGACAGTTGAGATTTTCGGCCTAAGAGCCAGTACATTTTTTGAACCTTAAGACCCAGCTGCTTCCTTTTGGTGAATATATGCTTCTTCCAAGTCAGGCGTCGGTCTAAATGAAGTCCCAAGTATTTTACATGTTCGTCTTGCGGTACTGGTGTGGCGTTGAGCATAACAGGAGGACAGGTACCTCTTCTTAGGGCAAAGGTCACTTGCACTGACTTTTCTTCGTTTACCTTTATGCGCCATTTGTTGAACCAAAGTTCGAGTTCTTGCAGATGTTCCTGTAGATGGTGACTTGCTATGTGGGGTTCAGAGTGAGAAGAGAATACTGCAGTGTCATCTGCGAATGTGGCTACCATGGTGGAAGTAGTGGTGGGAAGATCAGCTGTAAAAAGTAGGTATAATAGCGGGCCCAGTACACTGCCTTGGGGTACACCTGCGTGTATAGGTAATAGGGGCGTGCCATAATCTCCGTATTTGACGAGAAAGTGCCTGTCAGTTAGATAAGACTTGAGGATTTTTGTAATAGTCTGAGGGTAGAATCCTTTTGATTTTGAACAAAAGCCCTTGATGCCACACTCTGTCGAACGCTTGTGAGACGTCTATGAAAATGGCCGAGCAGTAGCGTTTGTCATTAAAGTCCTTTGTAATTTTGCCAACAACACGATGGACTTGCTCAATGGTAGCATGATTTTTTCGAAAACCGAACTGGTGATCAGGTATGAGATTGTTGTCTAAAATTATAGGTAGTAGTTTCTTTAAGAGCAGCTTTTCAAAAACTTTGGACAATAGTGGCAATAGACTAATTGGTCTGTAAGAAGATAGATCAGTAGGTGGTTTGCCAGGTTTGGGTATTAAGATTATTTCAGCAACTTTCCATTGTTCTGGAAAATGCCTTAAGCGGAGTACTGCATTGAAGAGATATGTGATGAACACAAACCCTTTTTCTGGAAATTCTCTCAACACTGTTGCTATAATTAGGTCGTAGCCGGGTGCTAAAATGTAATAAAAATGTAGAGTTTAAAAAAAATCGTTAGAGCCGTTTTTGAAAAAATCGAAAAAAACTGAAAAATCACAAGAGTAAACACCTACTTCCGGTTATGCGATTTTTTTCAAAAGCTTGCTGTCTCATATACATAGTACACATGTAACGTTTCGCCTAGCAGAAACGCGTTTTGTGAATTAAAATCAATTCGCGCGTTCCAGCCTAGCGATTTCTACGTTACAAGTTTGAATTTTTCGCACGCGCGGCCGGCTACGTCATCAAGAGATCCCTGCTGCACGTATTGCGCTGCTCCCCCACTTAGAATCCCCGAGGTGGTGGCTTGATGCACGAAGCACGAAGAGGAGCTATAAAAGCCTCTTCTCGTCCGCATTCAGGGGCAGACTTCATTCATACATTCATTCGCATTCATTCCAGTATCCTTCCAGCCCCAAATCATCCCCAATCCTGATCCTGTCCGACCGTTTAGAGAGAATTTTTCCCGTCCCGTCATTAGTATTTTCCCTTAGCTACGATCGAACCCGAAGCCTCCAGTCTTGGAGACCATGTTCCTAGCTAATGTTTAATTGAACTCGTTCCCCAAATAAACAGCTTTAAGAGACGATGCCCACGAATGGGAAACCGTTTCGTTGTCTAAACTAATACTTGTGAATATCCTGAACTAATAAATTTTGAAACATCTCCTGGAGGACGCTAGTAAATAATTATACCAAAATTTCCTGGAAGACGTATTCGAAACGAGGGTTTAACAACCAGGCCGTTTCATATGTCAATTTGGTAACACTAAATAAATCCACCGTCTAACATAACATTTGCCCGGCCTTGAAGGCCCCTGTAAGATTGCACTTAATTTCTGTTTGACTACAGGACTGAACTTACCGTTCGAAACTTCTACCTCTCATAACACCGGAGATCTGCGGCGCCCTCGGGGCCGTGAGCTGTCAAAGTCGTCTCCACGTACCGGAACCACAGGTGGACAAACGTCGATAACTTCTCCTCCGGCCGCAACTCGCACTACCACTTCACCGTATCCCCTAGATTCACAACGCTAGCCCGGTGTCGTAAGGCGAAAAACATAACATATTCGAATGAACCTATATTTGCAGCTACACGCGGTTTTCAACGTCGGACGTGACATTCGAGCGCGAAGGTTGGCTCCACTGCAAATTACTTTGGGCAAATCGTCTCCCCGGCCAGTGGCGTCCCGTCGATTTCTGCAGAAGACGGCCAATCGGACCTTCCACATACAGATGCAAAACGGGTTGCCGGCGCGTAAGGAACTGGCAACTGGGTGCCCATCATAATTAATTAAATACATTGTAAAATACATTTTATTTGATTTCTTAAGAGCAATACCTATGTTTGTAAATAGTGAACCTTATAATTAAACTGTCTAAAATTATCCTAGTGTTTGCTTGCTAATATCCAAGTGTATATCTGGCTGAACCAAATTATCTCCGACTGAGAAAGATACCCGAAGGAAATTTATTAAATTCATTAGCCCTAATTAGCAGAGGGCTAGTACCGTTTCACACAAAGCTTATATATGAGGTTTCAACGCCATACCGCTTTTCGTTTTTGAGATATTCTGTTCACAGACATACAGACACACACACAGACACACAGACCAATAAAAAAAAATATGTTTTTTGGGATCAGGGGACTCTAAAACGTGAAGATCTGTTAAAAACTCAATTTCGAATTTGTAAAAGGAAGTAAAAAGAGACTAGAACCAGTCAACTCGATAGGACCATGAAAAACAAACTTATTTTCAACACTTTGAACGTCGTCTGTTTATGTCCAAATAAACTGATTTGAGTTCTCTTTAAAAAAATTTATTTTTTACTCAGAATCACTAAGCAATTGTAAGATGGGTCCTATGTACCAACTGTCATCATAGCACACTGCATAGTACTTTTTTACCTCTAATTTCTTCTTCTGCACAAGTTCTTCCGATTCAGTATTATCAAAAACACTATCACCACTCTGTTCGTACACAACTGTGTCATAAATCCTCAAACGATTCACATGACTTGTCCATCCTTGTGTCTTCTGCTTTACTTTCGTAAATTTACGGGATTTCAAATGCTTTTGGAGATAGTTTAAAACAGTATTCTTAACAAATAGTTTTTGTTCACGTTCATTAACTGATAATAACATAATGTCACTGTTGCTAATAGTAAAATTGCTCTGATTTAGGTTACAGACATCGTGCATGTTCTTTTTGACAAAGTAAGCTGGCCACCATTATTTATACTATACCAAGTAGCCAAACACCCTATTCCTTTTTTAATGGCGGTTATAGTCACACATTGCCTTTGAGAACTAGTACCTGCAAGGTAGGAAAACCCCAATATACTGCCTATAAGGAATATTAAGTAGCCAGCAGGAATATGAAGAACATTATTATTAGAGGCAAAAAATATACCCCAATCTCCAACCTTAAGTGTTTTTGAGTGTTCTGGAAGTTTATTTGAACCGCTTATACAATTTATTATCAGTGACAATATCAGCATAGTTTTTTAAGATTTAAATTTGTCATAGGTAGGAATGATAGGTCGGGTGATTCCTCTGACTCGACGTCATACATCATCCAAATCCATTCCAAGTTTGCTTATTTCCATTATAGCATCACTTTTGGCATTTTCAGTAAATGTACTAATGTCAGAATTGTTGGGCATAGTCATTTTCAACGTGGCTTGTACCTGATGTTCTCCCAATCGTCTACTCTTTTCACCTCGAAGGAAACAAAATGCAAAATTAAAACTGCTGACTTCGTTTAATATTTGAATTCTGTTTGATCGATTAATTATAACTAACATGCTGTAGTTTACCATTGTTCAATATGTAGCAGTCATGGATTGTGTTGCCCGAAAAACTTTTTCGCATGGCTGGCTGCTATAAATCCAAAGTATGGCCTTTGAAGGCAAATTTATCAGTCGTTGAATTACTAATATCAATGCATGCGCATTTAGTTCAATACAAGAATATGTATGGTTTGTTATAAAATTGTCACATGTGTAATTATATATTTTAACCAATGCTTCCACAGTCTCAAGAAAAATTCACTAAACTATATTAAATATATTCGTTTACCATCTTCAACATTCTTCTTGAAAAACAAATCAAGAATATATTGTGTTATTTTTAAATAAGTAGCTGTCCCGCAATGTAACTTCTTTGATCGCTTATCAACATAATAGGAGGCTCCATGGTATGCTCTTTCATCTCGTATTAGATATTATTCTAGATATTCATTATATTACAATTGTTTATATCTATTGTAGTTTATATATTTACTTTTAAATATGTTATTAATTATATAAGTTTTGATGTTACACAAATTAAAAAAACTCATTGGCTCCAAATTTAACCTCAAAACACGATGTCGGTTCCTGTTGTTTTCTTCGCATTCCGGTTCGTCAAATCCTAGGGTCATGCACACAAGTTTAGAAAAACACTGGAAGAACAAAAACTTCCGCAACTCTCGAGTTACTCATACAGAAGCGACACCTCATTTATGTCATCTATGTTAATACAGGGTGTGCATAAATTAGTGTTAAAGCTCAATGTAAAGCCACTTCCTGAAAAGTTTCAAGACGACAATATTTTTACAGAAATGCTGGACTGGCCCTCGTTTGGCTACACGAAGTCATCAAAGTTGCAAATTTTAGTTAATTAGTTTGCAATTTATTCAAAGGTTATAGTGCATAATCTGCATAACTGGGAGCTCATCTAACACACAACCTAACTGTTACAAGCTTCTATTTAATCTCCCTTGTTAAACAATTGACATTCTCGTTTTCTAGCAATAATGATTTACATTTGTTTATAAGAAAAAAGGATTGATTTACATGTTTATTAATGGACTATAATAATATTAAAATGTTCTTGCAGAAATACTAAAATGTGTTTATTCTTTGAAATTGTTCACGTAGCGCTGTACCCTGCTTTTATCATTTAGTTTTTAATTGCACTTAATCACATGAGTTTATTTCTCACTATCTGTCTTCCGATAGGCTGCCTTATTGCTCTTTGTAATATTTACTTGCTCGTACCACTTTGCACTGTGCCTTTCCGTTACCTTGCCGTTTGTGGCTCATAAACATTTAATACTTATAAAGCTCATACCATTTCAGTACTTCAAAAAACATCTTGTATTACTTATTTTAAAATCCATATCATCGTTTGACGTTACTCAAATCAACCCTGTCAGCTACATAATTCAAGCTATATTTGCCATTCCAAACATTAATTATGACTGAAACTCTGAAAGTATTCTTTCTGAAATCTACTTATCTAATGCCAACATTTCTTACTCAAATCATGATTGCTACTGCTCATATCAAGTGAATTTCTTAATGTAAAATAACTGACTTTCTTGCAATAAATAAAATAGATAATTCTGTGCTCATTTTTTAATCTATTCAGTCTTGTGTTAACTAGGTAATCAGAATTGTTGTGGCAATGAACCATTACATTATATCCAGACATGCAGTTTGGTACAAAGCACTTATTGTTCACCATTTCTCAAATTAAATAACTAGTTTCCACCGCAGCTAGTTAAACAATTTCTACAGGCATTTCATATACACCTGTTTGACAACATGGAGTATCAAGGTTGGTAAAACTAAAAGCGTGTTTAGGAGGTTGCCTCAACATTCGAAAATTTTAAACTCGCGGGCGGTGGGGGGGGGTATCTCGTGACTTCATTAGATACGTTGTGACCTGTGACATCATACTTTGCTTATATATTATTTCTAACCTAACTTATTGAGATTGTACGTGGATTGAAATAAGTTGCGCTTTTTCGTAGTTATTTAAAACTTATTTATTGCGTTTACGTGTGTTATGTAGAGGAAATAATGCTGAAAGCTTGATATAAGCTGTGAAAACAGCTTATAGCCTCCCTAATAAGCTTTTTTGAGCAAGAACGCGACAATGGAGGGTCCTTGATTGCTTTAGCTGCTGTACAAAAGGTTAGTTACATTGTGGAATAAATGTATAATTATTGTATTATTACATTATAGTGTTTTATTTATTATAGGGAGTTGCAAAGTATATATACCAACCGTTAGTTTGGCTTCACAGACGGTAAAATCAAATGAACATATTAAAAGCGCGAAGCAGAAAAAGCAGAGAACTCAGCCCATAGTGGACATTGGCGATTTCGATCAAGTAGCCATAAGAAATGTTTGTTTATGAAATGTACCAAAACAGTAAGTGAATCATTTACTCTATTGCTGAACATTACAAGGAAAGATATTTTTTTGTTAAAACAAGATATTACTCGGACATCTGTATTGAAAATTTTAAAGGAAAGAGATATTTACAAGGGAGGAATATCTTCGTTAGAAAAGGTCCTGAAAGATATAGGATTCCGCTGGAAAAAGGATGATCCGCACAGAGGGCTCATGGAGTTGGATCACATTGCTTTGCGCAGAGTGGTGTCTTTAAGGAAGTACATTAAAAATCTGCAGCAGGAAAAAACCGTCACAATTTGTATACTTACACGAAACGTAGATTTTCGAAAATGGCACTGTTTGTAGGTCATGGGAACATGATAATAAAAAACCGTTAAAAAATTAAAATCAGACGGAACAAGGTTAGCATCATAAGTTTAATAACTGAATTTAAATAATATTATTTATCTATTTTCTAAGATATATCGTGCTTCATGCTGTGAGATAGATGGATTTATTCCTGTGCCTCATTGATATTTACATACTCGTAGAGCACAAAAAACCCAGATTACCACGGAGAAATGAATTAGGAAAATTTTTAAATGGTTCGAACACCTACTTTTGAAAAATTTGAAGGAGCCATCAATTATTGGTAATGGATAACGCAAATTATCATAGCACACATTGGCGTAACTAGCGGGGGGGGGGGCAGGGGGGCCAGGCCCTCCCCAGAGTGCAGTCTGGCCCACCCCAGAAAAATAGAGGTTAAATAAATTTAAAATATGCTTTTTTTATTAACTCATTTATACTAAGGGGTTGGTTATCGACCCACACACATTCTTACATTTTCTGGTTTTATTACCTTTTTTGGCTTAAAAACTTTATAGTATAAATACCATATGTTGGACGGATGACTCTAATGAATAATAATATACAAGAGAAACGTTATTAGTTAGCTAATAATTACTTTGAAAACACTGCCTTCGTCTGAATATCTTTTTTAGTTAAATTTACACAATTTTTGTTAGTTTCTTTTAAGTTTAAACAAATAAAGGATCAGTTTATGTGCACAGAAAAATAAAATTGCAATTATTTCATATGCGGGTAAGTAATGAGTTGGAAACTTGAGTGCATCGGTAACTACTCACTGGGCACATACAGCTAGCTGCCTATTATAGGATCGTCCAGTTCAGACTTAAGGTGACTTGCTATTTAGATGTTTGCCTTGCCGAAAGAGTTGAGTTTATAGCTTTAAAGAGTACGATTCAGAATTTTATGTTGAATAGTGTTTTATGTACCGCAAAGAGCATTTTGTGGTGCTTGAATTTCCACAATTGCTAGCCCAAGATAGAATAAAAAGATATCACAATAACAATTTAAAGGATACTGATGGTTTTCAGAAAGTATTTGCTTCGAGGCGGAGAAAAAAATAAAAATTGTGGCTCAAAAACGTGCAAATGGAAACCAAGTGATGTTTCTCCTGGAATAATATTTTTTATCGTCAACCTCATTGAGTTGGAAGAGGTAATCTATACATTTTTATGTTGTTTATGAACCGAAAAATAATTTATTGATATGCTCCTTAGACACGTAGTATTACGAGAGTATGTAGCACCCATAATTTCTGCAAACCAATAGATCAAGGTGTATCATCGAAATGTAACTTGCCATAAACAAATGTTTGTTGTTTTCTAGTTTAACAGTTCAAATTTAGTTACTATACAGTTAGTTTTGAAATAAGTGTTATGCATCAAAAATGAACATAAGGGGCGATAATTTTAGAGCCATGATTTACTATGACTTTAAAAGTTCCCTTTCTCTGAAAGAAATGACTTCGTGCTGATTTTGGTGGCCAGGCGCATATTTCTGGTTAATGAATTTAAATTTGAACGAGTTTCAGTCAGCGACGATTTTTGCGAAAACAAATTTCAACAGTTACTGATACGAACGTAGACGCTGTGCGAAGAATGCTTCAGTAGGACAATCGAGTCACTTACAGAATTATTAAAAGCATCTTGGACATTGGCATGACTGCAATACACAAGATTTTACATACTCATTTGGGTGTAAGAAAAGTCTGTCTTGGTGGATACCACACAGTTTAACAGACACACAGAAACACAACAACAACATGTGGAACAGTATAAGAAATATGATGAAGGTAGATCTAAAGCAGTTTACATAATAACTGGTGACGAAAGCTGGATTATGCATTTGAACCCGATTTTAAGCGGCAGTCAGCACAATGGTGTTTCCAACAAATCCTAATCCAGTTAGAGTGAAGCGATTTTGAAGAGTTAGTAAGAAAATAATTGCTTGTTTCTATTCAAAAATCAGGACTTATCCTAACTGTCGTGCTTAAAAATAAATGTAGGGTTACTGCAGGATGGTACACAACTATATGCCTGCCAGACGTTATTCAAAAATCTCGGCTTATGACGCCCAAGGGGTGAAATCGTTCTGCACCATGAAAATGCTTCTAGTCATACCGCACACCAAATAAATAATTTTAGAGATTTTCGAGTTAAAATTGCTAACTTATCCCCCATTCAGTTCCGATCTAGCACCTTCCGATTACTTTCTAGTTCCTCCATTAAACGATAAAATGCGTGGTGTACGATTTGTAACTCCCGAAGATGCTGTGGAAAGCTTCAAAAACCTTGTTTCACAAGTGACTCAAAAATTGTGGAATTTATGTTTTGAAAATTCGTTTTACCGAATGCGTAAATGTTGAGTTTAAGGGGGAATACTTTGAGAAAATAATAAAAACAAATTTTGGTTACTGAACATTGTTTTATTACACTGCAGAAATTTACGGACTGCCCTCGTATAGCGGCATCAAATAACAAGCAAATACATTTATGGGAAAAGGTTATGCATGTACGTAAATTCCTGTCTTCATAGGTATACATAGGTATTGACGATGGTTGGTTGGGGGGCCTGGCCCTCCCCAGCCAAAAATCCTAGTTACGCCAATGATAGCACATTGGCCAATAAAACGTCCAATGCTAGTTGGAAAAATAAGATATTATTGATTGGTTAGCAGTCGGTCAGTGAATATTGAAGGGAATGTATTAAAATGGAATTATTGCAGTTGGTTGTACAGTAAGTATATTAAGTGAATTTTGTGTGCTAAAGTACTAATGATTTTTTCAGACACAAACCTCTAAAAACGTATGTCGCAGACCAGCTTGCTGAACAGTATGGACATACTGTGATCCGACTTCCTCCGTACCATTGTATTTTCAACCCACTGAAAGTGTTTGGGAATTTCCAAAACTTATTATAATAAGGATATAGGTGAAGATGGGTACGGTGTAGAAAAAACTCTAAATATGTGGAAAAAAAGCGTTATGTAACAGCTGAAACGTGGTCAAATTGTATTGCACAGGCAGAGGGCATTATACAGAAGTGGAGGGACAGGGAAGTGGGTTTTGACGTAGAAGACATTACTCCAATAATAATACAAGTCAACGATAAAGAATCTGATGACACTTGTAATAGTGATTAATTATATTGTAGATAGTTTGCTGAGTTGTAGTGTATTTAAATAAATGTACATTTTTAGTAAGTTTTGTTAATGTTCATTTTAAGTATTTTAATAAATCCATAATAAAGTTATTTAGGTAATGAACAAACATTCGTCTTTTTTATAACTGATAGCAACGTGTAATTTTACATTAAGCTGGTGAATCACCCAAGCTACGCTTCGGCGGGAAAGAGTGTTACATGTCACAATCAAAAACACATACAACCTTACCAATTATATATACAAAAATGTTGATAGATGAACATTGAGTATTTGTGATTTAAAATTATATGATTTAATTAAATTAAATATAATTTAATTTTACTTTAATTTTTCGTACTTTTTTTGAAAATAAAACAGGCCTACGATCTAAGTCTAAAAATATGCAAAATTTTAAGCTATCATACAATTTCATCGGTCCAGTATCTTCGAATGAGATAGCGAACAAAGATACATACAGAGAAAGAGACCACCGATTTTGTGGTGTAGATAATCCAAAAATTAAAGTATTTAAAGTAAAATGAAAGCACAATATTAAGTTCTAATCTTTTTCATTTTATTTCCAGCGTGATATATGATATTTCTTAATTTAGAATTTTTCTGCTCACTATATTTATAATTTAAAAACTTCATTCTAATAAATATCCGCTGTTTAACAAACATTTTCAGTATAATATCGACATTAGAATATTTAATTTGATTTTATTAATAAGTTTTTTTGTAATTTTCTTTGGGTTACTTAAACCGGAAGACATATAATTTTAAAATTTTTAATCACGGCAAAAAAAACTCATCAGAAGGTTGAATTAATCCACCATAGGACACATGTACTACCCATGGAGGTACTACCAAATTATCTACTTGTTTTTCTTGTAAACTATAAGTGTGATTGCCTAGATGAGGGAGACTAGTTTGAAGTTTTTTGGCTATCCATCCTGCTAATATTGGAGACAGTCTTTTTCTAAATAATCGCTTAGACCGTCGTCATGGGGTTTCTTAACCATGTTTTCAAACGTATCTGATAAGCTTGAAGTTAATGAATCTTCAGCAGGAATCTCACCACCAGACTCTCTTATAACTTCAACAACAATATAAATATCAGAACAACGATTGGTATTTGAATTAATTTGTAGGGTGGTAGATTTTCCCAATATAATTAATCGTAAGCGTTGTAAAGCATGCGTGGGTGTAGGATGATTGTTTAAACCACCTTGCGTTCTCAATTGGCAAATAGATTTTCTAGCGAATCTTGGTTTAATCTGTGCGTTAATATGTAAGCTATGCCATATAGTTCATGTAAATCTTTGTATAAACGTTTTAACGAATTAATAGATAACAAGATTCCTTTTTGAAATGTTTGAATGACCCCTTTTCTCTTGAAAATGACCGTGCTCATCAATTATACATTTTATCTAAAATGTCATTTTGAGCATCAATATTTTTACCCTATGCAGATTTGATAATTAGGTCGTGATCGGGTGTATACGAGTTCATGATGTCATACCATGAGTAAACAAGCTCTATAAAATTGGAAACTTCAATTGCTGCATTATTATCGGGATAGTAATGTCTTAACGCTATTGCTGTTGTATGGTTCAGTAATTCTGCTGCCATACGAACATTCTGTCTTTTAAGGCTTTCGACAGTTAAATGATTTATTGTTAGTTTAAAGCAGCTACTGATTTCTTGGTCGTTTGATGATATTAACTAATGTAATGTATCCTTATTAATAACACAATTATTATGTACAAATTCTGAATCTAAATACCAATTCCTAATTAACTTGAGAAGATGTGGGACATCCGCAAAGAAGTAAATATTTGAACCAGTCAATTGATGTGTAATAAATGGGTTTTCATATGTAACATTTAAATCACGCCACAGTGAAATATTTGTTGATCCGCAATCACTTACACACGCAACAACTTTAAAACCTATATGGTACAGCGCATTTATAACATTATGTAGGATTTCTGGAGTCATCCTTTGATCAAAGTCGGCAAAAACGGGTGTTTTCCATTTTCCAATTAAACCTTGAGCATTTACAATTTGCAGTTGTGAATGACGTTCGACTACCCGGTCATTTTTGACATATTCGTACAATTCAGCAACCTTCATCTCATCATATTGAGGAACTACTAACTTTTGTATTTCTGACATATAGGCCAGTCGATAAGTCTTTTAAAATGGCTATTAGCGGGAGTAATTCCGGACAAGCTGGAATAAATTTTAATCTGTTCTGTTGGGACTCAGAAAATATAGATTATTTTTGCACCCCTTGACAGGCCCGGATTTAACCGCTATGCTTAAAAAAGGTCTAAATTTTTATATTTTTCCCAATATTAGTGAATATCTCGATTAGTATCAACTTTTGAGCAAAATACGTAGTTGCCAAATTAAAGAAAAGTAAATTTTCTACAAAAAATGTTCTATACATTTTTGTCATACATTCGCTTGTTTCGAATTCATAGGCGTCGAAATATATTTTTTTTATATATAAGTTTTGTGTAGTATGTAGATGAGACAGCAAGCTTTTGAAGAAAATCGCATAACCGGAAGTAGGTGTTTACTCTTGTGATTTTTCAGTTTTTTTTTTATTTTTTCAAAAACGGCTCTAACAATTTTTTTCAAACTTTACAATTTTATTAAATTTTTAATGTCTATTGATGTGAGCTAGGCAATTTTCCAGTCGAATACCTCTAAAATGGGTTTCTATTGTTTCCTTTTCCATTTTTTTTTATTAACTCCTATTTTAAATAGAACACCCAGTATATTATTACATTCTTGAATTCAGCTTAAAATTTTAGAGAAAATTTGTCTCTTGAACTAACGCTCTATTGTGTACGGTTTCTGTACAAATTGCAATTTTTGAAAATTTTTGACAAATGCTTGTATGTATGTATGTATGTATAATACTTGCGTTGTAGAAGCTGGTGCTTATTGTGCTTGCATCTGGCGGTACAATGCTTAACTTGCCCCGGATTCGGGATACAAAGTTAAAGATTAAAAATAAAATTTTGGCTAATAGGCCAGTCGCTAAGTCTTTTGAAATGGCTGTTAGCGGGAGTAATTCCGGACAAGCTGGAATAAATTTTAATCTGTTCTGTTGGGACTCAGAAAATATAGATTATTTTTGCACCCCTTGACAGGCCCGGATTTAACCGCTATGCTTAAAAAAGGTCTAAATTTTTATATTTTTCCTAATATTAGTGAATATCTCGATTAGTATCAACTTTTGAGCAAAATACGTAGTTGCCAAATTAAAGAAAAGTAAATTCTCTACAAAAAATGTTCTATACATTTTTGTCATACATTCGCTTGTTTCGAATTCATAGGCGTCGAAATATATTTTTTTTTCGAGCATTTGCTTGTTACTTTCTTTTACGATAAAAGAATTGGATTCACCCCAAAAATTCGAAATTGAGTTTTCAACAGATCTTCACGTTTTAAAGTCCCCTGAATCCAAAAAACATGTTTTTGTTCATTGCTCTGTCTGTGTGTCTGTCTATCTGTGTGTCTGTTTGTGAGCAGAATATCTCAAAACGAAAAAAGGTATGACGTTTAAACTTCATATATAAGTTTTGTGTAGTATGTAGATGAGACAGCAAGCTTTTGAAGAAAATCGCATAACCGGAAGTAGGTGTTTACTCTTGTGATTTTTCAGTTTTTTTTTTGATTTTTTCAAAAACGGCTCTAACAATTTTTTTCAAACTTTACAATTTTATTAAATTTTTAATGTCTATTGATGTGAGCTAGGCAATTTTCCAGTCGAATACCTCTAAAATGGGTTTCTATTGTTTCCTTTTCCATTTTTTTTTATTAACTCTTATTTTAAATAGAACACCCAGTATATTATTACATTCTTGAATTCAGCTTAAAATTTTAGAGAAAATTTGTCTCTTGAACTAACGCTCTATAGTGTACGGTTTCTGTACAAATTGCAATTTTTGAAAATTTTTGACAAATGCTTGTATGTATGTATGTATGTATAATACTTGCGTTGTAGAAGCTGGTGCTTATTGTGCTTGCATCTGGCGGTACAATGCTCAACTTGCCCCGGAATCGGGATACAAAGTTAAAGATTAAAAATAAATGTTTGGCTAATAGGCCAGTCGCTAAGTCTTTTGAAATGGCTGTTAGCGGGAGTAATTCCGGATGATTCAATTAGGGACATTTTATTTCTGCATGCATTTAGTGGCTGCGATACTGTTTCCGCACTATACAGGCAGGGAAAAATAAAGTTCGTTAAACTTCTACAGAAAGAGAAAAACTTACAGAAACCTGTTCAAAGTTTCAAAGACCCAAACGCGTCCCCAGAGGAAATAGATAAAGTGGGAGAACAATTTCTTCTTCTTCTGTATGGATCAAAACAATGTGTATCATTGAACAGGTATAGATACCAGTGTTTCGTACAATGTATTAACAGAAGTTTACCAAATCAAGCATCATTACCACCAACCAAAGACGCAGCTCGCTTGCACTCGTTCCGTACTTACAACCAAATTCAGCTATGGTATGGAAACGAAAAATCACCTTTAGAGTGGGGATGAAGAAATTCAAAGAATGGATTAATGCCCATTCCGACTGCTCCCCAAGAATTACTGAAACTAATTTCTTGTAAATGCGCCAAAGGTTGTAATGTATCTTGTAGCTGTCGCAAAGCAGGTTTTTATTGCTCAGTAATATGTGGTTTCTGTCAGGGCAAATCTTGTTTGAATACTGTGGACGTGATCGAAGTACACGACGACGAGGATTTGCATATCTATCTTCTTCTTCTTCTCTAGCCATTAATCGTCCAACTTTGGACATAGGCCTCTCTCATTTGGCGCCATTGAGTTCTATTTTGGGCGGCACGTTTCCAGTGCAATCCACCTATTCTCTTCAGGTCATCCCCCCAGCGCATTTGTGGGCGTCCTCTAGTCCGCTGTCCCATCCATGGCCTCCAATTTTGAATTTGATTATTCCATCTTCCATCTGTGTGTCGTGCTTATGACCTGCAAAGGTCCATTTTAATGTAGTGACATATTCTACAACATCTCTAACTTTCGATTTGCTTCTGACCCATATATTTGTTTTTCTGTCTGTCAGCCTAATTCCTAACATAATTCTTTCCATGGACCTCTGTGTTTTTGCAATTTTATCCATGTTAGCTTTGGTAAGTGTCCACGTTTGGCAACCGTAAGTAAGTACTGGCAATATGCATTGGTTGAATACCCTGCTTTTTTGATATTGTTGTAGCTTGGGATGTTTTAGTACAAATGCTAACTTTCCGAATCCTGCCCATGCCAATCGGATCCTTCGCTGTATATCTGCCGTCTGGTTGTCTTTACCCATCTTTAGGATTTGGCCATATCTATCTAGAACAATCAATAGAACATTTCCAAGATTATGAAGAAAATTCGGAACACGAGACAAATATTGTTGAAAGTCAAAGTGATATTGAAAAACCACCAACAGCAAAAAGGCAAAAAAAAATTTATGATCAGTCAACTTCAAAAGAAACTTGAAGTTAGCAAAGTTGGAATAATGGATTAGGTCTATTGGGGATACCACTTAAAAAAACGCGCCGAGTACTCTACCTCTAGGTGGTGTGGAAGCGAGTACAAAGTAAGCGACATAATTTCTTTACATGAGTAATAGAAATCGTATATAGTACGAACAAGAATTTTTTGTCGCATCGAACGTCAATAATAATAAAAAAAAATCTGGTGTGATACACGCACACAACTTCCTTTCATAGTGATTTTATAATTAGCCAAAATTTGATTTTTAATCTTTAACTTTGTATCCCGAATCCGGGACAAGTTGAGCATTGTACCACCAGATGCAAGCACATAAAGCACCAGCCGCTACACCGCAAGGTAAAACGAGGTTATCGATTATACATACATACATAGGTACATACATTCAAGCATTTGTCAAAAATTTCCAAAAAATGCAAGTTGTACAGAAACCATACAAAATAGAGCGTTAGTTCAAGAGACAAATTTTCTCTAAAATTTTAAGCTGAATTCAAGAATGTAATAATATACTGGGTGTTCTATTTAAAATAGGAGTTAATAAAAAAAAATGGAAAAGAAAACAAAAGAAACCCATTTTAGAGGTATTCGACTGGAAAATTGCCTAGCTCACATCGATACACATTAAAAATTTAATAAAAGTGTAAAGTTTGAAAAAAAACGATAGAGCCGTTTTTGAAAAAATCCAAAAAAACTGAAAAATTACAAGAATAAACACCTACTACTGGTTATGCGATTTTTTTCCAAATCTTGCTGTCGCATCTAGATAGTACACAAAACTTATATATGAAGTTTCAACGTCATACCTGTTTTCGTTTTGAGATATCCTGTTCACAAACAGACATACACGTATACAGACACACAGACAGAGCAATGAACAAAACATGTTTTTTGGGTTCAGGCCACTTTAAAACGAGAACATCTGTTGAAAACTCAATTTGGAATTTTTAGGGTGGATCCAATACTTCTTTTATCGTAAAAGAAAGTAACAAGCAAATGCTCGAAAAAAATATATATTTCGACGCCTATGAATTCGAAACAAGCGAACGTATGACAAAAATGTATAGAACATTTTTTGTAGAGAATTTACTCTTCTTTAATTTGGCAACTACGTATTTTGTTCAAAAGTTGATACTAATCGAAATATTCACTAATATTAGGAAAAATATAAAAATTTAACCTTTTTTTAAGCATAGCGGTTAAATCCGGGCCTGTCAAGGGGTGGAAAATTAATATATATTCCCAACAAAACAGATTAAAATTTATTCCAGCTTGTCCGGAATTATTCCTGCTAAAATGTACTTGTCGACTGGCCTAATAGTTATTTCTGCAATTTTTAGGAACTGGAAAACAGTTTTCAGTAAACCCTGCTGCATGCCCATTTTAGAAGCCCAATGTTGCAATGTTGAAGTTCCTGTATTAATAAAAAAACTATTAGGTAATTAGGTATGGTATTTTATCATTTTATTGATATGTTATAACATAATGGATCATCAATTAACCTGGTAATGGATAATTCAAGGATTCTCTTAGATATATGTAACTCACCTTGCTCAAATATCTCAAAGTAAAAGCTTGAGTAATATCCTGTGTTGTCCATTTTATATTTCTAGAACCTTTTATTTTTCGTAATTGAGAAGGCGTAAATATTTTTGGATAGATACTAGCACATTTACAACTCTTTGGGAAAATAATTTTCTTTTTACAGCTCATTGTTCTTAATAAATTAATTTTTTCTTGCATATTTTGTATTTTCCTATCCCTTTTTGCTGCGTTGATAAATTAGTGGAACAACCAGACACTGCACAAGTCATAGGCATTGTAGAATTTATCAACAGTTATTTGACATTGATATATGGAGACTACAATCTTAAATTTCGCGCGGTTCGTATGACGTCATGAGATACTTTTTGCGGGGGAAAATAATCAAACTATGGGTTTAAATGGGAACTAGGCAACCTCCTAAACACACTTTCAGTTTTACCAACCTTGGGGAGTATGTCATGCGCGGCCATCTGCTGGAATTTGCGTTAACTTCGAACATTTACGGCGTCGCCTGCGAAGTTTTTGTCAATCAACGCAGGCGACGGTTAACAGAACCACAGTATAAGTTTATACTGTGACGGAACTGCATCCGTACACCTACGGTATAGACAGATCTTTCACCTTCTCTATGTACACCGTGGTAACCGGTAGCATATTTGAGTTCGCTCGATGCCACAACGCGGACCGGGAATGCCGGGCTCTGATTGGTCGCCAACTTCGTGTCCTTGAATGACGTTTGAATTTGAACCGATGATTCTTATTAGTTTTAATTTTATTGTAATATTTTTTTTTTGACTTACGCAAGTGCACTTATATTAGCACCAATAAATATCTATCTATCTATAGATGAACAGACAAGATTTACCCTGTTTTGGTGTTAAGAAATCATCCTATTCAGAAACTACTTAAGCTGAATTGTATGAAACAATAAATAAGTAGTTATACTTATTTGTTATTTTGAATTTCGTCGTCTTTTAATACTTGTTGGAGTCGCTGCTTATATTATTTTCTTGCAAAGCTACTGCAGTTTGTGTTGATGTACTTCAAAAGTTATAACCTAAATTTTGTTTTCAAGTGTATTATGTTCATATTATTTTTGGAATGTTACTCAATTTTAAGTTGCAATTAGGTGTTGACAGTATGTACGTATCAGAGCTAGTCCGGGTGTAAACAAAAGCAGGTATTAGATCTATTGAACAATCATTTTACTTATTGCCTACAGAATTACCTACATAAAGGAAAACGAGGCATTGACCAAGCGTTGTGCGGCGCACCACGGACCAATCAGAGTCTGGCATTCACGGACTGCGCTGTAGCATCGAGCGAACTCAAATATGCTAACCGGTAGCAATTTCATCATCCCCCTTTACCCAAAGGTTTGCAAACATACAACACAACTTACAATCCTGAATCAACTTATTGCAAAACTAGTTTTTTTTCCGTAAATAAGGATCAGGTCATAAGAATAAACGTTTTAAGAAAAGGTAGGTTCTGGATTGTAGATTGCAAAGGGGTGAAAAATAACATGGCTACTCTGTATATACAGGGTATTTCGCTTTTCACTACACCCCTCCATATCTTTCTTATATATGTTCTGATTAATTTCAAATTTAATTACCTTTTAAAATGGTTGTTTTCAGTACATTTTATGGAATCCTTTTACTGTAAACGAGGAGTCTACTACGATAAAAAAGAACTGCTAAATTTAAAATTCAGAGTAGACCTAATTTTATTGGAAAAAGTTATTAACAAAAATTACAACCAGTTCAAATCCACATTTTTATCGAACATTTTTATCTAATTGCTTTTTGTATGTATGTATGTATTATCTGTAACCTCATTTACCTTGCGGTGTCGAGGCTGGTGCTTTATGCGCTGGCATCTGGCGGTACAATGATCAACTTGCCCCGGATTCGGGATACAGAGTTGGATCGCGCCTTTGGTGCTTGCACAGCAACCATTGTATGAAGTGTGTGTATTGGTGATGTGTTGACCTTGTTACTCTATCTCTTAGGTTTATGGTTCTGAGTAGAGCACAGTTAATTTGTTGCCCAACTGTGAATGGTCTCACCGAGCCCGATTCCAATCACCAAGGCGGAAAAATTCCGACCCCCGCGGGATTCGAACCGAGGACTTGCTTAATGCAAGTCTGGCGCTTACCCAACAGCGCCACGTGGGTTTTTGTGGTTTTTATTTCAAATCTAAAAGTAGAGAACATTAATGATTTTTAATATTGCTAAAGCATTCTTTGTTCTTTAATCGATAACCCATAGCTAACAAGAACTGACAAAGTTAAGACTTAACCTTAAAATTACAATTCTGAACATATTTTTCACTCGCCACTAGACAGCCTCGACTATAGTAATTATCGACGATAATGCGATTTCCTTGCCTCTTTTAAATTTTTGAACAGAGTATAGCAAATTATGCTAATCCAATTGCGAGACCCCCCATATGTAAGAGTAGTTCTCTTCACGTACATTTGATCTATTTGTTCATGGTTGTAATAATATTGCTGGTTTGTGTAATAATAATAATACAACAGTATGTTTGCTGCTAGTCTGTTCCCTGATACAGGTTACAGAAAGTAGAGTCCCTGTATTATATACAGGGACTCTAACAGAAAGTAGATTGGGACGCGGTGAAAATCGGAACTAATGTCAGAATCTAGTAATTTTCAAGTTTCGTATTGGTAACATTTTTACATCTATCATATTGACATTAAATTGTTAACCTTATTTAAGCTAAATGACACAATAAATCAGAGGCGTACGAAACATTGCGGTATGGTATATTATCAGTTCTTGAATGTTATTAGGATTGCCGAAATAATTATGTACGTTGAACAACCAGGCTCTGCTAAATCTTCTATCCCAGCAACAGCAATTTCCACACATTAAAACACAAATAATCTGTCATATGACGTTAGTCACTGCGCAAACGAAATCCCTCTACCCACCGTTGCTGTTTACTTGTCATTTAAAATATAACCTAACTTTGTATGTTTTGACAACTTTCCACATATTGCCAATTCATCAAATATGATCACAGCGAATAAGTTATTTTCCTACTGAGTGTACTCAACAGAGTTAGCGCCAGCCTCCCCTACTCGGAGATTTTGTGTGCTTGGTGGCGTTGTAGTTAGATTCATAAATTAGGAACGATTTCATAGCAATACTAGATAAAAATAGTTTTTGATCATACTATAGATATGATAGTTGATCGTTGACAATTTCAGAATGTCGCCTCGAAGATCACCGACTTGCAGATTCCTTTCAACTCTCTTAGTCTTTGAAAAATCTTCCTTTACTATAGTCTAGAAAAACTTTACTATTATTCCCCTAGGCTGCGCAGGTCGTGCTGGATTAGCGTTCAGGCGATAACAGGCGTCGACCAGCTCGAAATAGATATTGAATTCAACAGCTGCTCCTACTGTCTGGCCATCATCATTATGTTCTCATCTTTGGCTTCTGGAATACCCTGGACGTACACACTGTTTTTTCGGGAATACTGCTCCATATCAGTTAACCTTTGATATACTCCAAAATTTCTTTTTCCAGGACTCAATTTGTGATTTCAAGGTTTTCAATTTTTGCAGATTTTTTCTTAGTGATTAAGAGATTTATCTATTTTTGCCTGACAAAAATTCGTGCTTAAACAAACAATCGAAAAGATGCCAGCAATAAATGAACTGCTGGCTTATAGATCCTCAAATGACTTGCGACAGCGTTCCTCTAAGTAATTTGTAGAGATCTATGAAGAAACAGGAAAGGGTGTAGGGTCTAGACATCGTTGCTACGAGTTCAGTTAAAATGGGTTTGAAACCTTCGCATGAATTCGATGATTCCAAAGGTCTACGAGAGAGGTGCTCTATGGTTCAGACATTACTTAGCTAATATCTGAATAAAGCTCCGAAGAAGTGAAAGGCAAAGTGCAATGGAATGGGAATTCCGGTCGTCGAATACACCGTGTATAAGTATACCTCATATAAATATGCTGACGATCGTGTAGTAATATCTTGCAATCATATTATGACAACGCATGTTACGTATGTAATGCAGCATACCATATGAACGATACATTTAATTTAAATAATATCAAGATATCCAATGTATATCATGTGATGTAACAGTTGTATGTTTTAACTGGTGGTATTCTAACGGGCAACCACAGGGTTGTTTATATCAAGTAGTAAAAAATAACTTGAATTGATAATCTATGATATATAGTCACGTTAAGGGTTAAATTCCCATTAAGTGTGAAGAATAATTTTTCATGATTTAATACGTAGTAGCAATATAGTTATCTCTACGATCAAATTTGACTATAAGTCACAAATATTATTCAAATATAAAATTCAAGATTGTTTGATTCAATTTAACGTGGTATTTTACTACGAAGCCAGTAAAAAAGTGAAAGTAAGTGTTGTTGTATGCTTTTGAACTGTCTATCCACATAACAGAGGTTTCAAACAGCTACAACGAGCTTTGTTTTGGTCGGGAACAACCCAGGGAGGTGTTTGCTAACTAGAATTTATCCAGTTAGGAGCTGAGGTAGAGCATTCAGGTACAAGATAGACAATCAGAAGGTTAGTGTCCATTTCTTATGAAATATTAAGAAGTTATATAGTAAGTTTGGTGCGGAAAATCATTAAAATAATTGTAAATATCTTTAGAAATTAATTTAGAATTAATTTTCTAAATTTAGTAGTGATTCGAGTACTCCACGTTTTTCGATCATTATAATTTGAAATGTACATTTTGCTATTAGGTTATTTTTTAGAATATTTATTTAAATCAAGTTTGGATATTTAACATTTGATTAAACTAATTTTGACAATATCTATTTATTTTTGTAATGTCAGATCAAACTTCGATGTGCTACTAACAAACTGAAAGTATGAATTTAATTTTGTGAAGTACCTGAAACGTGTATTTGATTCACAAAGTCAAATAATCATTATATTTTAAAAGTAGTTCGGTCTTTAACTACAAGAGAAAGTTGTTAGTTGAAAATGTTTCCAAATATGTGTTAGTTTCAACCTTGACTTTTAATAACAAATATGTCTACGAAATAAATGCAAGAAAAGTTTTAGTTAATAAAACCTTTTAGACAAAATCTGAATAGATTATAAACCAAATCTGCAATCAATTGAAATCTTTGTAAATATAAAGAAAACAGTTAATGTTAAGATCAGCAATCAGAGTGATAGTATATAATAGTTTAAACATTCGTCAATGCAGTATTTAGCGCTCTAGGAAAAATTCAATAGAGTTAATAATTTGCAGCAATAGAAGTTGTAAAGTACATTAAAAATAAACGTACATATCACCAGGATTTCGTCAAGAATCACCATGGTCCTCTTCTTCTTCATCTTCTTTCTTAGCATAAGCTTAAAGCTTGTTATTTCCAAGGATTTATAAACTACCTCTCAATCTCTTCGTCAATCGAGCTGTGTTTGTTTTTACTGTCTGTGTATTACCTTTAACTAGTTTACCGTCCAGGTCTCATTCATTCTGCTAATATGTTATTCTCCTGCCATTCGACGTAGGTACTCCGGATTTTTAATTCCGCGACTGTACATACAATTCAGTCGCTGATATTCTCTGTATGGCACCATACTCTAATATTAGTATTTCTTTCGCGGTCTCTATTAGTTTTTTCTACAATCTTTCTCAATATTTTCATTTTAACCAGTTTAGGTTGTTGTGTTTTGTACGTCGCCTCTAGGTTCGGTCACATATGTGAGTATAGGTTGTATGACAGTCTTGTAGATGCGAGCCTTTGTTTCAGTTCTAAGGTGTTTGTTATACCAGATTGATTGGTTTAAACATCCTGCTATTCTACCAACCCGGATTACTTGCTCAGTAGTGTCATTGAGCTTGTGACGTTTACGCTTAAATATTTGAGCTTGCTCTGTGCACATTTTCCACCGTTAACTTGCATCTTATTGTGTATTGTGCGCTCGTCATAAATTAACCCACTGTAGCTAAATATATTATTTATAAAACCTTATATGCATACATTCCATTTTATAAGGTCAAAGTTAAAATATGAAAATAGTGCAGAAGTGGAGGTGGCCCTGAGTAGCACACCTGGTTCGACGCCAGACACTTTGGATTCAATCCCTACTAATTTCAAAGACCATAAAAATTATGTGTCAGCTTCACTGCGATTCCCCAATCCAGCTTTGGTAACCGTGGGGTATTAATGCCTACAGCTCCTCAAAGAAAAAAGACTATTCTTCTTGTGTTGCTTATACATTCCGGATCTTGGGTGTCACCATGACAATACGTTTTGTGTTCACTACTCTGCGGAAAAGTTCGCATGTTCACATGTGGCTGCAAACCATCTTCTTTTGCAGATGCTTCAGATTCTTCTTTCACCAGGTCCTCTTCGTCCTCAACCTTGTCCTGAACAATGATTTGGATCATTTGGTACGTTTAATTTCTCAAGATGTCCCTAAAATACTCAAGCTTACGGCCTTTTATTATGTCATAAGCTCCATTCTACAGCCCGAAGAACCTCTTCGTTGATATTTCAATCCTTCCAGAAAATTCTGAAAAGTCGTTGTTATATCTACATTTGAATGCCGTGTTGTCCATAGCTTCCGAAGCAGTTCAAGCTGCCACACCGTATAACAGAGTAGACAGAGATGCCTCTGCACTGGCGATATTTCCAAAAAGGCTCACGACGACGAAAATCAAGTACTTGCCTTTTTTACTTACTAACACAAGTTCTATTTAAAAAGTAAACTTGCTTTCTTTCAAAACATTGGGCAATTAGATATCACTCTTAATACTTGTGGCTTTACTCGTTCTATATCAAGCAAATGTAGAAATTTATATTTATAAATTTTGTAAAATGTAGTCAGCCAGGAATTTTCCGCAAGGCCATGTCCCTCCTAGAGGACGTTATATGAGTATAACAGTTTTCCGAAATGCTCTTTCAGAAAGGGATGCAGAAATAAATTCCTTTCTGCTTTTTTTCGTATTTACCAAAAAATAGGTGCGCATGAACTTACAAACACTTGGTAGCATGATTATAACATCTAATAACGAGCAGTATTTTCAACAACGTTCGTTTAAAACGAGAGAACCATCACTTACTCATCTTCATAAGATTCCTAAGATCTGTTTGTATATAAATATCACTAAACTATATTATCAAATACATTTTTTTTCCGGAATGTTGGCTTGCTAGGAGCAACACGGTGAACAATGGTTTTGATTGCAAAATAAAGATTATGGCGCTTTTCTACCTTCATTGCCTTGGTAATTACAACGAGAAGAAGTGGTTCGCTTCGAACCCTAAAGGTATCCATGTATTCGACCATATTATGGTATGCAGATGCAGCTACTATCACTCTGTTGATATAACTGAAGCATAGAGATAATTAGAAGAACTTCACAAAGGTGGACTTTTTCAAAAAAGCGAGTAGGAAGAAATATGTTCCGTTTCACCTGGAAAACTAGTTGAAGTGCTTCAGTAAGTTAGTGGAGGAACTTTACAGCTTCGAAAGCAACTCTGAGATTTTTAAACATTTGTACGATGTGAAAATCAGTAAATTTGTGATTTTTGCAGATTCAGCAGTTGAAGATTGCAGGTTTGTATTAACACTGACTTAGGGTTCGTTGGTACCAGTGGCTTAGGTATACTTTATAGATGTTCGTAGATGTAAGTATGAGCAGTTACTCAAGAGTACTATGCCCGAGCAAACTTTATAATTCAGGAAATACTTAAGCAGTAAGCACTTTTTCCAGATATTAGATAGGAATTCCGAGGAAACTCCTAAAGAAATTGCAAAAAATCATATTTTTCAGAATTGGGCCCATTAAAAAAAGTTATGTAGTAAATAAAATACATCTGTTCAACAAATTATATGTGGACAATTTAAGTTTATTCTCTAATGAAGTACACGTACGATGTGTACTTACTCAAAATATAAACGGAGCAGCTGCTGAGGTTGTAGGGCATCCCTTCTCTAGATTTTGAGAACATTTCGAACAAACACGTCTCATTTATTAAATCATGGACAAGAGGTAAAGCAGGTGGTAACTATCTACGAGTACTAACAAACATCCACATCAAGATAACTCTAGTTATCACACGTTTGGACAATTACTTAGTAAAATTTACCACTTTTAACTATTCTAATGCTAATACATTGAATGTTAGCATCTGGGGCGAAATTACCTCCGACAGTTTAGTGACTATAATTAATCCAGAGGAGGAACTTTAACAATTTTTTAATACCTTTATTAGCCACAAAGTGTATCAACAGCTAGCCAAATGTAAATTTAGCAACACAGTACTGTGGGATGACAAGCAATTTTTACTGCAGTCAAATTAACAATTTAGAATTATACATAAGAGAGCAGAGGGATTTTATTGTATTGTGCTCCTAAGTGGAAAATATGCAAATGAGCGTTAATTTGAATGCAATTGTTTGTAGATATTGTAATAACTTTTAGTTATCCATATACAGGGTGTTTCATAGCGTACGGAGGAGACTGAAAGGATAGCTAGGGGGGGGGGCCAAAATAAAGCTATTTTCCCAATAAACTTCTGACCAAGACCCAACGTCATTCTTAACAATATGAAGTAGTAATTTACGTTTAAGCAGGGAATATTTGAGAGTTAACTAAACAATGTTAAGTTAAAAAAATAAATAACATAAAAATTACGGCTATTTAAATGTTACTCGTAAATGCTTAAAAATAAATTGGTGTTCTCTGATGGCGAACTGCTGACTAATTACAAAATAACTAAAAACAAGTAACAGTAAAAATGTGTTTGAGTGTTAATTTATTTAAACGTCAAAATTAAGATACATCAGCTATTAAGCGTTTAATTCGACTTAAATGGCTAACTACAGTAACGAAGAATATGTACACATGAATAGTATGTATGGAACTGCTGAAGAAAACGCTGCACGTGCAAGACTTACGTATTCGGAAAGATGTCCAGATCATCAAACGCCTTCCAAAGATACTCTTCTTCAACTAGTTCAACGCGGAAGGGAGACTGGAAATTTACAACCTAAGAAAGGTATGGTGGCGGCAGACCAAATCAACATTGGGTGAATGTGGAGGAAGAACTTTTAGAAATGGTTGATGCTGATTCAACTACAAGTAGACACCAACTTTCCCACCAAGTTGGAGTTTCTCTATCCTTTCTTTGGTACACATTGAGCAGAATTTACAATACATATACTGGTGGCGGATGAATGCTGTTTTACTAGGAATGGTGTTCTCAACTTCCACAATTCCCACATATTGAAACAATAAAGAAGGCAACCTGCGATTGATTACTAATAATAACCAATGATAGTACAATCGCAGATCAACCCCCTTATCATTTATACACCACGATAGCTCAGAAATGTACTTACTCACCGCAATGGCCTAGCTAGCTTCAAAGTCGATGGCCTTAGGTCGCAGATTTCTATCATCAGCTGATCAGCTGCAAGCTTCTTTAATAATTGTCAAAAAACACAGGGCGCCAGAAATCACAGATTTCAAGAAATAAATAAGATAATAACAAACAATTAAGTTTATTTAATTAGCAGATCATATTTGATTGCAACATCAGTAATACGTAGATAAATTGTTTATCACAATATTAAATGGTCTGAATACAATATAATACATGAGCTGAAAATGCGACACGCACAGCGAAAATATGTGAACCTTTTTTAGGCTCTTAGATTGAATTTAATTGCAATTCAATGAAGGGATAAGCTTACCACTGTCATATGTAATAACCGTTATCTCGGTAGTGATATTAAAATGGGTGAGGGCACTTTTTACAAGATTTTTAATACGTATTCATTAAGCAAAACTTTAAATTTGTGAAATGTAGATCATAGAATAATTATTACATTATGTTTTAAATTTATAAAACGGAGCTTTAAATTTATGAATTGTAAATTGAAACAATTATTACATGAAGTTTTCAACTTATAAAGTGTAAATTAAACTTAGAACTGGTAAATCGGTTAACGGTGATGGAACGTCGTAGATATCTGAGACTAACCTGGTTGTGACAGAAAGTCGCATGTAGGCGATGAATAATTGGTCCAGGATAGTCGTAACGTGACAGCTTTCAGCAGTCCAGACCTCGTGGCCAAAATTGATAAGGAAACGGACGCCTCACGTTAGTAACAGCAGGTTCAAAATGGCATTCCAGAAGAAGCTGCAGGTCCACGCCATATGCCAATTAGGACAGCTAACGTGGCGTCAATCCAAATGAGAAATCGCCCCAAAGATACAGCGTTAAAAGCGGTATTTGAAAGCGGTAATTAAGAGGTGACGTTGACAAAATTAACGTCAAAGAAAGAGCTAATAAAAAACGAGGAATTACTACAATTGAATATCAAACCAAGTAGCGAAAACATACCTGATTCCATTCATCAGCCCACAAACAAATTTAATATTGAGGTGCAATAGCACGCAAAATGCCTTCTTGGAACAAGTTGCTCCAACCAAAAGCGAAAATGTAAAAATGAGGTCGCGGACCGCGGCGGCTGGTGCAAGGAGATAACAAGTGAATTTTGGGAAAACCAAAATCAGCGCTTTTGCGCGGACTAGCTTGATATGAATTGAAATACAGCGGGTTATAACTCAAGTGAACATATACAGGCTGGCCCGGAATAGATGAATAAATGGCGAAACAAATAGCAGGAGCTAAAGATTTGTTTCACTCCCCACGGTCAAGAGAAATACCTGAGGTATGATTATACTAAGCAATTGAAAAGTTTAACGTCAGTCAAAAGAAGGCGAAAGGAAAATAGGGAAATAGATGGGAAATAAAGGAGTAAAGTTAAGAAAAGAAGAAGGGATAGAAAGTTTTACGGAGGAAATAGTCGTGAGCAAAGTGCTAAACCGATCCGTCGCGCTAGATGAAAAAGGCGCGTCGGCGGATAAGTGAGACGCTTAGCTCCGTACCATAGCGAACGGAAAACGAACTAATCAGAAGGTTACCTTAAATGTGTATTGGCAGGATACACACATTGACCTAGTCAGCGTACTAAAAAGTTGCTGAGGTTTAGCCAACGGCTGAGGCAGCAGCCGGAAATTGGCATAGAACTAAGAAATGGGACTTGGAATTAGCCAATAAGGTAGAGAAGAAAAGAAATCGGAAAAAGGGATACTTGGGTATTAAAAGAGTATAGTAAAGGAAGATTGTATAACGAAGAGGGATTTGGAAGGGATAAGTCCGATGTCCGTCAGTCAGTCAGTCAACGCAGGGCTGTTTGAAAGAAGCCATTGCAGTGAAATGAGAAATTAACAAAAGGTGAGGACGCTGTTGATCACAGACACTCAGCGCGAGCCCCCGTAGTGATCACCGCGAATGTAAGCGACTGTGAAGAAGAGCGCCAAAGCAGAAAACCCTAAACCCTGCTGGTCGAGGAAAAGTGAACAGTCCAGGAACGACTGCACACTGAAACACCGTGTGAACTAACACACAGCGAAACACCGGAGATAAGTCACAAAAACTTACTCCTATATGAAACATCGCAGAAGTGAAAATACTACGACGAAAAATTCGGGTAAAACCCAGGACAAAAAAAAGCCCTAAAAACCATACCCGCCCCGAATTTGGGTAAAGACCCCAGAAGCCGGAGGGAACGACCGCACCACCACCAAACCCAGCTCGGGCATTCAGCCAGTCGTCGCAGCTAGATGGAAAAGGCGCGCCGGTGACGGACTGAATGTAACTCCCTCACCGAGTCGGATGGCAACCCAATCGCTCGCCCCGATCCCCAGAAATCTCCACAAGACCGAAAGAAAACCCGCCCCCAAAAACTATTAAAAACCCGAGCACGAACTCATGCTTACCACAAATCCTAAAAGCTATCAAAGAACCTAAGAATGTTGACCTGACGCTTTGAAAATATCTCGTGAAGCGAGATGGGGAAAGGAAATAATAAATATTTGATGGAAAGGTTTTCAAAAAAAGAGACCGACCCTGCATGCCCAACCAACCACCCTAAGTAAATCGTGCAGGTCTAGAAACTCTTTTATAACTAACTCCATTATCAGAAAGACACACTTCGAAAAAGTAAAGAAGACTCACGCATTCATCACGAAAGCAACTCACCTAAACACTTGCTTCACTATCAACAAAAGACTCAAGAAGAGTTCGACAAAAGGTCCAATCGCTATCTATAAGGAAGCGAGGAAATCCGTCACTCAAAAGGGTTTCACCTAATATAATCTAATGATAGCAAAAAGTACCATCAAATCGGTAATTAAGGAGTCGCTCAAGGTGCTTAACTAGCACTCAAAAGCAAAAATATGCGGCTTAAAAAGCACGCAATAAATAAGAATCATAAGAATAGAAATTGGTTATCAAGTCGAAAAGGGTGATAATAATGTTGGTAGTATAATATTATCCGTAGGGTGAATAGGCGAGATAAGCTAAACATGCACATACATCATCATATATACAATCACACACACACAATCAGGCACACCAAAATTCACTCCTCCACTTGTCCTTCTCCAAAGTAAGGTTTTAAATCTTTAATATGCCAAACTCCAACGTTTTTATTGTCGGGGACGGTCACTAACTGATAGGTAAGTGGACCGGTAACTTTTAGTACTCTGCATTTGACATATTTAGGAGCCAATTTCTGATTGAAGGATTTAGATGCATCAGATAAGACGTAGTTCCTTTTCCAAACCAAATCATTGACATTAAATTTTAATGGACGCTTACGCAAGTTATAGTGCTTGGAATTGCGTTGGTAAGAATTATTGAGGCGTTTAACAACGTCTTGATAAAGTTCAGAAAGTTGGTTAACGTCTGAAGCCAGGTCTTCACGAGTTTCTAAAGATAATTCTTCTTCTTGGAAGTTCTTAAGACGACCGTAATAAGTCCCAGAAACTGGTACAGTCCTCCCAAAATTTAAGAAAGAAGGGGTGTAACCCGTCAGCTCATGAACGGCGTTACGCAAAGCGTGTGCAACTTGATAAATGTGTTCGTCCCATGAACGATGATTATCCGAAACATAAGAACGAAGAGCAGTACCGATAACTTGGTTAACTCTCTCAACAAAATTGACTTGAGGATGGTAAGAAGCATTATACCAAACTTGTTGAACTTGGTATTGTTTCATCAAAGCTTTAAATTGGGAACTTATAAATTGTGGTCCGTTATCAACCATACATATTTGAAGAACACCAAAAATGAGGAATACTTCGTTCTCCAAAAACTTGGCTACTGCTTTAGCAGTGGCAGCGCGAACAGCTTTAACTAAGGTAAACTTGGTTAGCCAATCGCATACGACTATGATAGAAGTGTTACCAGTTTTCGTGCGAGGTAAGGGACCCATTATGTCAATTGACAAACATTGAAAAGGGTATAAAATCTTCTTATTTTGGCCCATTAAACCAGGTCTAGCAAGTTGACTAACTTTACTCGCAGCACAAGATTCACAATGGCGTATGTAACGGATAACATCGGCACGCATTTTAGGCCAGTAATATTGTTCGGAGATTTTACAAAAGGTTTTATAACCACCCAAGTGAGCAGATGTGGGACTGTCATGAAAGAGTTTGTAAATTTCAGTTCGGCGAGAACGAGGTATCACCTGTTTCCATTCCACTAAGTTGCTAACAATGGCATGACGGTTGGGGACATACTTAAAAAGTCGACGATTTTCAATTCGCCAAGTAGGAAATTGATTAGGACTTTGGTTAACGCGGTCCAGCATTTTTAAGTACCAAGAGTCTAAGTCACCATCAACAAGTTCTAGAGCGGAAACCTGAATAGGAGCTCGCGATAAAGCATCGGGAATTACATCATGTTTACCCTGTCGGTGTCGAATGGTAAAATCGTATTGCGACAGACGAACACTCCAACGGGCTAAACGGCCAGTGGGGTCTTTCATATTAGTAAGCCACAATAAGGAATAGTGGTCAGTTAACACAGTGAAATGTGTACCTTCGAAGTACGGTCTAAATTTCTCAATGCCAAAGATGACAGCTAAACACTCTCTCTCTGTGACAGAATAATTGCGTTCGGCCTTGTTAAGGGTACGTGAAGCATAAGCAATTACCTTTTCCTCATCGTCAATATTTTGTGTAAGCACACAACCGAGGCCAAAATTAGAGGCGTCACATTACAACGTGAACGGTAGTGAAAAGTTTGGGCAACTCAAAACAGGAGCGGAGGTCAAACAAGATTTAATTTGATTAAATGATTTAATAGCATTATCAGTCCAATGCACACGCTGCTTTTTAATACGACCTTTAATTAGGTCCGAAATAGGAGCAGTAATAGTGGCAAAATTTGGAACGAAACGACGATACCAAGAAGCTAAGCCAATAAAGCGTTTGACTTCGGTCACCGTATTTGGTTGAGGATAATTGGTGATAGCCAAAATTTTATCAGGGTCCGTGCGTAAACCATTTTTATCGACAACAAAGCCGAGGTACGTAAGACTGGGACGGCAAAATTGACATTTGTCGATATTGACAGTTAAGTTAGCGTCTTTAAGACGGGTATAAACTTGCTCTAAGGTGTCCAAGTGTTTCTTAAAGGTTCCAGACACGATAACAATATCGTCTAAATACACGAAGATGTTTTCACCTAATAGCGGACCAAAAATGCTATCCATGAGACGTTGTTGACTAGCTGATGCGTTCGCGATCCCAAACGGAACGACTGTAAACTCGAACAAACCACGTCTAGGGACTGTAAAGCTGTTTTTTCGCACGAATCTGGATGTAGAGGAATTTTGTGAAAAGCTTGCTTAAGATCGATGGACGTAAGATAACGTGCATCGCGCAATTGATCAAGAATGCTATTTAAATATGGTAAAGGATAGGCGTCTTTCTTGGTAACCGAATTTAATTTTCGACCGTCGAAACAAAGTCGATAAGAACCATCTTTCTTTTTGACTAAGACCATGGGAGAACTCCAAGGAGATTTCGAGGGACGAATAATACCCATCTCTAACAAGCGATCAAGTTCGTGGTCGGCATGGACTTGCATAGCAGGAGACAAAGGATAGTATCTCTGCTTAATAGGAGATGCGTCACCCGTATCAATAGTGTGTACAACTAAATTAGTTAAGCCTAAAGTAGGACCAGAAATTTCAGCAAACTTCCCAACAACTTGGTCTAAAAGAAGTTTTTGTTGAACTGACAAATCAACTACGCCACAAATAGTCTGCAGCGAAAAAGTTTCAGCCACTTCGAAGCGCCCATCGACAAAATCAGTCTTTGCTCCAAAAGCGTAGCAAAAATCAACACCTAAAATTAGTGTAGACGGAATTGAGTCACAAATAACCGCATCGATGGACCTAGTAATACCATCAATGGTAATGGGTAAGGCAACAGTACCTAAAATATTTTGTAGCTGACCGTCAGCAGTAGTCAAGGTAAGCGGGGACCTATTGTTACACAATTTCAGATCATGTCTCTGAAGTAGATATAGACCGTTGCGCCCAATTAAAGTTTGATTGGCCCCTGTATCGCAAAGAGAGTGAATAGGTTCGCCATTAATATAAATGGTTAAGTAAGGACGGTTGTCAGAAAGTTGTTTAGTAAAGGTGGCTGAAGTATTACAAGTCATACGGCAAAATTCATTCACAGTTCGTAACCAAGATTCCCAAGATAAAGTATCAGCCTTAGTATAATAGAGATAAGGAATAAATCGGCTGTGATATCTACCCTTTACTTTGCGTTTTTTGGATGGCATTTAGGAAAAGTGGCAAAATAACTATTTGCATGACCGCAAATATAACAAAAAATAGTCTTATCTGCCGAGCAAGTATGGAAAATATGGCCTAATTTACGGCAGTTCCAACAAGTGGTCGTACTTTTCGCACGGTTAGTTCTAGGACCAGAATGTTTAACTGTCATTTGTGCAGTCTGTGTCACAGGTTTTTTAGGAGTAGGCTGGTAGGCCAAGTCAGGTTCCAGTTGCAAGGATGAGGCAGCAGCAGGATTGCGGTATTTAATATTCTAAATCTTAACATCTTCCAGCTTTTTACACAGAAATGCAAGGTGTTCAATATCGTGAACTACTGTCAAGGATAATTGAGTAGCATAAAAAGGTTGCAAGTTTTTTATAATATGCTTAAGTTGAACTGATTCGGATGGTTTAATGAGTAAACGATCAAATAAATTAAGCAGCACAGCAATAAAAAGTGAGGGTTTTTCATCGGCCCCCTGCTTGCGTTTCCTAATCTCGTCCCATAACTCTTCATCAAAATCAGTAGGCAAAAAATCAGATCGCAACCTAGCTACCAAGTCGTGCCAGTTTGAAACCCGGTGATGCATAGCACGGTACCATACTAACCCACGACCCGAGAAAAGGTCAACAGCACTAGAAAATAATTGGTCGTATGAAATGTTACCCGCTACTCTAAGTTCTTCGACACGTTGTAAGAAAGAATTTACCCCCATGGTAGTAGTGTCTCCATTAAATGATAAACCCCATTTGCATACCGGTACTGAAACTAAACCTACATGTCTAGGAAGAGACGTCGTAGAGTAATTAATTTGGTCTAGTTCAGTTCGCAAATTAGCAGTAGCTGACATACAAGGTTGTTGTGTAAAAAGAGGATACTGATGTACGTGCTTATTAGAAAAAGATACCCTAGGTCGTTGGAATGTCGATGAAGCTAAACCGGCGGCTTCAGTTATGTTAGGGTTGTCAACAATATTATCTGCCATAGGTTCAATAGGGTCAGAATTAGGTGGAGCTACTGTATTAACAGAATCGACAAAATTAGTGGCATCAACATTTGAAGGCAAAAGATCCACTTGTAATTGCGAATCGTCATGCTCATTACTAAGTGACTGTAATAAATCTAAGCATTGACTGGTAAGAGTAGCATGCTCCTGTTCTAATTTAGAAGAGGGTTGTAGCCTGGTTAGTCGTGAATACAGATGCGTTAGCCGCGTATCGAGCCGAGCAAATTCAGAATTAGAAGGTGCAGCAGCGAAAGCAGTAACTAACACCGAAAGTTCAGTAAGTTTGCCTTTACAAGTATCAAGTTCTAATAGTACATCGAAAGGTGCTACTAATTGATAAGCGTTAAGCAACGTAGGGTCAGCCTTTTCCAGTAACAACTTAGCACGCAACGTCCTACGACGTTGGTAGACGTTCATACCTTCTACCGTGTCTCTATCTAATCCCCTGAACAGTAATTCGTAAAGCAGCTCATCAACACGAAGTGCGTTGACATTCATTGTAAATAAATAATTTTGTCAGAATATTAAAGGAGAATTGCAGGTTGCACAGCCGATGTAATACCAAAGTCGAGCCCCAGAGCGTTGGTCGCCAGTGAAACAATAAAGAAGCCAACCTGCGATTGATTACTAATAATAACCAATGATAGTACAATCGCAGATCGACCCCCTTATCATTTATACACCACGGTAGCTCAGAAATGTACTTACTCACCGCAATGGCCTAGCTAGCTTCAAAGTCGATGGCCTTAGGTCGCAGATTTCTATCATCAGCTGATCAGCTGCAAGCTTCTTTAATAATTGCCAAAAAACACAGGGCGCCAGAAATCACAGATTTCAAGAAATAAATAAGATAATAACAAACAATTAAGTTTATTTAATTAGCAGATCATATTTGATTGCAACATCAGTAATACGTAGGTAAATTGTTTATCACAATATTAAATGGTCTGAATACAATATAATACATGAGCTGAAAATGCGACACGCACAGCGAAAATATGTGAACCTTTTTTAGGCTCTTAGATTGAATTTAATTGCAATTCAATGAAGGGATAAGCTTACCGCTGTCATATGTAATAACCGTTATTTCGGTAGTGATATTAAAATGGCGTAAGGGCACTTTTTACAAGATTTTTAATACGTATTCATTAAGCAAAACTTTAAATTTGTGAAATGTAGATCATAGAATAATTATTACATTATGTTTTAAATTTATAAAACGGAGCTTTAAATTTATGAATTGTAAATTGAAACAATTATTACATTAAGTTTTCAACTTATAAAGTGTAAATTAAACTTAGAACTGGTAAATCGGTTAACGGTGATGGAACGTCGTAGATATCTGAGACTAACCTGGTTGTGACAGAAAGTCGCATGTAGGCGATGAATAATTGGTCCAGGATAGTCGTAACGTGACAGCTTTCAGCAGTCCAGACCTCGTGGCCAAAATTGATAAGGAAACGGACGCCTCACGTTAGTAACAGCAGGTTCAAAATGGCATTCCAGAAGGAGCTGCAGGTCCACGCCATATGCCAATTAGGACAGCTAACGTGGCGTCAATCCAAATGAGAAATCGCCCCAAAAATACAGCGTTAAAAGCGGTATTTGAAAGCGGTAATTAAGAGGTGACGTTGACAAAATTAACGTCAAAGAAAGAGCTAATAAAAAACGAGGAATTACTACAATTGAATATCAAACCAAGTAGCGAAAACATACCTGATTCCATTCATCAGCCCACAAACAAATTTAATATTGAGGTGCAATAGCACGCAAAATGCCTTCTTGGAACAAGTTGCTCCAACCAAAAGCGAAAATGTAAAAATGAGGTCGCGGACCGCGGCGGCTGGTGCAAGGAGATAACAAGTGAATTTTGGGAAAACCAAAATCAGCGCTTTTGCGCGGACTAGCTTGATATGAATTGAAATACAGCGGGTTATAACTCAAGTGAACATATACAGGCTGGCCCGGAATAGATGAATAAATGGCGAAACAAATAGCAGGAGCTAAAGGTTTGTTTCAATATGGCTGACCAAAATCCTCAAGCGATTCGCCAGAGTAGCTTTCAGCAGCGTTTTAGTTTGAATATAGGGGCTGGTATTTTAAACAACACCTTAATAGGGCTATAGGAATTACCACACACGTCTTAATGGACATTCTTGTTTGCAGTTTTTACAAGACGTTCTGCCAGAGTTTGTCGAAGATGTTCCTTTGGATGTGCGCCGTACCATTTGGTTTATGCATGACGGATGTCCTTTACATTTCAGTCATACTATACGAGATTACCTCGACACCATCTTTCCGCAAAGATGGATCGGTCGGGCTGGATTCATTTGATGGTCCCCACGTGGTCCAGATCAGTGGACTTTTTCTTATAGGGTTTTATGAAAGAGTTGGTATACGCCACCGTTGATAGAACAGACTAATTGCGCCGTCGCAACAGAGCAGTTACGCCAACAATTTCCAAAAGTATCGGAAAAATGGATTCGTCGATCGCAAATGTGCGTTGAAATGTAGAGTCAGCATTTCGAACACCTAATGTGAATGTTTTTGTTATGGTAAATTCTTTAAAGCTTATTTAATAATAAAATTTTAATTTATAAAATAACGTTTTCTTTATTTAAAAAGGTATCTTATTTTTACTGTGTTTTCTGTATAATTTATTATTAAACTACCTTTACAGCAAATGATTAGGTGTTAACACAATGATTGTCTTTCTAATTTGTCCTCATTAATACCAGCGGTTTTCAATAAGTGGCCGTTAATATTTACAAGAACTTTAAACTGCTGTTATTTTTATTTTATTGTGTTTTGGCCAACTTTATTTAGAAAATAACTTTATTTTGGTCCCGTCTAGCTACCCTTTCACTGCCCTCCGTACGTTATGTAACACCCTGTATATACAGTTTTTTTTATTTTTTATTTTTCAAAAAAACTTTTTACGTCAATAATCTGCGCTTGTCTAATAACCTATTTAATCCCTATCATATATTGCGATGGTCTTTAGCCCTGTACTCGGCTCTGGTTGCAATACAAAAAATACAAAATACAGTCACAAAGGCACAAAGTCAAGGCAATGCAAATAACTGGGAAAAGTCATGTAATTTTATTAAATCAGAATAATACTGGTAGAATTGACGATTAACTTTAAAAGCATTCAAATGAGTATCCAAATAGGGGAACTCAATTTCAAGTGTTGGAGTTAATAAAAGAACTTCAATTATAATTTCAAAAGTTTGGCAATGTAGAAGCCAAACATGAATTAGTTAAAATTGACACAAAAATTCAAATTGTGCAGAACTTGAGATGAAGCATTAGTTAGTACAGTAATTAAAGAAAAACTGACGTTGTGAGCTTATTTGATTAAGGTAAGAAAGGATTTACGAATTGGATAATGCAAGCAAGATTAGCATAAAAGAGATTTTGGCAAAAAGGACACAGTTAGTTATTTTTGAAGAAAATGAAACAGTAAACAGGAAATAGACAAGTTTAGTGCTATTAGTGAGTCAATAAAGTGATGTGAGCAAAAAGACATTTGTTATAAACAATTTAATGGACAAGAAGATAGGTTATAAACAATTTACTTTGAAAGACAATAATTTTAGTATTAGGAGTTCTAGTTAAATGTTTGTAAAATATGAACTTAATGTTAAATGTTGTTAATTTGTACTAAGCTGATTTCCTTGTATTTGATTTTTGATGTTCATTTGTTTTTAAAAGCTTGGATATTCAATTATTATTAAACGTTGACACCAGCAGCATCTGCCTTTTACTCTGCAATTAATTAAAGTTTTTATATGGTTAAAATAAAGATACAGAGTTGAAACTTTACCAAAGTGTGTAGTTTTATGTGTGTAACCAATGGTGTTAAAAGGGGCGATTCATCTTGAAAGAGAAAAAAAATTTCACGCCTCCTTCGACGAACCAGCAACGGCAGGCACCCGAGGAGATTGCAATCGAGATCCCAGCGTTCCGGAGGGCTACGAACGGATCCAGAAGCTGGAGACAGGCTGTCCGAGGGTCCCAGCAGCGATACCGGCATCGGGGGGCGACCGCGGGTGCCGCAAGCACCAGGGAAGGCTTTCCGCAACATCTACCGATGCAAGAGCGAGGTTAGTGTGGGAATTTATATTAATCGACGGTAAGGGCGTGAAACATATGAGCCTACCTGTGTCTCGTGAGCTTCACAACCGAGGGCCAGCATTAGTTTCTGTCCAGGCAACGATAATCAGCCAAAAATCTCAATTTAATCCAAATTTGGAGGTTAGAATGCAAGAAACAAAAGAGTAGGCGCAAACAACGAAGATCCGGTTTTCCTAGAACAAAAGAATGTACAGACGCTACCACAAAGGCGCGAAAATCAATCCATAACTCACCTGATTTTTAATTTGCTCATAATTTGATTTTACTAGTCATTTCACAACGCAGAAAGTCGCACAAACTGAAATTTATGTAGGTCATGGTTAACTGTCAACTCGATCACCGGCGCAGTGCAGTTTTGATATTATTTCCCAGTGGCGTGCTGCCATTTTCAAATAAATTTAAGGAACCCGACACCTGAGAGCTGAGTTTTCATGTTCTTAATTTTGGAGCTAGCAAATATTATCAATAACGATTATATGCAATGTTTAAGAGGGCAAAATACCATAGATATTACTAGTTAATTTGGTGAACCCAAGATTAGTCAGTTTAATGTAACATTTACCGATCTTTGAAAAATAATTGGTATGGTAGACAATTTTAATTTAATTTATTTTATTCTATAATAATAAAAACACATATCATATCATAGCAATATACAGAGTGATTTTTACTTATTTAGAAAATGGAGCTTTTCAAAATTGTCAAAATCCAAAGTGTTATTTTTCGGAAATTAAGTAAGATTTCAATGAGATTTTTTTAGAGTGTGTTATTTTTAGCTAACTAAACAATCTCAAGGAGAGAAAACACCTATTTTCTTTAACTTTACAAATTTATTTTCCAATTTTTTAAAATATTTTTCAAAATTTCACCATCTACCAAAACTTAATATTAAAATTTATTTATGTAAAGACTTTAAAGATTTATAATTGGAAAAAATTATATAAAATGTTAATTACTTCTTTAGATTTTTTATTGTTTACCGAAAAGTAGTATGTTTACATAAGTTTTACGTTTTTTATGAAAGGCGCTTTTTAGAAGACATGTTTTTCAATTCTAACTAATATCTATTTAAATGGCTTCTAGAAACTCTACTCTCTAGCCCTGTTAATGAATTACCGTTACAAAAATTCTGTAAATGTTCTTTTACAGTCGTCTAAATGATGAGATTTTTCTTTATCGAATTTACATGTTCTAATTCGAACTGAGTACTTGTTTAATGCAATCCTAGCGCTTTCCCAACTGCCCGGCTTCTCTAGGTATCCAATATAAATTTCTAAATACACATTTCAGGATTTTGCCCTAATCAACCCTTAAAGGTGCGAATTTGCATTCCGGGTGGATTATAGAACCCAGTGTAACTCCTGTGTTTGTTGAGTTAGAGCATTCTTTTTTTGGCATATAGTGGAATGGTTTTAAGCCTATAACTTGACTCTGTTTGCAGTACAAACTATTTAACCAAGTCAGTAAAGCACAGAGTTGAGATATTGTATGAAATTGCAATTTAAAGCAATAATAAAAGCATTAAATGCATTGGTAATGAGATGTGAGAAGCAGTAAATTAGTAGGATAAAGGCACGCAAAAGTAAAGCATATATCAGAGGGTTGGGATTTGAAGTTGAATAATGGTAATTTATTATACAAGACGATAAAGTTAAATTTTATCCACGAGTGAATCGTTTAACGTCGAGACGAAGTCGAGACGTTAATGATTCAAGAGTGGATAGAAATAACTTTATCGTCGTGTATAATACAATATTTTTTTCTATAGCAAGAACTTTAACAATTTCAAAAGAAAATAATGACAGTCAATCACCTTTCAAAATGTCAGTAGCTAGATTGGGTTGCTACGATAATACGAAACTGTCATATTTAATTTAAACAAAACTTAGAAAATTAAATTACTTTATCTATCCTTGATGTTAAAGTGCTACTTTATCTACCTTTGCTGTTAAAGTAAAACTTGACCTTTTGTTTTGAGTTGATAAAAGCACACTTTAACATGTGCTATAGAAAAAAGTAATATAATTAATAATAAGTTTGTGCATTTTTAAAGCCAGACCAAACAAAATTTAATTGAGACAAAAAGTTTGTTATGTGCAGACAAAATGAGCGAAAGTATTAATAAAAGCAAAGGTCAGTGAATGGCAAGCAATCTGAAAGGTAAATGAGATTGGAATAGAGGAAGATAGAAAATTGCAAAGACCAATCAGAAAATTAGACAACAGCATAGAAGCAAAGCAAGTAACGTGTGTAAATTTGAACTCGATCTCCAGTGCATTAATAAAACAGAGTGAAAAAGCAGAGCAGTGAATTTTAAAATATTTGTGTGCTTGACGGAAGGAACAATGATAGTTATAAGCAACGGACAATTTTCTTTAGATTTAAGAAAATATTAATTTAAGATTTATGTAATCAAAGTTTACTCCATTTGTGTATTTTGCTATCAAAACTAATTTCTAATAAACAAAAATTATCGCGGTAACATAGCAACGCGATGCTTTTTTGTTGTTAGAGAAGAACAATTGTAAATAGAAATTAAGGTACCTTGTCGAATTTGTGCTCTATTTTTAATTGATGTTTTAAAATAATAAACAAATATTTCACCATATAAAAAGTGGCCCAAGTTATTCACCAAGTGTTCAGGCAGCTGTACGAGTGTTTGTGGCGATTTCCACGACGTAAAATTTAAATTTTCCAATTCGCCTCCGAGAATGGACATCGGCAGCCGATCAGCTGAAATTTTCGAGGGTTGTTTCCAGCACAATTAAACAGCTGAACCCAGAGTTCTGTAATGCAATAGGTCGGCGCGGTCTGCAAGAGCACCTAGAGAAACATCTGCACCCAGGTGAGCGAGTCCAGCAGAGGAATCCGGCAGCGTCAACTGGTGCCAGCATTGAAGCAAGATCGACGAGAGCTTTACGAGGTAGTATACAGCTATTTATTGGGTGTCGGGTCCCAAGAAAGCTGCGGAACTCCAAGATTAGGCTTTGTAGAAGGTACTCAACGTGTTTCCAAGCGTCCGGATATTCTATTTTCATAATAAGCAAGGCGTCATCAGATTTTGCGGTTTTGGGCGGAATTCCAAGCATCAGAACAAGTGATGTATGCGTCGGTTCTACGTCACGAGCTATAACAACAAAGTCGAGTTTGTGTTGCCAAGCAAAATAATCAAATTATTTACCTGAAGCTTCTTTGCCAATAATCACTTTTAGAACGTCAAATAATCGCTATCCTGCACAAGCAGCTTTATGTGTGAAATGTCAATTTACGAAGTTGTAAATTAGGTGAACTAAAATCGCGTATTCGAGCCACTGATTTTAAATATAGCCCATTTTAGAACCCAACCTGAGTTAAGCAGTTTTGTGTTTGCCCAGAGCTAGCTTAAATAATATTGCAGTTATATAAAATATTAAGAAAGGGGCATTCAACCATTTTATTTGTGCAATTAATTAATACATTTCATTTTAACCAGCTTTAAATTACTGACAGGCAAAGTGAGCACAATATATGAAATAAACTGAGAATTGTGTGTGTGTGGATTTGCCCTAATTTTAACTTATTAACTTGTGTCCAAAAATAAATAACAAACAGGCACAGCAAAGTGGAGCTATTACAACATTTCACTGCAATAGATGTATTTTTACAATCTTCAGAAAGGGGTTTTTGGGGATTTTAAAAGAGATTACCCTTGAAGGTTAAAAAATGGCGAAAATAAAAATGGGTAGGGGCTTAAGATTATTGATTTTTTCCTTATGGGTCCATTTTAGAATAAAATGAGTTAGAGAAGATTTTTCTAAATTCCTCTCACAAGGGTTGAAACCGATATTCTGCTATAATCTATATGTATAAACGATGAAGTACCCACTCAACAACGCAGAGCCATAGTAATACTTGCTTCCAGGATCTTGAAATTGGGCAAGAAGATTCCTCTAATTCACAAAAACCGGGTGGGTCTTTGCAGAGAATAATGTAATAACCTAATTTGCTTAAGTACAGGTATTCACTAGTTCATTCTGATTTAAGAGAATGTACTGGAACAAAGAACCGTGACGGCAAACATAGGGGAATGTTCAGTGAAGGCCAGGGTGACGGGCAAGGCAGATGCCTCTCACCTCACTTATAGTGTCTTATACTGGTCGGTATACTGGAATACCTAACGGCAGAGAGCTTCTATGCACAAGCTTACGCAGATGAGGAACTGGTAGTTGTTACTGGCAGGTTCCTAAACTTCGTCTGCGATAGAATGCATGTAGCCTACAGGATTATTGAAAGATGGTGTGAAGAGAAAAGTCTGTCGGTAAACCGACTAAAGACTTAAGTCATTCTCTTCACAAAAAGACGAAAACTTCAGGGTCTGAGGATACCCATAATGTACGGAAGACCACTTGCATTAGTGCAAGAGATTACGTACCTGGTGAAGAAGTCGGCAGTGACCTTATGGCAGTTGCGCAGAGCAATAGGCAGGAACTCGGGGATAAACCCCAAGATTCTACACTGGCTCTACACATTGGTAGTAAGGCCAAGAGTTCAATATGGCTCAATGGTCTGGTGGCCTAGTGTAGAGCGTCCCAGTATTTCCGTAAGATTGACAAAGGTCCAACGACTAGCCTGTCTCGGAATTACAGGGGCAATGAGGACAACCCCAGCAGCCGCACTTGAGGTAATATTGGGACTCCCGGGCTTCGATACTTGGATAAAAAGAGAGAGACCAGCGGTACCCACCTCAGAATGCGAGATACGCGGCTTTAGAATGACCAGGGCGCTCGCACGGGCCATGCTAGGATCGCTGACATGGCTACTAGAGAAATACCTGTATCAGCCTACAGGTTAACCTAAGCAGAGGACCGCCTAAGGTTAGAAAAAGGATACTCTTTCACTATCCCAACAAGGGAACAGTGGGAGCAAAAAAGGGTTAAGCCCCAGTCGAATGCCTTGATATGCTACACGGATTGTTCCCGAGTGGCGGAAAGGCAATCCTCTGGAGCAGGAATGTATATGGAAGCCAGAGAGGTACAAGAAAGCTATGCTTTAGGAAGATTCACCACGGTATTCCAAGCAGAAGTTTATACCATCTTATCGGTGGCAACAAGCAAAAAAAATTAGATTTTTTGCCACTTTAAAAACGAGTGATTGGTGAAATTTTGAAAAATTATGGCATTTGATTAGATAAAGAGATTCGGGAAATACAGGGCATATAGTTAGTAAAACAAACATGTGCACTATTGAAATTACATATCACACGTCGTTATGGTAAAGTGTATTAGTAAAGTTAAAAAATCTGGTGTGATACACGCACACAACTTCCTTTTACAGTGATCTTATAGTTAGCCAAAAAATGTTTCAGCATTTGTCAAAATTTTTCAAAAGTTATAAATTCCACAGAAACCCTACAAATTGGAGCGTTAGCTGACGAGACAAATTTTCTCTAAAATTCATGTCTGACAGCTTTAACCTTAAATTGACTGTAAACACAAATGGTTCGCTTGTACAAGAAAATAGCATAAATTGAATTCCAAACACCAAAAATGGCAAAATCACATCAAGTGACGTAAAAGGACGCGCGATGTGCATTTGTTCAGCTTCCTGCATGGGACCAACTTCTGGCTGCGGTCGCAAAATCAAAGGATGCTAACTCGATTATGCAAATCTGGATGAATCTCTGCAGCTGGGACCACGTTCACGACCTAGTACGATGTTCAATTTTGATAAAACCCAAAATTTATGAGCCTTTGGCAACTCCTTCCCGGTAAATTTTACCTTGCAAAGTTGGTTGCGTTGGCTGACTTCACACAATAAAAAGACGCCACGGCAATTAAGGACTTGGTGATGGCTTCTTACTCCAAATTTTTGCACCCAGGCACTCAGGAAAGTCTGCTATAGACGTTGCACCTTCTATTCTTGCTGGCGGATACCTCTGCTACTCGTAAAAGAACCCCGATATCGGACCCTCTTTGTTGATAGCTCGCAGAGTTGGAATGTGTTACCACGATGTCTGCTGTCAACTGTCTTACCGTTTATTGGTGATATAATTTTTAATCCTAACGCTGATATAGTTTCTGTAACCACACACACCATCTCTGTATTATTAAAACTCATATCATTGTATTGATTTCACCAAACTCAATTCTATCAGCTACATAAATTCAGCTGCCCTTGCCATTCCGAACACCAATTGTGAATAAAACGCTGAACGTAACCCTCTTGAGTCTGCCTTATCTAATGCTTACCTTTCTCAACATATCGCATGAATCTATTATTGTAAAATACTGACTTTATATTGCAATAAATAAAACATTAATTCTGTGCTCATCTTGAATTATTCTTTCATTTTCGTGCTAGTTAGGCAACCAGAACTGCTATGGGCAGTAAACCATTGCAGTTTTTTGAGTTCAGGGGACTCTAAAACGTGAAGATTTGTTAAAAACTCAGTTTCGAATTTTTGGAGGGAATCCACTATTTCCTGTATTGTAAAAGGAAGTAAAAAGGGCACGTCATAAGGATAAACTTTATAACAAAAGGTAACTTGTCGACTGTAAGATTGCAGACATTCAAGGGGTGAAAGATAAAATGGCGACTCTGTTTATACAGTATATTTCACTTTTCATCTTTACCACTCTACGTCGTTCTTATTTAATTTCTAATCCATTTCAAATTTAATTATCTTTTAAAATGGTTGGTTTCAGTACCTATTACGAAATAACTTGCCAACCAGTACGATCAAGAAGAACTGTAAACATTAAAAATTCAGAGTAGACCTAATTTTATCGGAAAATTATTAACAAACGTCACAAAAACAGTTCATATCCAAATTTTTATATAACATTTCGTATTTATTATTTTTGTGTCGTATTTATTTCAAATCTCAAAGTAGAGTTTATTAATATCTTTAATATTATTACAGTCGCGGCCAAAAAAAACGGGACAATTTTTTTGACCTAATTTTCAAAATGCGTCGCGACCAAAAAACCAGGGCTTTATCCGTATTTCCAATATGTGCCGGCATTTTTCAGATTTGAATAATGACTTTTAATGACATTTATTAATTAGAATTGCCGGAATCAGCAATTATTTTCGCATTTTGAGAATTAGGTTTAAAAAAATGTTTGGCCGCGACTGTAAAACTTCCACTGTTCTTTAATCAACAGCAAGTTAACAGGAACTGACAGGCTTATCTTGTAACGTATGTTTAACTTTGCTCAGTAGGGGACAATCGCAGGCTAGTAAACTTTTGAAAAATGTGTCGGCTCTTGTGTAAGGTAAATAGTAATAGCTATTATATTATACGGTTAATTTTTTTCATATGAAATGAAGGGAAAACATTGCCACTTGATAGAATTGTGTTGGTACATACGTTTCTGGTTATTATTTTTGCAGTAAGGTTAGGTTTCATGTTAACTTGTTGACATCTTAACTATTTTAAATTGTAGTACTGTTTGTTATAAACTGAATTTGTCCTCAGTCCTAATTTATAAAATCGGATTTCAAGTTTATAATAGGCACAATTAAAATGTAAAATAATTAAATGTTAACCACTCAACATGAAACCTAAGTAACCTCACTGCCAAAATAATGTACCAACACAAATCGATCTAGTGATAATGCTTGTTGCCAATTGTCACCTTAGAATTTCGCTATTTGCATTTCCATATAAAAACATGGGCTATAGGTATCGAGAGATCCAAAAACAACTGTAGAAATTCAACCTTTGAATAATATGTTGGTGACACTGTACGTCAATGTCAAATTCGAAGTTAGCAGGTTAGGATTTGCGCTATTTTGTGTCATAACTGACGGAAAACCTAACCTGCTAACCTCGAATTTGACATTAATGTACAGTGTCACCAACATATTATTCATACGTTGAATTTCCACAGCCCGCTCAGGAGCAGTTTTTTTTTATCTCTCGATATAACCAGCGTACATAAATCAAAAAGTAGAGACACTCACTGTCGGTTCCTTTGATGTCAAAATACCGATTTGGATGATCTTGAACGGCTCCTGGGGGATACTTTCCCATAGTACTAACAGATGGCGCCACTACTTTATCACATATACAGTGCCTTTATATAGACAGTGGCGACAATACAACTAAGCCATACCCCCGCCGCCATATTTATGCAAATTTCTAACGGGTGTTCATTTAAATCTGTGATCAGAGTCGACTGTGATACATGTTTTACGTTTGGCAGTACTGAAAACATTCGAGATTTGCAGGTTAAGATTTGCGTCAGTTTATGTCAAAACTGACGCAAAACCGAACCTACTAACCTCGAATTTGACATAGACCGACAATACACTTCAGTACTGCCAAAAGTATAACACGAATCACAGGTGATTTAGCATAAACATGGAGGCTAAAACCACGTGATCTAGGGAGCCAATCAAAAATAGGACACCCCATTGTCGCCACTGTCTATATAAAGGCACTGTAATCACATATGATTGGTAGCAGAATCAGTAACTGGCTCTGATTGGTAGAACTTTGTGCTGCCAGCTGATAGTCAAGCTCATGGTGTAAATAATACAAGGTGAAACTTTCCCGGAGATGCGGAGTCGTTCATAAAGTAGAGGGGAGATGTCAACCAATCCCCAACGGGCCTAGTCAGCAGATCCATCATGGTGTAACCATGGCAGCGATCGTATATTGTTGCTGGCACTGTCAGTCGATGTCAAATTCGAAGTTAGCAGGTTAGGTTTTTCGTCAGCCTGACACCAATTGATACAAAACCTAACCTCGAATTTGACATCGACAGCGTCTTCAACAATACACTTCAGTACTACCAACCGTGCCCTTTGTGGGCCCATGTCCTATTGGTTGAATTTGAGGCCCGCCCACATTCTGCGGAACGTTACACATTGTATTTTTTTCACCATGGTCAAACTTAGAAATACCCCCTAAGGCACTGTCCCAGGCACTCTAGACAGGTTTCAACATTTGGCATAAGTGTCCCTCTTAGAATATATATTCTTAGTCCAGTCACTATGTCCAAAAATAAGGCCTTTGCTGGAAAGTGAAGGGAAATTTGAAATTCCTTTTTTGGGGTGTTTGGGGGGTCTAGCAAAGCTTAACTTCAAGTTGTCGACCAAGATTTCCTATGTGCTATTTCCGCCATCTTGATAAATGAGTGCGTTTGATTTTTTTGCGATAAATAGGTTCCCGTTAACACTACGTCAAAATAATGTAGACATCTTTTTTAGAATTTTGAATGCTCTACAATTTATGTTCTATTACTTTTTCGCGTACGAGCGATATTTGTCGAGATATCGAACGCGAAAGGAGAGCGTGAAAGGGTCGAGATTTTTTTTCGACCTTCTGGGCTTGTGTCTCATTTCTCTTTCTATTTGGCGAAAAAGTAGCCATTCTCAAACTTGTAGAGGTTGCAAATAGCTTCAATTTCTGCTATAGAACATCGGTTTAGAAATAAATATTTTGTAAACGTGTTATTTCTTGAGATTACAATGGGTGATTGTTTTATATGTAAAACACATTTGATCAGAGACGTTTACGTGGCCAAAATGAAAGCTGTGAAAACTCTTTTAGCGGCGAACGTGAAGAGGGGACACGATGAACATCGGTCTATGTTGGAAAGAGTGGATAATGTAAGTGTACATAGAGCATGCTACAAGAACTATTGCAATGAAAGACTAGCCTCGATCGCTTCTCACCGAAGTCAATCTGCAACAGCAGAACCCGAGAAACAACCGAAGTGTGAACCTTTATTTGATTTTAAAAATAATGATAATGATTTTAAATTTACTAAACATATTTCAAAATGTCTGCAAAAATCATATAGTTCCTTGAAACTTATTTATCAAAATCGACAATTTTTAAGTGTAAATGTGAAAACCGTTTTGTGTAATGCATTAATCTTGTCCTGTTTTGATTATTGTGCCGTTGTTTATGATTCACATTTAAGTAGCTTTAATATTGCTAAAATTCAGAAAATTCAGAAATTATGTTTACGCCTCATATTTGGAATACGAATATATGAAAGAATTCCTTATAAGCTGAAAGATTCAAACTGGCTTAAGATGAAAGAAAGGCGCTTCTTTCATTCTGAATGTCTTTTCCACAAGATCATTTTGAGTAAATCACCGAATTACTTATATAACAAAATAAAGTTTAGAACCGACGTACATGCTTTAAATATAAGATTTAAAGGAACGCTGACTCCACCTAAACATAAGTCAAAATTTTTCAAGCGATCATTTTCTTACAGAATAACTAAATGCTATAATTCGTTACCAAATGTAGTAAAAGGCTATTGTATGTCAAAATTTAAAAAAGCTATTTTTCAAAATTTTATGGATAAACATCAATGAATTAATTATTAGGGTCAAAATAACACACTTAGTAAATTGATATATCACTAAACACCGCCATAGCTGTTTTGTGCGTAATATTTCGCCTAGCGCCAAAGCGTAGATCGTTGGATTTTTTTGTTTTCTCTTCTTTCTGTTTTTCACCGGGTTAAGTGAAAGAACAGCGGATAGATCTGTTTTTCTATCAAGTTGAACTTCGCCCAAGACAATATTACGTTTTTGTAAATATTTTGTCTGTGTAATTTTGTAATACCTAATTTAATAAAGACCTTCATTATTATTATTATTATTATTATTAATATACAATCATATAGTGCTGTATACTATCTACTTGATGAAATATAATGATTCCAATAATGCAAGGAAGTTTGTTATGTCATCTACGTAATAGTACGATACATGAAATAAAAATTACGCGCCACTTGACATTTTGGCCCTCTCTACAAGTCGTAATTTTAGTCGAATATCAATTTATAATAGGTCAAATTGAAGCTATTTTCAACCTCTACAAGTTTGATAATGGCTACTTTTTCGCTAAATAGAAAGAGAAATGCGACACAAGCCCAGAAGCTCGAAAAAAAATCTCGACCCTTTCACGCTCTCCTTTCGCGTTCGATATCTCGACAAATATCGCTCCTACGCGAAAAAGCAATAGAACATAAATTGTAGAACATTCAAAATTCTTGCAAAAATGTCTACATTATTTTTATGTAGTGTTAACGGGAACCGATTTATCACAAAAAAATCAAACGCACTCATTTATCAAGATAGCGGAAATAGCACATAGGAAATTTTGGTCGACAACTTGAAGTTAAGCTTTGCTGGACCTCACCAATACCCCAAAAAAGAAATTTCAAATTTCCCTTCACTTTCAAGCAAAAATGACATAGTGACTGGACTATCTATGGTGTCTCTACTTGTTTGATGTATGTACGCTGGTATAACTTTCCATAGTTAGTCTACAGAGGTTAAAGACAGAGTTCAAAAGTTAACGTTAACATAAAAAATTGATGATTTTGACGGGTTTGAGTAGAATTTAAATTATTATTAGTCAATTACCCAAACTGCCAAATCTATTACTATTTTTTAAATTTTTATTACGGAAAAAATCAAGAGTTGGCAACATTGTCGATTGGTAATAGTGGCGTTTTGTGTAGTAATACATGTTTGCTGCCCGTTCTCTGAAACTGAATAAGCTACTTCTTCCAATTTCGCGTTATTCCATATAAGTGAAAGTGTTAGAACTCAGCATGAGACATTGGTTAATATTTTTAAAATAAACAAACAACTTATCCTAAAGTTAATTTTGGGTTTTGTTTTTAGATATAAAGTTTAGTCAATCCAAACTCAGTTTTTGTTATAACGATGGACATCAAACATGAATTCGATCAAAATTTGCCTTATGCAATTACCAGCAGATTCCACGAAACACTAAATGAAAACGAAGTAGTTGCCAATTTACATATAAAGGGAGAGATCGTTGACGGCACTATCAACAACATGGATGATCACAGATTGAATATTAAACAGGAGGAATTTAATGTAAAAGAGGAATTTCTTAATACAGGTGCAACCAGTGGAAGCCTCATAGAAGAACAGTTTGTTTGTAAGGTCTCTGAATATAAAGTAAGCGACGAAAATAATTTCTTGGAACATGCAATGACTCATACGGAACAATCCTCGGGTGCCATTTGTGAATATAAAACTGCCCAAAAATGTAACTTAGTTAGACATGTGAAAACCCATAAAAGAGAAAAGTGTTTTTCTTGTTTTGTTTGCAAGTATAAAGCGGCACAAAAGAGTGCGTTAGGGAAACATATGAAGAAGCATTCTGGAGAACAGCATTTCTGTTCTATTTGCGACTATAAAACAGCATATAAAAGTAGTTTAATAAGTCATATAAAGACGCATACAGGAGAAAAATCTCATTTATGTTCTATTTGTGACTATAAAGCAGCACAGAAAAATACTTTAGTTAAACACATGAGGCTGCATACAGGAGAAAAACCGTATTCATGTTCTACTTGCGAGTATAAAACAGCATACAAATATGATTTAGTAAGTCATGTGAAGTTGCATACAGGAGAAAAACCGTATGCATGTTCTACTTGCGAGTATAAAACAGCATACAAACATGATTTAGTAAGTCATGTGAAGTTGCATACAGGAGAAAAACCGTATGCATGTTCTATTTGCGAATATAAAACAGCATATAAAAGTAGTTTAATAAGACATATGAAGACGCATATAGGAGAAAAACCACATTCATGTGCTATTTGTGGCTATAAAGCAGCACGGAAAAGTACTTTAGCTTATCATATGAAGACGCATACAGGAGAAAAACCGTATGCATGTTCTATTTGTGAGTTTAAAACAGCACACAAACATAATTTAGTAAGTCATGTAAAGCTTCATACAGGAGAAAAACTATATACATGTTCTGTTTGTGAATATAAAGCAGCACAGAAGAATACTTTAGTTGAACACATGAGGACACATACAGGAGAAAAACCGTATTCATGTTCTACTTGCGAGTATAAAACAACATGCAAACATGATTTAGTAAGTCATGTGAAGTTGCATACAGGAGAAAAACTGTAGGCATGTTCAATTTGCGAGTTTAAAACTGCAAGAAAGGGTAGCTTAGTTAATCACATCACAATACATACAGGGGAAAAACTGTATACATGTTCTACCTGCGAGTATAAAGCAGCAGATAAAAATACTTTAGTTGAACACATGAAGACGCATACAGGAGAAAAACCGTATGCATGTTCTATTTGCGAGTTTAAAACAGCAAGAAAGTTTAACTTAGCTAACCACATCACAACACATACAGGGGAAAAACCTTATCAATGTTCCGTTTGCGATTATAAAACAATAAGGAAACATGACTTAATTCGTCATATGAAAACATACACTGCAGATAAATCGAGGAGCCAATCACCAAGGATTTAAGTGTACAGGAGATATCCTTGCGTAAAACATTTTCCTGAATCTCCCTCAGACATTCTTAGCCCTCCCTAGACTACTAAGATTTCCGAAGGATATCCCGAGATTTCCCCAGATCTCCCAGAAGCTCTGAGATTTCCCTCATGTCTCCTAAGATTTCCTGCGATTCTTGCAAATATCAACGTTTCCCAGAAATCTGCAATTTTATCAAATTCTCAAAATATTTTCATCTATGTATTAATATTTTTAGTAGTGCAAAGAATAGTTTGTATACTTACTAGGCTCTATGCCCCTCTGAATATTACTCATATTACGCATATTGTTTTCTTATTTCCCAAAATCATTGATTTTTACAAATAAATTTTTTTATTGCAGGGACAAAATTTGTTATTTTTCTTTCTTGTATCATCCACAAAACGACACATGTAGCAGGGTAGATATAAAAAATACCTAATAAAAACAAGTTATTTTCTGGAATATTGTGTACCTAATTAAAATGATACATCAATAAAACACCCAAATGAAAAAATCATATAAATTCTTAATAACAGTAAACAAAACCGTAATAAAAAGATTATATAGTTATAACTAGGGTACCTTGATGTCAATTTAATGTATTTATTTGTCCTATAACAGGTTACTGACAGTTCGTTGTCCCCTTTCACTTTAAAGTACCTACTTTAGAATGAGCGGGGTAATGATCTGTTCGTACCCTGGTAAAAGAAAAATAAGTCAAATTGACATCAAGGCACCCTAGTTATAACTACAACAATAAATCGAAATTAAACGTGTGTTCTATACTATTATTAAGTAGGCCTACGTACATAATGAAGGTAGTAGTAAAAATAAGATAAACATTATATAAAAACACAGCCAAAAACAATGAAATTCTCAATAACAGTAAACTAATAAGTAAAATAAATAAAGCTCTGAAGTTATTTAAACGAATTAACATGTGAGCAAACGAAAATGAAATCAAGCTTGGCTTTGAAAATTAAAACATATGGCGATTTTTAATTTACATTATGTTGATGTTATATTCCTTTTCAACTTCAAATTGGGACTAATCAATTTCAAAATGGGAATAAACAATTTCAATTTGAGGATAAAATACTTCTACTTGGGTCTAATCAACTTCAAATTGAGAAAAGCTTTTTGTTAACGGTAGTTTTTGGAAAATGACAATTACATGGTTGTGATAGAACGGAACACCAGCAAACAACTAACAATAATTAGTTCCAAAGACTACCGTTAACAAAAAGCTTTTCTCAATTTGAAGTTGATTAGTCGCAAATTGAAGTTGTTTATTCTCAAATTTAAATTGTTTATTTCATTTTTAAATTGTTTATTCCCATTTTGAAATTGATTAGTCCCAATTTGAAGTTGAAAAGGTATAGAATGAAATACACATACATAACCTCAACCATTGCATAACTGTCACCGATTGTCATGTCAAAGAATATTGACATAAAAACCAACACTTTTATAGATATTAACGATACAAGTTTGATTATGAGCATCTTAACGAAACGAGTTTGATTGCCAAAACGAGGCGGTGAGCCGAGTTTTGCGGCAATCAAACGAGTTTCGTTGTGTGCCATAAGCAAACGTGTATTGTTCACTATTTTATCTTCATCAATAAACTCTGGTTTACTGTATAAAAAGAGTGCGGTAATATTCATTACCGCACTGAGTGCGGTAATATCTGTCCAATACCGCACTGAGTGCGGTAATATCCATTACCGCACTCAGTGCGGTAATGAAGCTCTTAACGATACTAAAATTAATTTGGTTAAGACGCTATAACAACACGGATGAAGATAAAACAATGTTACATCTGCTCTATCAATCATTTCGATTATAAAAACGTTTTGTTCTTGATTAAACATGTGTAATTTAAAATTTGGCAATTTAAACGACTGGCACTTCCACTATTATAATAACTGTCACATTTAAATTGAAAGCATCAGAAGTAATAGATCCACGGCCTTCTAGATCAGCGTGCGTGCCGGCTCTCAGCGGCCTGTTCATTTGCAAGCTTTTCGAGTGATCTGCGTGGCGCTAGTTACCCGGGAATCTGGAAGCGTTGGCTCGGCGTTTAAACTGCAGAAGGCTGAGCTTTTCGCACGCACAGAATGCTTGATTTTTGCGTGCAAGCACAATTTACAAATTTTGACGTTTCTACGTACGCATTTTCGTTCATTGCAAATTTAGTTTGTTGCTTCCTTCGAACATATAAGACTGGAACGAGCATACTTGTAATAACGTAATGTTAAACCGATGGTTCAAAGATCAACAGAGATGAAAATAGAATAGTACGCAAGTATACGAATGATGAACTGATAACTCGAACTCATTGGTAATGCGAAATCGCGTACAGCTTTAATGGTTTCGGTAATGGGCACGATTTCAGCAGAACAGCTGACCGCAGATGACCGATTTTGTTGTTTTTGAATTAATTTGTGCTGTTGTAAATTTGGTTGTTGTGCTTTGAATAGTGGTTAACGAAAAGAATTAGTTGCAAGAATGTATTGCTATATTTGTAAAATAGGTAGCCCAGAAGTTATATATCACATGTAAGTAATTTGCGCCGCTTACGACGTCAAATTTACCGCCACTTGCGACGTTAAAATTTACCGTGCTCCTGCGCACAAGCTCTTATTACCAATTGTATATCTGTCCTTGTCAATTTTCTTTGAATCACCTGCCATGCCGAATGCTCGTTCCAGTCTTATATGTTCGAAGGTTGCTTCTGTGAAAATCCATTTTGTATTTTTTTCGTACAAAAATGTCGTAAAGCTAACTTAATTTAACGTTTCAGTCACAGAACAATAATATAACAGATAAAAGCTAAGTTTCAAACCGGCTGGCGTGGTTCTGAACTTCAATCCCCGGATATGCCGAGTCACAACTTTGTAATGCTATTTGTCGCAAATGAACAGGCCGCTAAAAGGTGGAGTGTCAATCAGGCGACTGCAGCGGCTACAGCCGCGCTGCTGCAGACGCCCGACTCTGGCGACTTTGCATCGTTCACTGGTTAACGTTAAATATATGAACGCGTTGTTAATTAGGCGACTGCAGCGTGACGACAGAAGCGTCTGCAACGACTCCGGCGGCGCGTCTGCCAAAATAGCAGTCTAGCGTCTAGCCGCGACAGGTAATAATAAATTTACTTATAACCACGTGTTTTGGTAAAATTTTTGAAGAGAAATGGGTGACTCCTTATTAAGTGACCTGGTAGGGCAACATCCCAGTTTATATGACCCAAAGAACAAACATTATAAAAATCAAAATATAAAAGACAACGTGTGGAAGGAAATTGCAGACATTTTAAAGCAATCAGGTAAGCAAATAAAACAAATATGATTTTTATTTTAAATTTAACCAAATAACCACAACAAAAATTAGTGATAACTTTTAAGAATAATATTTATGTATTATTAGAAATATCGGTTTGATTAACTGTATTTCCTTGCCACGAAAGGGAACCTTCTTGACTGCTGAAATAACGAGTAAATGCCTCTCTGACGTCGAACCCTTCAGCATTGGCAAAACCACCAGTTGCACGTATAGGTATCATATTTTTAGTTGGTACATCATGCAGATTTGCGTCTCTAGAAAGGAGTCCATTGTCTTCAAGGAAAGAATTTCGAAGCATGTTATGAATACAACAGGCTGTCATAATCAAATCATCTGTCACTTCTGGCTTAACAGCAATTGGGAGTCTAAACACCTGGCTTAAAAGGGCAAAAGCCTTTTCCGAAACTCTTCTTGCCCGCGGGAGTCTGTAATTAAATACCGCTTTTTTAACGTCCAAGGAAGCAACGTTTCGAGCGAATGGTTTCATAACATGCTTTGATAATCGAAAAGCCTCATCTCCGACAATTATTAAAGGCACAGCTATATCAGAATTAGGCAGCGTACTTGGAGGAGGGTAAAATGTTGAATCATTAATCAACTGTCCGAGATTAGATTTGCCTAATATGCCACTGTCACCTTCTTTACCATAGGACCCAATATCAATCATTATAAATTTATAGTTAGCATCTACAAACACCAACAGCACGATGGAGAAGAAATCTGTATAGTTATAAAATAAAGGCCCACTTTTTCCTGGACAAAATGTGCGCACATGCTTTCCGTCTACAGCTGCAACGCAATTGGGAAAATTCCACTTATGGAAGAACTCTGCAGCTCTATTCAAAAGATCATCTTTCGTTGGCACTGGCATGAAAATAGGAGGAAGTCGTTCTCGTAAAAGGCGTAGTACCAACTTCACAATGCGGCTAAAGTATCCAGGTGATATCCGAAATGCGAAAGATAGAGAGGCAAATGACTCCCCCGTTGCCATGAATCTGAAAACAAAGATATTCATTATAGATTATTTGGAAGGTCCTTTAGTCGAACCGATATTGTTTTTTTATTCCAAAGAAACTTGTTTTGAATTTACCAATTTAAAACAATAACACAACTCTTACAAATGCACTAAATGTTTGTTTCGTTTATTACAGTCGACGATTGCAAAAAACGCTGGAAAAACATTCGCGTCACATACAACAGACGTAAACGAAAGCTGCCAACAGGATCCACAACAAGCGCAAAAGTTTCAAAATGGTACCTCCAGGATGCTCTATCCTTTCTGAGTACTGTGGAATGTGAGCGAAAGTGAGTATATATTCACTGAAGCTGCAGTTATAAATTAGTAACACCCATTATCACTCGTTTCAGGAGTACTTCAAACGTACTGAATCCAAATGTGCTAGACAGTGATTTCGAAGAAGACAACCAAAATGTTTCTGAAATTAGTGAAAATGAGCCACTACAGTTTACTCAAAATCAAGAAGAAACCCCATTGGAGAAAACTGTTTTATCAGAAGAAAATTTGTCAGGATCTGATAAAGATATTACGAAAGAAAGGAGACCAGACAGAGAAGAGCTTATTAGAGAGAAGCGACCGGTTCAAAAGGAAATGGTGCAACGAAAAGGTTCAAAACGACAAAACATTACTACGGAAAAAATATTTAATATCATTCAAAGTAATAGAGACGAAAGATCGGATAAGCAAGAAAGATGGCTATGGAAACTCGGAAAGTTGAAGAAGATGCTATTGATGCGTTTTTCAGAAGTATGGCTATTTCTGTTAAGCAGCTCTCGCATTCCTCCCAAATAAAAGCTAAAATGGAAATATGTCGCATTGTTGGTGAGCTAGAATTGATGGAGCTGCAGAAACCATCATCCCGTATGCCTGTCGCGACACAACTGTCCACTGGTTTCCCCGTATGTTCCGGCTATCCTATTGTATCTCCTACCAGTTCCTACGATTTATCAGCGGGAACTTCTGACATGTCACAACAATACTCTCGACCATCCACCGGTTTATCTATGCATTCAGTCGCTTCTCCTGAACCCTCCCCTATTACAGAAATACCTCAAGATGATGATTACTCTTCAAATCCAAATTTGACTCTTTTCAATTTAAATTGAGTATGGTATGTTAAAAATAAATATAAATATGTACTTACCTACAAAAAGCAAATAAACTTACCTTAGTGTTACCCCTAGTTTCTCTTCTGGGCTTATTGGGTGTTTAACTAGTCCACATGAGTGCTTTTTTAGGTCACTCTCAATCAGAGCTAATACAAAATTGAACTGATTGATGTTAAGTCGATAAAAACTTCGAAATTTGTTTTCGTCTTGTAATAGATGTCTCCGAAACAACATATTTTCGAAACCCGCTTCTCGTCGAGTACAAAAAATATCATGAGGGCTGCTTCGTAAAGAATCCGCAAGTAATAATAATAAAACTTCGTCTTCCTCTTCTTCATTCTCTAAATCGCACCACAAAGCTACTGCTTCCTTCCGCGCAATTGACACTCGTATAGGCCGCTGCAGTCGTACTGCAAAAGTCGCGCGTCTGCAGCAGCGCGGCTGTAGCCGCTGCAGTCGCCTGATTGACACTCCACCTTAAGAGCCGGCAGGCACGCTAATCCAGAAGGCCGTGAATAGAGCACATGACTTAATTTTTTCAAAGCCAAGCTTGATGTCCTTTTCATTTGCTCGCATGTTACTTAAATTCTTGCAAAAATATTTCTGGAATCACTCCTTCAAATGGAAAATGGACTAGAACCAGTCAACTCGATAGGACCATGAAAAACAAACTTATTTTCAACACTTTGAACGTCGTCTGTTTATGTCCAAATAAACTGATTTGAGTTCTCTTTCAAAAATTTATTTTTTTTACTCAGAATCACTAAGCAATTGTAAGATGGGTCCTTTGTACCAACTGTCATCATAGCACACTGCATAGTATTTTTTTAATTTTAATTTCTTCTGCACAAGTTCTTCCGATTCAGTATTATCAAAAACACTATCACCACTCTGTTCGTACACAACTGCGTCATAAATCCTCAAACGATTCACATGACTTGTCCATCCTTGTTTCTTTTGCTTTACTTTTGTAAGTTTACGAGATTTTAAATGCTTTTGGAGATAGTTTAAAACAGTATTCTTAACAATTAGTTTTTGTTCATGTTCATTAACTGATAATAACATAATGTCACTGTTGCTAATAGTAAAATTGCTCTGATTTAGGTTACAGACATCGTGCATGTTCTTTTTGACAAAATAAGCTCACCACCATTATTTATACTATACCAAGTAGCCAAACACCCTATGCCCTTTTTAATGGCGGTTATAGTCACACAATGCCTTTGAGAACTAGTACCTGCAAAGTAGGAAAACCCCAATATACTGCCTATAAGGAATGTTAAGTAGCCAGCAGGAATATGAATAACATTATTATTAGAAGCAGAAAATATACCCCAATCTCCAACCTTAATTGTTTTTGAGTGTTCTGGAAGTTTATTTGAACCGCTTATACAATTTATTATCAGTGACAATATCAGCATAGTTTTTTAAGATTTAAATTTGTCATCGGTAGGAATGATAGGTCGGGTGATTCCTCTGACTCGACGTCTGTTTTGTTACACACATTTTCATTTTCGTAATTTTCTCGGTCACTGCGATTTGTCTCCTCCTTTTTGCCATACCAATGTATCCTGTACATTGCATACATCATACCAAATCCATTCCAAGTTTGCTTATTTCCATTATAGCATCACTTTTGGCATTTTCAGTAAATGTACTAATGTCAGAATTGTCTACTCTTTTCTCCTCGAGGGAAACAAAATGCAAAATTAAAACTGCTGACGTCGTTTAATATTTGAATTTTGTTTGATCGATTAATTATAGCTAACATGCTGTAGTTTACCATTGTTCAATATGTAGCAGTCATGGATTGTGTTGCCCGAAAAACTTTTTCGCGTGGCTGGCTGCTATAAATCCAAAGTATGGCCTTTGAAGGCAAATTTATCAGTCGTTGAATTAATAATATCAGTGCATGCGCATTTAGTTCAGTGCAAGAATATGTATGGTTTGTTATAAAATTGTCACATGTGTAATTATATATTTTAGCCAATGCTTCCACAGTCTCAAGAAAAATACACTAAACTATATTAAATATATTCGTTTACCATCTTCAACATTCTTCTTGAAAAACGAATCAAGAATATATTGTGTTATTTTTAAATAAGTAGCTGTCCCGCAATGTAACTTCTTTGATCACTTATCAACATAATAGGAGGCTCCATGGCATGCTCTTTCATCTTGTATTAGATATTATTCTAGATATTCATTATATTACAATCGTTTATATCTGTTGTAGTTTATATATTTACTTTTAAATATGTTATTAATTATATAAGTTTTGATGTTACACAAATTTAAAAAAACTCCCATTGGCTCCAAATTTATCAAAACACGATGTCGGTTCCTGTTGTTTTCTTCGCATTCCGGTCCGTCAAATCCTAGGGTCATGCACACAAGTTTAGGAAAACACTGGAAGAACAAAAACTTCCGCAACTCTCGCGTTACTCATACAGAAGCGACACCTCATTTATGTCATCTATGTTAATACAGGGTGTGCATAAATTAGTGTTAAAGCTCGATGTAAAGCCACTTCCTGAAAAGTTTCAAGACGACAATATTTTTACAGAAATGCTGGACTGGCCCTCGTTTGGCTACACGAAGTCATCAAAGTTGCAATTTATTCAAAGATTATAGTGCATAATGTGCAGAACTGGGAGCTCATCTAACACACAACCTAACTGTTACAAGCTTCTATTTAATCTCCCTTGTTAAACAATTGACATTCTCGTTTCCTAGCAATAATGATTTACATTTGTTTGTAAGAAAAAATTATTGATTTACGTGTTTATTAATGGACTATAGTAATAATAAAATGTTCTTGCATAACTACTAAAATGTGTTTATTCTTTGAAATTGTTCACGTAGCGCTGTACCCTGCTTTTATCATTTAGTTTTTAATTGCACTTAATCACATGAGTTTATTTCTCACTATCTGTCTTCCGATAGGTTGCCTTATTGCTTTTTGTAATCTTTACTTGCTCGTACCACTTTGCACTGTTCCTTTCCGTTACCTTGCCGTTTGTGGCTCATAAACATTTAATACTTATAAGGCTCATACAATTTCTGTACTTCAAAGAACATCTTGTATTATTTTAAAATCCATATCATCGTTTGACGTTACTCAAATCAACCCTGTCAGCTACATAATTTAAGCTATATTTGCCATTCCAAACATTAATTATGACTGAAACTCTGACAGTATTTCTTCTGAAATCTCATGCCAACATTTCTTACTCAAATCATGATTGCTACTGCTCATATCAAGTGAATTTCTTAATGTAAAATAACTGACTTTCTTGCAATAAATAAAATAGATAATTCTGTGCTCATTTTTTAATCTATTCAGTCTTGTGTTAACTAGGCAATCAGAATTGCTGTGGCAATGAACCATTACATTATATCCAGACATGCAGTTTGGTACAAAGCACTTATTGTTCACCATTTCTCAAATTAAATAACTAGTTTCCACCGCAGCTAGTTAAACAATTTCTACAGGCATTTCATATACACCTGTATGACAACAGGGAGTATCAAGGTTGGTAAAACTAAAAGCGTGTTTAGGAGGTTGCCTCAACATTCGAAAAATTTAAACTCGCGGGGGGGGGGGGAGCGAAGTATCTCGTGACGTCATTACATATTATTTCTAACCTAACTTATTGAGATTGTACGTGGATTGTTATAAGTTGCGCTTTTTCGTAGTTATTTAAAACTTATTTATTGCGTCTACGTGTGTTATGCAGAGGAAATAATGCTGAAAGCTTGGTGTAAGTTGTGAAAACAGCTTATAGCTTCCCTAATAAGCTTTTTTGAGCAAGAACGCGACAATGGAGGGTCCTTGATTGCTTTATCTGCTGTACAAGAGGTTAGTTACAATGTCGAATAAATGTATAATTATTGTATTATTACATTATAGTGTTTTATTTATTATAGGGAGTTGCAAATGCCTTGCAAGTATGTATACCAACCGTTAGTTCGGTTTCACAGACGGTAAAATCAAATGAACATATCAAAAGCGCGAAGCAGAAAAAGCAGAGAACTCAGCCCGTACTGGACATTGGCGATTTCGATCAAGTAGCCATAAGAAATGTGGTTTATAAAATGTACCAAAACAGTAAGTAAATCATTTACTCTATTGCTGAACATTACAAGTAAGGATATTTTTTTGTTAAAACAAGATATTACTCGGACATCTGTATTGAAAATTTTAAAGGAAAGAGATATTTACAAGGGAGGAATATCTTCGTTAGAAAAGGTCCTGAAAGATATAGGATTCCGCTGGAAAAAGGATGATCCACGCAGAGGGCTCATGGAGTTGGATCACATTGCTTTCCGCAGAGTGGTGTCTTTATGGAAGTACATTAAAAATCTGCAGCAGGAAAAAACCGTCACAATTTGTATACTTACACGAAACGTAAATTTTCGAAAATGGCACTGTTTGTAGGTCATGGCAACATGATAATAAAAAACCGTTAAAAAATTAAAATCAGACGGAACAAGGTTAGCATCATAAGTTTAATAACTGAATTTAAATAATATTATTTATCTATTTTCTAAGATATATCGTGTTTGATGCTGTGAGATAGATGAATTTATTCCTGGTGCCTCATTAATATTTACATAGAGCACAAAAAACCCAGATTACCACGGAGAAATAAATTAAGAAAATTTTTAAAATGGTTCGAACACCTACTTCTGAAAAATTTGAAGGAGCCATCAATTATTGTTAATGGATAACGCAAGTTGTCATAGCACATTGACCAATAAAACGTCCAATGATAGTTGGAAAAAACAAGATATTATTGATTGGTTAGCAAGTCGGTCAGTGAATATTGAGGGAAATGTATTAAAAATGGAATTATTGCAGTTGGTTTTACAGTAAGTATATTAAGTGACTTTTGTGTGCTAAAGTACTAATTATTTTTTTCAGACACAAATCTCCAAAAACGTATGTCGCAGACCAGCTTGCTGAACAGTATGGACATACTGTGGTCCGACTTCCTCCCTACCATTGTATTTTCAACTCCACTGAAGATGTTTGGGGAATTGCAAAACTTATTATAATAAGCATATAGGTGAAGATGGGTACGGTGTAGAAAAACCCTATATATGTGGCAAAAAGCGTTATGTAACAGCTGAAACGTGGTCAAATTGTGTTGCACAGGCAGAGGGCATTATACAGAAGTGGAGGGACAGGGAAGTGGGTTTTGACGTAGAAGACATTACTCCAATAATAATACAAGTCAACGATGAAGAATCTGATGACACCTGTGGTAGTGATTAATTATATTGTAGATAGTTTGCTGAGTTGTAGTGTATTTAAATAAATGTACATTTTTAGTAAGTTTTATTAATGTTCGTTTTAAGTTATTTTATTTACAACTATTAAACAATTCCGTTGTTATTTTTCAATTATTTGTCAATTATGATATATATTATTAACTTAATAAATTCATAAATAAAGTTATTTAGGTAATGAACAAACATTCGTCTTTTTTATAACTGATAGCAACGTGTAATATTACATTAAGCTAGTGAATCACCCAAGCTACGCTTCGGTGGGAAAGGGTGTTACATGTCACAATCAAAAACACATACAACCTTACCAATTATATATTCAAAAATGTTGATAGATGAACATTGAGTATTTGTTTTGTTTTTGTTTGTTTGTTAATGGACAAGGTCTAGGCATGCAGAGTATTTGTGATTTAAAATTATATGATTTAATTAAATTAAATATAATTTAATTTTACTTTAATTTTTCGTACTTTTTTTGAAAATAAAAACAGGTCTACGATCTAAGTCTAAAAATTAGAAAAATTTTAAGCTATCATACAATTTCATCGGTCCAGTATCTTCGAAGGAGATAGCGAACAAAGATACATACAGAGAAAGAGACCACCGATTTTGTGGTGTAGATAATCCAAAAATTAAAGTATTTTTAAGTAAAATGAAAGCACAATATTAAGTTTTAATCTTTTTCATTTTATTTCCAGCGTGATATATGATATTTCTTGAATTTAGAATGTTTCTGCTGACTATATTTATAATTTAAAAACTTCATTCTAATAAATATCCGCTGTTTAACAAACATTTTCAGTATAATATCGACATTAGAATATTTAATTTTGAGTTTATTAATAAGTTCTTTTGTAATTTTCTTTGGGTTACTTAAACCGGAAGACATATAACTTTTAATTTTTAATTAGGGCAAAAAACTCATCAGAAGGTTGAATTAATCCACCATAGGACACATGTACTACCCATGGAGGTACTACCAAATTATCTACTTGTTTTTCTTGTAAACTATAAGTGTGATTGCCTAGATGAGGGAGACTAGTTTGAGGTTTTTTGGCTATCCACCCTGCTAAATATTGGAGACAGTCTTTTTCTAAATAATCGCTTAGACCGTGGTCATGGGGTTTCTTAACTTCCATGTTTTCAAACGTATATGATAAGCGTGAAGTTAATGAATCTTCAGCAGGAATCTCACCACCAGACTCTCTTATAACTTCAACAACAATATAAATATCAGAACAACGATTGGTATTTGAATTAATTTGTAGGGTGGTAGATTTTCCCAATATAATTAATCGTAAGCGTTGTAAAGCATGAGTGGGTGTAGGATGATTGTTTAAACCATTTGCGTTCTCAATTGGCCAAATGGATTGTATAGCGAATCTTGGTTTAATCTGTGCGTTAATATGTAAGCTATGCCATATAGTTCATGTAAATCTTTGTATAAATGTTTTAGCGAATTAATAGATAACAATATTCCTTTTTGAAATGTTTGAATGACCCTTTTTCTCTTGAAAATGACGGTGCTCATCAAATTATACATGTCATTTTGAGCATCAATATTTTTACCATATGCAGATTTAATAATTAGGTCGTGATACAAGTGTATACAAGTTCATGATGTCATACCATGAGTTAACAAGCTCTATAAAATTGGAAACTTCAATTGCTGCATTATTATCGGGATAGTAATGTCTTTACGCTATTGCTGTTGTATGGCTCAGTAATTCTGCTGCCATACGAACATTCTGTCTTTTAAGGCTTTCGACAGTTAAATGATTTATTGTTAGTTTAAAGCAGCTACTGATTTCTTGTTCGTTTGATGATATTAACTGATGTAATGTATCCTTATTAATAACACAATTATTATGTACAAATTCTGAAACTAAATACCAATTCCTAATTAACTTGAAAAGATGTGGGACATCCGCAAAGAAGTAAATATTTGAATCAGTCAATTGATGTGTAATAAATGGGTTTTCATATCGTGGGCTTAATACTACACTAGGTAACTTGATTTTTATAGTAATCGAGTTACATACTGCTTAGTAACTCTCTAAGGGCCGGTTCTACATTCCAAGGATAAAGTTACCCGGGGAATAAATACTCTAGAAACGATTGTTGTAACAAAGGTAACTATGCCAATAATACCTCGGATAGCTTATTCTACAGTGGCTATATACAAGACAGTGTGGCCATAGGGATGTCTTCGCCGCTATTGGTCGACGCGAATATCCGCCATTAACAGGCAAAATATTTAGTTACTTTTAAGTTGTTCTCAAAGAGGTTGGTAGAACCTGTTCATTTGGTTATGGAAGAAAATAAAACCTTTCAAATCTGACAATTGTAAATTGTCAGTGTCAAATAATTCATTAGCGTCGCAAGCGGGTCAAATTTTATCATCTATTGCCCTGAAAAACTAATATTCTGCACAGTATTTAAATGTGACAATTTATAATTATGCTATTGTTGTAATAGCACAAGATGCGTTCGACTTGGAATATATGATAAAGAGATTACATCGGTGCTACGATAAATGGGGCCTTAGCATAAGTTTAGAGGAAACGGAGTATTTAGTAGTCAACTCGAAAGCACAATATGAAGTCTTAATAAATGAAGATGTCGCAGTAAGACAAGTAGAGAGGTTTAAATACCTCGGTGCTACAATACAGTCGATGACAAAGGTTTGGGAACAGAAGAGATCAGAACTGGAATAGTACAAAGTACTTAAAATCAATTTTATGGGACAATACTATCTCTAACAAAAACAAAAAAAGAATAGGTAAAGTAATGGTAGAGTCGGTGCTATGTTATGGCAGTGAGGTATGGACTGCAACAGCGGAAATGAAACGAAGACTAAACACAGTTCAAATGGACGAAAAAGCGGAAAGGTATCGAGACGAGATAGAGTGACGAACGAGGAAATAAGACGCAGAATGGAGGCACCAGAATCAGTTGTGGACAGAATTGGAGAATGGAGGAGACGACGTGGCTTATGAAGATCTTTAAATGGTCGCCGTCGGTTAAGAAAAAAAGAGGTAGACCACGCAAACCGTGGAATGAGGGTATTCGGAGAGCCATGGAGGAACCTGGAAGAAGACCAAGCACAGAACAGGGAGGTTTGGAGACAGGAAACAGGAAGACGGCATTTAGCTGTATTGTAAACTAGCATAACTGAAACCGGTTGTAAACTTCATGTAACACCTTAAAAGCACTACGAACGAACGCCAATGAGAAATGTCAATGTCCAAAAATAGCACTGCACGTGTAACTAACATCAACTAGTTAAAATAACTAGCGCCAAAATAATGACCACTCAAAAACGTTCGACTATTTCGAATGGCACTGTATATCTCTACGCTCAAATTTGCCTGCTAATGGCGGCCAACAATCGTATGGCCACACTGTCTTGTATATAGTCACTGTAGCTTATTCTAGGTATATACTCACATTGTAGAATCGGCCCTAAGTCAGCTCTGTCTAACACAACAACTGGATAAGTCGTACGACATTCCAATTGGGCGCTGTCACAATGTTTCAATATAGGTATCTCTTAAATAAGCGAAATTTCTTGCTGCTAAAACTAGGTATTTTGAGTTGTATAGTTGTTGCAGTACGGAAACCTTATTAGGACGAGTTATCCAGTTGTTGAATTATATTGTAAACAGCCGTGATTACACATGTGCTTATGTGCGGTTTAAAATATACCCAATAATAATATGGCTTCTAGAAGTAAAAGAATACTAGCATTAGCCCTTAAAAACTATGAAGCTCAAACAGGTAAGTGGGTCTTTATTTTATACTTTGATTTTCTTCGAGAATTAGATCAACATTAAATTAATTGTAATTTTTAGGTTATGTGTTTATTTTACTGCTGTGTTTATTTACTTTTTACGTAGTTTTATAGTATTGTTCTGGGTTTTTGAAGTGTTTTTATTATGTTTGTTGCAAACCAGAGGAATTTCGCATGTTACGAATACTATAGCAATGTAGTTTTATGCTATATCTCCAAACATGTAAATTCGAGTTATCTAGTTGTTGTATTGAGGTGACGAATTAAGTTAACTAGTAGTACATCAAAAGACTTTTAACTTTTTTTCAGATGCGGACACTGCAATGCCTGGCACATCGGGTCTAGGTCTGTGCGTTGAAAATGAATCAGATGCTGAGCCGTTTTCTCCTGCTGTCTCAGAATATTCTCCTTCTTCCGAAAGTGATGACACCGATGAAGATTCAAATAAAGGTAGTAAAACCTCTGCCAAATCGCCAGAAATGCAAGTGCAAAATGAAACCATAGAATCAGAATGCTTAATAGAAGAAACACAAGATAATGAAGTATTGGATCCTCACCTAGTGTTAGATGGAATGGAAGAGACTCCTACAAGAACCAACAAACCGAGAAAGCGACTAAGAGAGCCTGAAAAATGGAAGAGAAATTATTCAAAAACCAAGAGACAACATGGGGAAGCGTATATTTCCTCTAGAAAAAAAATTGGTCCTGGAGCATGCATGCGCGATCCGTGTACATTAACATGTCGAAAGAAGTGTTATCAAAAATTTTCTTATAAAGAGAGGTTTTCTATTTTTAGAAGGTACTATGATTTAGAAACTTACGAGCGAAAACGAGACGTTATTCATAGCAACACAAAAAAAATTTAAAAGAAATATGCTACTAAACAAGCATCAAGACGTAACTTCACTATCTTTTTTTATTTGCCAAAAGAAACAAACGAAAAAGTTAAGATTTGCAAGACTATGTTTTTAAACACGCTTGGCATTCGTAAGGGTGTTGTTGACATTGCCATGGCCAAAAGAAGCAAAGAAAATACAAGCGAACCTGATAAAAGAGGTCGACATATAAAAAAACAAACAACTCATGAAATCGTCAGTAGTGTGCGAAATCACATTGAAAGGTTTCCGGTTGTTGAATCACATTATTTCCGATCCGACTCAAAACGTAAATATCTCGACCCTTCACTTAACATCAATCTAATGTATGAAATGTACAAACAATCGCGACAAGAACATAATTTGGACGTGGCAATACCGTCTGCATACCGAAAAATTTTTAGTGAACAATACAACCTTGGATTCCATCGTCCCAAAAAGGACCAATGTCGAATTTGTATGAATTACAAAACCTCTGGTGCCAACATAGAAGGATTTGAAACAACTTATCAATCTCATCTTGTGGCAAAAGATGAAGCTAGACAAGAGATGAGAAATGATAGGAAACGTGCGCAAGAAAATCAAAATTTTGTAAGTTGCAATTTTGACCTACAGCAAATTCTATTGGCACCAACAGACCCTACAAATAATGCACTCTTTTACAAGCAACGGTTTAAGTCTTTTAATTTTACCACTTACAATGCTGCTTCAAAACAATGAGATTGTTTTATGTGGACGGAGGTTAATGGCAAAAGAGGAAGTTGTGAAATAGGAACCTGTTTATACAAATATTTTCAATCACTTTCTCCAGAAATTAGCCACATTTCATGTTTCAGCGATCGATGCGGCGGACAAAATTTAAATAAATTTGTGGCAGCAATGTGTTTGGCTGCAGTACAGGAGCTGCCACATTTGCATACCATAGATTTAAAGTTCTTGGTGGTTGGTCATAGCGAAATGCAGTGTGACTCCATCCACTCAGCTATCACCACTGAGCAGTATAGAGTGGGGAAAATAAATTGGCCGGCAGACTGGAAAACAATAGCCCGAAGTGCGAGAAACAAAGGCGATAAGCCCTACGTTGTCCACGAGATGACATTTGAGAGTTTCACAGATTGGAAGTCCTATGTCGATAGCAACTTGACTGTTCGAAAAGAAGATATAAATGGTAAAGCGGTAAGCTGGCAAAAATGTGTTGGCTAAAAGAGCGTCCATTTGTTATAAGATTTAAAGAGAAGAATTTTAAAGAAGAATTCAGAAGCCTTGATTGTACCAAAAGAACAAGGAACAAGAGTGATTTTCGAGCGGTTGAAAAAAGCCTTTGTAGTATATCGATTTAAACTCTCTGTTTACATCTGTTCCTTCTGCAATAAGTTCAGAATACAAACCATTTTATGAAAATATTCCCCACAAGGAAAATAAAAAATCTAAAAAATTGCAAGAGTCCCAAGAATCTGGATCTGAGAGTGATTAGTTAGTTATTTTGTATTTTTTAAGAATGAAAAATGTTTATTTTTATTACATCCTACTGTAAAACTATTAATCTGTATGTTTTTCGAACTGTTCTTTTTTGTATTGATAAATTAACAAATTTTTCTAGAATTTTACTATTTTGTTCTCTTATTAATAAATATTTCATAAGTAAATGTATGCGTTGTTGTTATTACTAGGTAACTGGTTAAAATATGAATTTAGTTATCAATACCACAATTGGATAACTTATTTTGACTTAAAACTAATAAAAAATCTAGGAAGAAATCATTAGATATCGAAAAATTACGTATTTTTCAATAACCAAACACAATATTAGCTAATAGTTCAAAAGCAAACAATAACTAACGATCATGCAAAAATATGGAATATTTTCAAATGCAATTTCCCAACAATGTAAATTTTCGAGATACCTAGTTGTAGTATTAAGCCCACGATATGTAACATTTAAATCACGCCACAGTGAAATATTTGTTGATCCGCAATCACTTACACACGCAACAACTTTAAAACCTATATGGTACAGCGCATTTATAACATTATGTAGGATTTCTGGAGTCATCCTTTGATCAAAGTCGGCAAAAACGGGAGTTTTCCATTTTCCAATTAAACCTTGAGCATTTACAATTTGCAGTTGTGAATGACGTTCGACTACCCGGTCAGTTTTGACATATTCGTACGATTCAGCAACCTTCATCTCATCATATTGAGGAACTACTAACTTTTGTATTTCTGACATATAGGCCAGTCGATAAGTCTTTTAAAATAGCTGTTAGCGGAAGTAATTCCGGACAAGCTGGAATAAATTTTAATCTGTTCTGTTGGGACTCCGAAAATATATATTATTTTTGCACCCCTTGACAGGCCCGGATTTAACCGCTATGCTTAAAAAAGGTCTAAATTTTTATATTTTTCCTAATATTAGTGAATATCTCGATTAGTATCAACTTTTGAGCAAAATACGTACTTAGTTGCCAAATTAAAGAAGAGTAAATTCTCTACAAAAAATGTTCTATACATTTTTGTCATACATTCGCTTGTTTCGAATTCATAGGCGTCGAAATATATTTTTTTTTTAGCATTTGCTTGTTACTTTCTTTTACGATAAAAGAAGTATTGGATTCACCCCAAAAATTCGAAATTGAGTTTTCAACAGATCTTCACGTTTTAAAGTCCCTTGAACCCAAAAAACATGTTTTTGTTCATTGCTCTGTCTGTGTGTCTGTCTATCTGTGAGTCTGTTTGTGAGCAGAATATCTCAAAACGAAAAGAGGTATGACGTTTAAACTTCATATATAAGTTTTTGTGTGCTTGATGGCGTTGTAGTTAGATTCATAAATTAGGAACTATTCCATAGCAATACTAGATGAAAATAGTTTTTGATCATACTATAGATATGATAGTTGATCGTTGACAATTTCAGAATGTCGCCTCGAAGATCACCGACTTGCAGATTCCTTTCAACTCTCTTAGTCTTTGAAAAATCTTCCTTTACTATAGTCGAGAAAAACTTTACTATTATTCCCCTAGGCTGCTGGATTAGCATTCAGACGATAACAGGCGTCGACCAGCTCGAAATAGATATTGAATTCAACAGCTGCTCCTACTGTCTGGCCATCATCAATATGTTCTCATCTTTGGCTTCTGGAATACCTTGGACCTACACACTGTTTTTTCGGGAATACTGCTCCATATCAGTTAACCTTTGCTATACTCCAAAATTTCTTTTTCCAGAACTCAATTTGTGATTTCAAGGTTTTCAATCTTTTGCAGATTTTTTCTTAGTGATTAAGAGATTTATCTATTTTTGCCTGACAAAAATTCGTGTTTAAACAAACAATCGAAAAGATGCGAGCCATAAATGAACTGCTGGCATATAGATCTTCAAATGACTTGCGACAGCGTTCCTCTAAGTAATTTGTAGAGATCTATGAAGAAACAGGAAAGGGTGTAGGGTCTACACATCGTTGCTACGAGTTCAGTTAAAATGGGTTTGAAACCTTCGCATGAATTCGATGATTCCAAAGGTCTACGAGAGAGGTGCTCTATGGTTCAGACATTACTTAGCTAATATCTGAATAAAGCTCCGAAGAAGTGAAAGGCAAAGTGCAATGGAATGGGAATTCCGGTCGTCGACTACACCGTGTATAAGTATACCTCATATAAATATGCTGACGATCGTGTAGTAATATCTTGCAATCATATTATGACAACGCATGTTACGTATGTAATGCAGCATACCATATGAATGATACATTTAATTTATCAAGATATCCAATGTATATCATGTGATGTAACAGTTGTATGTTTTAACTGGTGGTATTCTAACAGGCAACCACAGGGTTGTTTATATCAAGTAGTAAAAAATAACTTGAATTGATAATCTATGATAAATAGTCACGTTAAGGGTTAAATTCCCATTAATTGTGAAGAATATTAATTGATGATTTAATACGTAGTAGCAATATAGTTATCTCTACGATCAAATTTGACTATAAGTCACAAATATTATAACATAAACATAAAATTCAAGATTGTTTGATTCAATTTAACGTGGTATTTTACTACGAAGCCAGTAAAAAGGTGAAAGTAAGTGTTGTTGTATGCTTTTGAACTGCCTATCCACATAATAGAGGTTTCAAACAGCTACAACGAGCTTTGTTTTGGTCGGGAACAACCCAGGGAGTTGTTTGCTGACTAGAATGTATCCAGTTAGGAGCTGAGGTAGAGCATTCAGGTACAAGATAGACAATCAGAAGGTTAGTGTCCATTTCTTATGAAATATATAGTAAGTTTGATGCGGAAAATCATTAAAATAATTGTAAATATTTTTAGAAATTAATTTAGAATTATATTTCTAAATTTAATAGTTAATCGAGTACACCACGTTTTTCGATCATTATAATTTGAAATGTACATTTTGCTATTAGGTTATTTTTGAGAATATTTATTTAAATCAAGTTTGGATATTTAACATTTGATTAAACTAATTTTGACAATATCTATTTATTTTTGTAATGTCAGATCAAACTTCGATGTGCTACTAACAAACTGAAAGTATGAATTTAATTTTATGAAGTACCTGAAACGTGTATTTGATTTACAAAGTCAAATAATTATTATATTTTAAAAGTAATTCAGTCTTTAACTACAAGAGAAAGTTGTTAGTTGAAAATTTACCCATTCAGCTGGGAGTCAGGAATCCCATTGCTTGTTAACTGACTACTCGAGGCTTTAAAAAGCTATAATCACATGACATAATTCGAAATGTCAAATTGATTTATGAGATACGCCAAATCCTATTTATTGTATTAAGAAGTAAGGTAAGTACATAAGTGACCTGATAATGGTTCTTTTTAATAGTTAGTAAAAGGGTATATTTAATTTGTTATTAATTGTAATAACACCGTAAGGGAGTGTTATATTACACGTGATGCGGAAACTACAGAAGGAAAATACAAATCATCGATATTGAGGAAATCAAGCATTTTAAATATCGCGTATCACATTTTCGAACTCAGGCTAATTTCCTCTTTTTCCAAATACGTGTTAATTTCAACCTTGACTTTTAATAACAAATTTTTCTACGAAATAAATGCAAGAAAAGTTTTAGTTAATAAAACGTTTTAAACAAAATCTGAATAGATTATAAACCAAATCTGCAATCAATTAAAGATCATTGTAAATATAGAGAAAACAGTTAATGTTAAGATCAGCAATCAGAGTGATAATATATGTATAGTAGTTAAAACATTTGTCAATGCTGTACTTAGAGCTCTAGAAAAAATTCAATAGAGTTAATAATTTGCAGCAATAGAAGTTGTAAAGTGCATTAAAAATAAACGTACATATCACCAGGAATTTGTCATGAATCACCATGGTCATCTTCTTATTCATCTTCTTTCTTAGCATAAGCTTAAAGCCTGTTATTTCCAAGGATTTATAAACTACCTCGCCACCTCTTCATCAGTCGAGCTGTGTTTGTTTTTCCTGTCTGTCTATTACCTTTAACTAGTTTACCGTCCAGGTCTCATTCACCCTGCTAATATGTTATTCTCCTGCCATGCGACGTAGGTACAATTCAGTCGCTGATATTCTCTGTATTCTACCATTACGCTAATATTGGTATTTCTTTCGCGGTCTCTAATAGTTTTTACTACAAGCTTTCTCAATATTTTCATTTTAACCAGTTTAGGTTGTTGTGTTTTTATTACGTCGCTTCTATGTTCGGTCTCATATGTGAGTATAGGTTGTATGACAGTCTTGTAGATGCGAGCCTTTGTTGCCTTTCTAAGGTGCTTGTTGTACCAGATTGAATGGTTTAAACATCCTGCTATTCTACCAACCCCGCTTACTTGCTCGGTAGTGTCATTGTGCCTGTGACGTTTACGCTTAAATATTTTATGCTTGCTCTGTGTACATTTTCCACCGTTAACTTGCATCTTATTGTGTATTGTAGGCTCGTCATAAATTAACCTACTGCAGCTAAATATATTATTTAGAAAACCTTATATGCATACATTCCATTTTTATAAGGTCAAAGAAAAATATGAAAATAGTGCAGAACTGGAGGTGGCCCTGAGTAGCACATCTGGTTCGACGCCAGAAACTTTGGATTCAATCCCTACTAATTTAAAGGGCCTTAAAGATCATCATTCTTGTTGTGCTTTTTCATTCCGGATGTTAGCTCTTACCATGACAATAGCGTTTGTGTTCATTACTCTGAGGAAGAGTTCGATGCATGTGGCAAACCATCTTCTTTTGAAGATCCTTGAGATCCTTCTTCTACCAGGTTCTCGTCGTCCTTCAACCTTGCCCTGGACAATGACTTGGAGTATATGGTACTTCTATTTTCTCCATAAAATACTCAAGCTTACGGCATTCTATTACATCATGAGCTTTATTATATAGCCCGAAGAACCTCTTCGTTGCTATTCCAATCCTTCCAGAAAATTCTGAGAACTCGTTGCTATATCTACATTTGAATACCGCGTTGTCCATAGTTCCGACGCAGTTCAAGCTGCCACACCGTATAACAGAGTAGATAGAGATGCCTCTGCACTGGCGATATTTCCAACATGATTATAACATCTAGTAACGAGCAGAATTTCCATCAACGTTCGTTTAAAATGCTGCCATCAATTGTCAAAAATGTTATAACACGATTTTCACTTGCTTCTTTTGGTGTTGACATTCTTGAATTATAAGGGCATTTTACTTCAATAATGGCGTCATTTCCTACTAGTCCATCAGGAAATGCAGCTAAAAATCGATATTTTGGGTCCACAAGAAGCCCACAACTTGTTACTTCTAATCCAGAAATTTCTTGAAATTGGGCAATTGCTCTGCTTTCGTTTTGTATGCCGTATTGAGTTGCCAAAGATCCAAAAAATTCTTGATAAAGAAGAGCCTTTACTGTGTTCGCTGTGGAAGTGATTTTCTTTAGTTTTGCAATTTTACTAAAATTGGATGCAGTTAATCGTCTTCCATAAAAAGTTGTTTCTTTGGCCTACAGTTAATTTTGTATTTTTGATGGGTCTTCATTTTTCATTTGCTTAAGGAATTTTGCTTCTTTTTCTAAATACGTCGGAGTCTTCAACATTGGAATTTTCTTCGTACTCACCATCATCATCTACATCATGGAATAACTTTTTGGTTTCGTTCCTTGGGTTTTTGCACGTCGTTTGTAGTTCAAATTTATATCTATATTATTTTACATACTTTGTTAGACTACATGCAGCTAATAATTTCTGCACTTTATAGTTTAATTCCCCGCTATTATTAAAAGAAGTAGTTGCAGCTCCACATCGTGCTGTATAATACCCTCGTTGCGAATAATTTCTTTTTCCCGCTACATATTTTGCAACAACGGAGTTGAACGTTTCCACAATATTAGTGTCGACATCTTCTATCAAGCTGTTCGCATGCATGGCTACCCTATTAACCGCATTGACAATATCTTTAAGAATTGGACTTGACGTAAATTCGGGGTATATGTTTTCTTCATTTTCTTTTGAACCGTTGCAGAAATAGTCCGCACAAACAGAGTGTTCACCAAAAATATGCTTGTAACCGTTTAAGATGTCAGATTTGAGTAGTGAAATCTTTTCTTTTGTATGAAGCGGTTGATTTTTCTGTACTCGACCGCTTTAGTCACCCCGTAACGAAAACGTAACTGACTTTTTAACAAGTGTGATTTGACCAAAGAAGCCACTTTTGGTTTTTAGCTGCTTCTTTGGTTTTTTGCCTAAATTTCTAAGGATGTGGTTTTTGCACTCTATCTTCTGAATTATAAATTGTGGTACATAAGGAGCAGCATCCTTAATTTTTCGCATAACGCCGCTATCAGTTTTCCGTAAATTAAACCATGCATCTCAACAGATTTCTTAAAACCATCTACGATTATTCCAGCTTCCATAGCAGTTGTAGAAGCATGCCAATTTTTGAATCAGGTGTGCTCAATTACTGTTTGTAATTTTTCTTTTTGCTGACATATTCGGCAATATTTATTTTTTATGACAACATACAACTTTTTTAGAGTCGCCAACCAATAATAATAGCTCCTACACCCGACAAGGCGTTATAGTTCGATTTGTAAGATCGTTTTGACCATACGACATCAGCAGCAACAGTAATTATTGGTATCCCATTGTCATCAAGTTCGCCAGCTTCTTTTCTTCTTTTCCTGCTTCTATCATTTTATCCCATGCTGAGGTCGTTATGCCAGTGTATACTGTTTCCTGGTGTTTGAAAAATTTGCGACTCGATATTGATGGAATATTTAATGCAGAAGTGATTTCTTCCAAACACGCGTAACTTCCACCAATGCATACAATTCCTACATGATAAAACAAATATTTTATTAACGAATAACAATTTCGAATTAACTCGAAATTTAAATCCGGCTGGAAATTCTACTGAAGAATTTGTTTTTCGTTTGAACATGTCGTTTAGTCCCCCCCCCCCCCCCATGACCGATTTTGGATCATTACCACCCTGACTAATTGGAGACCAAAATGTATAGAAATATGGTATCTTGCTTCACTTGTGAATTTAAAAATATTCAGTTTAACAATGTCAGTATTTCTATTTTTACTTCAAAAATAATTTTCGGTTTTCAAAATTTACTGTTGATTTAAAAAAATATTGATTTGTTAATTTAGGTACTGTTGAACAGTGGACAATTTGAAAGGTTTCACTTTATTTTTCAATTTCAATATTATTGTAACTATCTATACAAAAATAAACAAAATACGCACTGGATTGCAAGACATGTTCGATACTAATTATTATGAATATTATGTATACTAAATTGATAAGTATAAGATATTAATTACTTGACACTGCAGCCGTTGTAACATCAAGTTGATCTTTTGATGGATCTTCCGTGGTACAGTATCTAGTTTGTTACATTTTGCACTTAGTTGTAAAAATGCTGCGAAAACCAAATCTCTTTTCAAATACGAGGTTAGCAGGGTAGGTTTTGTGTCAGTTTGTGTCAAAACTCACGGAAAACCTAACCTGATAACCTCTAATTTGACATAGACTTACAGTGCCACCAACATATTATTCATACGTTGTATAACCAAACTAAAACTAGCTGTACAGTTTTCTGTGCAACCGATGATACAATCGAAACCATTGTGTTTAAAAGATTGGAGAGATTTTAATAAGTACTGGATATCTACTATCCTTCTACTAACACCATCACTTGAATCACTAAAAACATCAACTCGCTTTTTACGCTCTACCAAAGGCGCCTGTTTTAATTGCTTCTTGCGACTTTTTGAGTGGGACAAAATACGCACCGCGTTTGCTTCCCATTTCTGTTTTAATTTAAATGTAACAACACAAATCATGAACAATCACGACTGAACAAAAATTGCTAATGAAATTAGAGATAAACAACTTGTGATTTTATATTTCAGGTACCTACCTACTAATTGACATTTTGAGGTGAGGCTACAACAATTACAAATTAAATAGGCACCATATTATTTAAATTTTTCTCTAACCGCTGAAATATGAGTCTATATTTTTAAATTATTTATTATATTATTTATAATAAAAGAAGGTTATATAGAAGGTTTTTACTAGTAACCATAGCAATTGTACTAAACAAAGTTCTATATTTGCACAAGTTAAAATATGAAAATAATTGACTTCTCACGTGATACGTTACATTAATTTAATTATTTCCACTTACAAGCTGCCGAATAAGAAATATTATGTTACATTTGTACAAAATATGAGTTTTTGGAACTTGTTTGTCCCAAAAACATGCTTTTTTAAACTAATGAATTAAATAACTATTTCGTCACTTGTAAAACAATATACTATTATGTACTAGGTAAAATAGAAAAAAAATCGACGTTGCAACAGACACGACACATTAATTTAATTATTTCCACTTAAAAGCGGTTGGAGAAAATATATTATTTTTAATTTATACAAAAAATGAGATTTTGGGACTCATAAGATTGCGGAACTCCGCTAACTCGTCGTCCTAAAAACGTGCATTTTTTGTACCTCGAAACAAATAACTATATGCAACATACTTACTACACTTTAGAGCAAGTTTATATCCTCGGATTAAAATAAATGTTTTAACATATTCGTTTTTGAGTTTTTCCTAAATCTGAGGCTGTAAAACGGGCCTTAGTCTATTCGAGTGATTTAATAAAATCTACAAATACAGCAAGAGGTTTGAAACCCATCATACCATTAATAAGGTATTATTTATCATACGAGACAGTAAATAGCAATTAGTGCATGTATTATTATGATACATAAAGATCAGTTATTAAATAAGAATTAAAAGAAATATATTTGGAAGATTAATACAATCAAATTTAGAAAATTTTGAGTAAGATTGTTGGTAAGTTGAATTGAGTAATAGAAATTAAATTTGAGACAATTTATAATTAATGTTGTTAAGTTATAGCAATTGAGCATTCAATCAGAGTGGTGAAAGTTAATATGAAAGATAAGATATTGTTATCATGTGACAAACATGAGTACTACTAGAATATATCATGTAGTAGGTAAAACTCAGAACATTTAATTTTAAAAAGAGTGCATTACTAATTGTAACTAACATAATTTTAACATTTGTTTAAGATAGTGATAATAACAAACGCATAAAATGTAGACATATTTAAAAAAATATAATTTTCTACTAATTGAAACTGGAAATTTAGCCTTTATTTGTATAAATAATTTGGTTGAATACAAATAAAAAGGTTTTTAACAAACCTGCGAGGTGAAATTAAGTGAAAATATAATTATGAAATGATACAAGTGTGGAGTCATTGAAAAGATAATGGAATATGGTTTAATTAGATGCAAGTAAGAAGAATAAAATAATATTTAATTAGAATTGGATGATTTACTACATACAATGAATGAGTTATACTAATTAATGGATTTGGTGAACGGATCAATCATTTGAAGGGAGTTGCCAGTGTAGATGATTGATTTGGGTTAGTTACTACAAGGTAGGAGCTGAGGACAATGGGACATTCGTTTGGATACCATCTGTTAGTGGAAACTTACCAGGAAGCTGTTAGATTGACGGTCGCGTACAGGAGTGTAAGGACCGAGACTGTATCTGCAGGAGCCCAGGGTTTTGACGTGTTGGAGTTGGTTGCGTGGTTGGAAGAGCATCGAGGTTAGGCTGTCAATGCGCTTAGCTGTGAACGTCAGGAGCAGTGGTATTTAATATGAATAGCAGTGAAATAAGAGGAAATCAGGTTGGTCTTAATTAGTTCTATAAAAGAATATTGAATAAGAAAAACAATTAAATGAATGAAATAAAAATAACACAGTACTTACTTTGGTGATCTGAGTCATTGATTTGTGAATAGAAGAATATTTGTCAATTTTGATTTGATTGTTGTTTGATAGTTGTTTAAAGTCAAAATGACATTTAGTAGCAGTAAATAATAAAAATCCTTATAAAATTAAAATATGAAAGAACAGATAACTAAATTAACGACCCACACCCTTTTAAGAGTCTCAAATGCATTACATAATATTAAAGCAATTAAATGAATGGCTTGTAAAATACAATAAGCCAAGCCACCAATGCAGTATATAGGGAGTAGAAATGCTTTACGCACCATAGGGATTTCAATAGTAATTGTTTCATATGATAATATTTGCTTTCCTAATTATTTTAGAGCAAACTTGCAAATAGGTTTTTTGTAGAGCAAACAATTCTGCATCCATTTATGCCATCATTTTTCTCATTTTAGGTCAGAAAACCTAATAATAAAATAAACTAGAATTATAATTTTTTCAGAAATCAGTGCAAATTGTGAAGTGGTGGTATGCTGGAAGCAGATCAGGTGCAATAAGTGCCATTGTTGCAGCTACATTTGCTAGATGCAAACAAATAAACAGCAATCTAATTTGTTGGTGCTTTGAAATGCTTCAATAATTTCAAGGCACCACTGATTTGACTAAAAATGGCAATTTTATTTCTTTAAATTATCGGCTTTCCGAAATATAAAATGACAAATGCTGGCACAAATGGATATAGATTTTTTTTATCTACAGAAAACTTCCATACAAGTTTGCTCTAAAATAATTAGGAAAGCAAATATCTTCATATGAAAACATTGCCATTGAAATCCATATGTTGCGTAAAGCATTTCTACACCCTGTATATACTTGATATGCCCTAATTACTAATTAATGTACATTCATACCGGTATCTATTTTATAATAGGAATATGTATTGCTAGTTTAGTCATTTCCGATCGAAACTAATTCATTTAGACAAGAAAATATGTAACTACATATTAAAAATACATAAATGAATTGTATGAGAGTCGGAAGGCAATGCAATATTAAAAATGTGGAACAAAATTCCACCGAAAACGATTTGGTATTTAGTACCAAGAAACATTTTAATCGGCTTAACTTTCCAGTTCTTAATTTTTCTTGAGTCTCGAGTCATACACAAACAATTAGTCCTATTTTAAGTAAATCCAGTCTTAAAACTTTAGCTGTTCTTTAATCAATAACATATAGTTTACAGGAACTAATAAATTTAAGAGTTAACTTAAAAATACAATTCTGAACACAATTTTCGCTAGACAATAGATAGCCTTGACGATTGCAATTATCGACCAGAGTGCGGCATCTTTTTTTAAATTTTTGAACAGAGTATAGCAAATTATGCACAGTCTGTGGCGAGACCCCCTGTATGTCATAGTAGTTCTATTCAATTACATTTGATCTATTCTAACTTGATTGGTAATAATGGTGGTTTGTGTAGTAACTCACCAGTATGTTTGCTGCTAGCCCGTTCTCTGAAACTGAGTAGGTGACTTCTTCCAATTTCGCGTTATTCCATATAAGTAAAAGTGTTAGAACTCTATATGAGAAATTGGTTATAATTTTGGTTATAAATAAACAACTTAACCTAACTAAAGTTAATTTTGGGTTTTGTTTTTAGATATAGAGTTTAGTTAATCCAAACTCATAATTTTTGTTTTAACGATGGCCGTTAAACATGAATTCGATCATAATTTGCCCTATGCAATGGCCAGCACATTACACGAACCACTAAATGAAAACGACGTAGTTGCAAATTTACCTATAAAGGGAGAGGTCATTGAGGACACTATCAAATTCGATGATCACAGATTGATTATTAAACAGGAGGAATTAAATATAAAAGAGGAATTTCTTGCTACAGGTGCAACGAGTGGAAGTCTCTTAGAAGAGCAGTTTGTTTGCAAGGTCTCTGAATATAAACCAGCAGACAAGAGTAATTTCTTGGAAAATACGACAACTCATACGGAAGAATCCTACTCGTGTGCCTTTTGTGAATACAAAACTGCCCAGAAATGTAACTTAGCTAGACATATGAAAACCCATAAAGGTGGAAAGCGTTATTCTTGTTTTGTTTGCCAGTATAAAACGGCAAAAAAGAGTGAATTAGTGAAACATATGAAGATGCATTCTGGAGAAAAACATTCCTGTTCTATTTGCGACTATAAAACGGCATATAAACGTAGTTTAATAAGACATATGAAGACGCATACAGGAGGAAAACCTCATTTATGTACTATTTGTGGCTATAAAGCAGCACAGAAAACTACTTTAGTTTTTCATATGAAGACGCATTTTGGAGAAAAACAATCCTGTTCTATTTGCCACTATAAACCGGCATATAAAAGTAGTTTAATAAGACATATGAAGACGCATATAGGAGAAAAACCACATTTATGTTCTATTTGTGGCTATAAAGCAGCACGGAAAAGTACTTTATCTTATCATATGAAGACGCACACAGGAGAAAAACCGTATGCATGTTCTATTTGTGAGTATAAAACAGCACACAAACATAATTTAGTTGAACACATGCGGACACATACAGGAGAAAAACCATATACATGTTCTATTTGCGAGTATAAAACAGCACACAAACATAATTTAGTAAGTCATGTGAAGTTTCATACAGGAGAAGAACTGTATACATGTTCTGTTTGTGATTATAAAGCAGCACAGAAAAATACTTTAGTTGAACACAGGAGGACGCATACAGGAGAAAAACCGTATACATGTGCTATTTGCGAGTTTAAAACAGCAAGAAAAACTAATTTAGTTAAACACATCACAATACATACAGGAGAAAAACCTTATCAGTGTGCCGTTTGCGATTATAAAACAGTAAGGAGACATGACTTAATTTATCATATGAAGACACACACTGCTGGAAAGCTGAGGGGCCAATCGGCAAGGATTTAAGTGTACAGAAGATATCCTTGCGTAAAAAAATTTCTGAATCTCCTTCAAATATCCTCAGACCTTCCTAGACTACAAAGATTTTGGAGGGATATCCCGAGATTTCTCCGGATCTCCTGAGATCTCCCCAGAACCTCTGAGATTTTCCTCATGTCTCCCAAGATTTCTCGCAAATACGTAATTTTTCCCCGAGATCTGTAATTTTATCAAATTCTCTGTATCTATGTATTAATATTTTTAGTACCTAGTGCAAGAAAAGTTTGTATGCTTACTAGGCTTACTATTACTATTCACATTGGATATTGTTTTCTTATTTCCCAAAATCATTAATTTTTACAAATACATTTTTTTTATTGCAGACAAAATTTGTTATTGTTTCCTACTTGTGCGTCCACAAAACATATGTAGCAGGCTAGATATAAAAAATACCTAATTACAACAAGTTATTTTCTGGCATACTGTGTAATTAAAACGATACATCAATAAAACACTCAAATGAAAAAATCATATAAATTCTTAATAACAGGAAACAATACATGAATTTCAGTAAACAACTGCAAACCGTAATCTTATAAGAGGTGATTCCGCCGGTCGGCGGTCGCCGGCCGTCCAAACCGTAAGCACTGGCGCGCGCACATGCCGACCGCGCACAAGTGGCGACGCAGCAAGCATTTGTATTGTTAACGCTGGCAGGGCCGGACGTTGGCTGGCTACCAGCTTAAACAAGCATTTTTATTGTTAACCGTTTTTTTACGCTGGCAGGGCCAGACGTAGGCTGGCCAACGCGTTCTAGTAAAAATATATAGTTATAACTAGAGTACCTTGATGTCAATTTAATGTATTTGTCCTATAACAGGTTACTGAAAGTTCGTTGTCCCCTTTCACTCTAAAGTACTTTAGAATGAGAGGGGCAACGATCTGTTCGTACCCTAGTAAAGGACAAATACGTCAAATTGACATCAAGACACTCTAATTATAGCTACTACAATAAATCGAAAATAAACATGTGTTCTATACTATTACTAAGTAGCCCTACGTACAGTCGTGTTTATTAAAGTGTTGTACAGCATTTGTACTTTGTCAATATGAATTCATTACACAAAGTTAAAAAAAGTGGTGTATATAGAAATATTTTGAAAGTGTACATTCAGGTCTACCTAGTGAATGATACAGTGTGAGCCTTTGTTGGTGAAAAACACAACTACCAATAAACTTATAACTAAAGCTGATAATTATATGCACTCAAATGTACGAAAATATGCGCATATATATGCATACATTTTGTTGAGTATATGCACCCAAAGTTATAATATATGCACAAATATGCTCTAATTTTTTTGAAAATAAGTAGGGTATTCTAAATAATGTAAAAATTTCAATTATTTTGTATGAGTATATTTATTTTTCTAATTTTTATTCAGAGACGTCATCCATTTTAACGTTTGAGTATATAAACATGGACTGCCAACACCAACTTTACGTTGTAGGGAACATAAAAATGAGATTTCCCCTAACCCCACCAGACTGTTTGTCAGGTCATTTTGGTATTTTAATTAGCCACCTAGGCTTTAGGGCAGCGCGCCCGTATGCTAAACCCTTTTAGTTACTTATTTGGCTCCATCGCCTAATTCCATAATAATGATTTTGCACATATTTGGCCCCAAACGCAGTATTTCTCGTCAGTTGGAGCACCCCTTTGCTTGTACTTTGGCAGCCGGGTGTTATCGCTCGCAAGAATTCCGAACCTTCTAGAAATCACGCCGTTGAGGCGCCTCGCCATTGGCTGTCTTTGTTACCGGAATTTATTTGTTTTATGGAACGCATCGCCATTGGCTGTCGAGAGTCACGTGGTAACGCCGTTTTGGCTCACGCCACGGCAGGGGTCGTAACACTGCTTGCTTGGGAAGTTCAGCTCACGCCGTTGATCAAGGAAGTCGCAGAGTGTGCCGTTTCGCGGCGTTCCCGCCATTGGCCAGCCTGTTTTTCCCGTCTCGTGCTGTTTCAGCGAAGGTTGTGTAAATTGCCGTTGTTTGTTAGCACCGTTGCTGTGAAAGCCTTCCTATTTCCTGTGCTGTTACAGCGAATATGCCATAAACTGTTTCGCCTTTAAAAGGTCGCTTGTGATTGTGCGAGTGGCAAGTCTTTACGTCAAAGCGTGGGTGTGTGATGGGCTTCACGGGGCCAGTTCTGCGTTTGTGAGAAAGGGGGTTTTCCCTTTGCAACTCGCTGTTTTCGAGAATCTTTCTAGGCAGGACGAAGTAGGCCTCTTTGCCGCCGTAAGTGTGCTCTCAGGAGAGCGTCCTAACGCCGCCATCTTGGCGGATTCCAGCCCGTTTACCCCAGATGCCGTATTTCGGCGATTTAGCTGCCACAGACTGCCGCCTCCTACCGACTGACTGCACGCAACTCTCATAGACCGTCTACGGACTAAGGTATTTGTAATTACAACCATTTAAACATACTAACTGTCGCTTGTGCGAGCGTTGGTGATTTCGTGCTCAACTTTGTGTGGGCGGATGCATGCCCCCTTGCTTGCTTGTCGCGGCTTTTAATGCCGGTTTGAGGCCACCATGCTTCACGACGCTACTTTGGTAGCCTACTAGTAAGTTCATATGCGCGAGTTTCGCGTCTCATCGCCTAAATAGCTAAAGAACTCTGCGCCTATGTTTTGGTGTTACGTTTGTGCTAACTTTTAATTCAGTAACGTTAGGTGCGCGAGCTTCGCTATATTGTACCGATTAATACCTAAATGGAATCAACGCCTCGCCGTGCTGAGCCTGGCGCGCCCTAATCTGTTCGAGCTCTTTGTTTATGTTTGCGAGGGCTTTGTGCTTTGCTTATCAGGTGTTAACCGCAGCCAACGACTGCGTGGGCGACGTAGCAGGGGCTGGCAACTATTCCAAATTCGCATGCTTTAGTGAGGCTATGTTAGCCCCTCTTCCTGGTCAAATATTGCAGTCACGCTGCCCCGCTGCCTAACGAGTTAGGCCTTCAATTAAATCGTCGCGCATTTGTGCGGCGTCGTGCTTTGCTGCTAGCTACACTGCTCCCGTTGCCTTTGCAGGTCGGAGTCTGTTATCGCGAACTAACGCGCCCTTTTCCGGAGTGCGTATTTCTAAACTGTACTCTAATATGTAAAGTGTCGAGCCCACTGCGGCCGACCACCCATAGTGTGTTGTTTACTAGCATAGCGCGTCCATCAGCTGGTGCTTAACGTAAGCAGTAACATAAGCTTGGCGGCACGATTTGCTGCCCAGATGTAGTTATCGACCAATAGACGCATATTTAATTAAGGGACGTATTATTCCTATTCGACCTGTGCATGCTTTGTTTCAGATAGCGCCTTTTACAGTGTAAAGATTGGTGTACGGCGAGACGTGAGAGATCAGAGCGTGCAGGTAGGTCCAGTGGTTGCGCAGTCTCGGCTCAAAGAGTCCCAATATTACCATTCCAGTATTTGCGATTACGAAATTGTTACTTGAGCTTGCAGCTCATGAGAATTCTTATCGACGGAGTATCTTGAATACTTCGCTCCCGTTTAACCGCCCAGGCCCGGTTATTCGGGTTAAGACAGGCCTGGTGGCGCCCTCATTACTTTACCGTTAGTTACCGACCTTCTGGCCGTTACCCTCAGATAATCTCGTTAAAGGACCCGCCCATCTCCACTGAAAGTCTAGCTCGGCCTAACTTGTTGCGGCGTGGGTGGCGGCCTAGGAGATATTTAGTCCCGATTTCGTCAGTTGCGGCCCGCGCCGGCCGTTTCGTTATTGTATGAGCCGGTGCGGTGTCGTAAAGACAGTTTAAGACCGTAACATGTTATTCACCCATCACTCTTGAAATGGGAAAGGGGGGGTTGCTGGCAGTCTATGTTTATATAATCAAAGATTTTAACAGGGACTTTCCCTTTCCTCTGCTCATTTCGATATGCACACTGTAGTCCAGCGGCAGAATGTGAAAATATATATCTCAAGACACATAAAAATTTTATTAATAAATTTAATAAAATAGTAAATTTTACAAAAAAAATCTCAAAAAGTTCTTCATACATTACAAATTATTGCTAAATATAACCAAATATGCAAAATCCATAAAATATGCTCAAAAACGTATAAATATGCAAAATATGCAAAATGAAACTTGGCTTAAACGATTTGTTTTCACATAATTAGTATACATATGCAGAAAGCTTCACCGGCATATGAATTATACAAAATATGCATTTGCCATATGATATCAGCTTTACTTATAACTGTCTCTGTACAACGGATTTTTGAACACGACTGTACATAATGAAGGTAGTGGTAAAAATAACTTAAACATTACTTATATAAAAATACAGCCAAAAACAATCAAATTCTTAATAACGGTAAACAAAATATTAATTCTATTATGCTGCAATGTAAGCAAGTAAAATAAATAAAGCTCCGAAGTTATTTAAACTGAATTAACATATGAGCAAATGAAAATGAAATCAAACTTGGCTTTGAAAATTAAAACATGTCGATTATTAATTCACATTACGTTGATGTTCTGGAATGAAATACACATACATAACCTCAACCATTGCATAACTGTCACTGATTGTCATGTCAAGGAAAATTGACATAAAAACCAACACTTTTAATCAATGTTACATCTACTCTATCAATCATTTCGATTATAAAAACCTTTTGTTCTTGGTTAAACATGTGTAATTTAAAATTTGACTATTATAATAACTGTCACTTTTAAATTAAAAGCATCAGAAGTAATAGAGCACATGACTTAAGTTTTTCAGAGCCAAGCTTGATTTTGTTTTAATTTGCTCACATGTTACTTAAATTCTTGCAAAAATATTTCTGGGATCACTCCTTCCAATGGAAAATGAACTAGAACCAGTCAACTCGATAGGACCATAAAAAACAAACTTATTTTCAACAGTTTGAACGTCGTCTGTGGTCAAATAAACTGGTTTAAGTTCTCTTTCAAAAATTTCATTTCACACTCAGAATCACTAAGCAATTGTAAGATGCGTCCTATGTGCCAACAGTCATCATAATAGGTACACTGCATAGTACCTTGTTGCCTTTAATTTCTTCTTCTGCACATGTTCTACCATCTTCGATTATCAGTATTATCAAAAACACTATCACCACTCTCTTCGTACACAACTGTGTCATCATTCTCAAACGATTCAGATTCATCCTTGTGTCTACTGCTTTACATCGAGTTTCTGATTTAACTTTGACTTTCGTAAATTTAAAAGATTTCAAATGCTTTTGGAAATAGTTTAAAACAGTATCCTTAACAAATAGTTTTTCTTTATGTTCATTAACTGATAATAACATAATCTCACTGTCGCTAATAGTAAATTTGTACTGGTTTAGATTACACACACCGTGCATGTTCCTTTTTGACAAAATAAGCTCGCCATCTATATTTATACTATACCAAGTAGCCAAACACCCTATTCCTTTTTAATGGTGGTTGTAGGCACAATTGTTAATGCGTAATCGATAGAATATTGCCTTTGACGACTAGTACCTGCAAAGTAGGAAAACTTCAATATACTGCCTATAAGGAATGGTAAACAGCCAGCAGGAATACAAGGAATATTATTATTAGAAGCAGAAAATACACCCCAATCTCCAACCTTAATTGATTGTAAGTGTTCTGGAAGTTTATTCGAACTGCTTATACAAATTATTATCAGTGACAATATCAGAATAGTCTTTTAAGATTTAAATTTGTCAAAGGCCACTTTGTGTTCTTGTGTTTACTGAACAGATCATAGTTGTGGATATTTTCATAAAATTCACATTATCTATATTCTAATAATGTTGTATCGAGAGATCCAAAGAAACTGTTCCTCAGCGAGCTGAGAAATTCAACGTATGAATAATATGTTGGTGACACTGTACGTCAATGTCAAATTCGAGGTTAGCAGGTTAGGATTTGCGTCATTTTGTGTCATAACTGACGGAAAACCTAACCTGATAACATCGAATTTGACATTGACGTACAGTGTCACCAACATATTATTCATACGTTGAATTTCCACAGCCCACTGAGGAACAGTTTTTTTTTGGATCTCTCGATACTAAAACTAGGAATTCTCAATTTAATATATAGTCCATTTACTTGACATCTGCACTGTCAGTGTCAAATTAAAAAAAAATGTCTTGACTATACCTCAAAAATAATGTGTTTTTTATTAGACTGTACAGTAATTTAATTGTTAAAATGTGAAAAATAGCAGTGGTGCCAACATGATGTCAGTTTGACAGTGCAGATGTCAAGTAAATGGACTATACCTGTTATTTAAATGTGTTATGATACAAAGATTTTAAATTTTTTGTTGTGTACGTAATATACATTTGCAAACAAATGCAGAATACAATTATTTTTCACTGACTATTTCCCACATCTCTTATTATGCAATGAAAAGCCATGCTTTTTCAAAATTCAACCAATCGTGTGTTTTTGTAGTGGCAAAAAATCGAAATTTTCCCTTGGGATTTTGTCAGTTTCTTTTGCCACTTGCATCCACGGCAACCACCAAATATGTTGCTTTAATCAAGGTGGTATTTAAGAAACGTCATTTAAACTGTCACTGCGCATCAGTATAAATGTCAAAATGAACCGATATTTGGGAAATAGTCCACAAAATGTATTTCGGGCTCATGATTTTGCTCGGAAAATGTTTTACTCACGATTTGTTGTTTTTTTGGCAATGCCCCTCGACAAACTAACTTTGACAAATTCCCTCGCCTTCGGCTCGGGAATTTGATCAAGTTAGTTTGTCTTGTGACATTGCCAAAACAAAATACTTTCGTAAAACATTTTTACCGGCAAAAGCATTTGCCCTTAATACATTATTACTGAAAGTCTCAAAGAAAAACAGCTATAATAATAATTAATATAATTTTAGTGTGTGAGAATATGAAGATTGTTAAATAAGCTATTAGATAGATATTGAGTATCTAATCACTCATACAGCTATTGTATACATATTTGGCGCTAAAAATTTACCGGGAAATTTACAACCACGCGTGGTTAACTTTAATATCAATAATAAATAATAGTACACCGTTTACTTACAATCATAATAATATCTGCACCTTTCCAGTACTTAATATCTTCTTGCTTAAAATGTTTTTCACAAACACCGTCATTTTCACCAATAGGGCGATCGAATCTGGAATCGTGCGACTCCATAGAGTTAACAAGATATAGACACCTTTTCTGGATTTGATTTATATCCTGACATGCAATTTGGTACAAAGCACTTATTGTTCACCATTTCTTAAATTAAATAATTAGTTTCCACCGCTAATTAAACAATTTCTACAGGCATTTCATATACGCATGAACAAAAATAGATAGTATGTCATACGCGGGCATCTGCTGGAATTTACGTTAAGTTCGAACGTTAACGGAACCGCATCCGTACACCCACGGTATAGAGAGATCCTTCACCTTCTCTTTATACATCGAGGTAACCGGTACCAATTTCATCATCCCCCTCTTACCCAAAGGCTTGCAAATATGCAACACATCTTACAATCCAGAATCAACTTATTGCAAAACTAGTTTTTTCAGTAAAAGAGGATCACGACATAAGGATACACTTTTTAACAAAAGCTAGTTTCTGGATTGTAGATTGCAAACCTTCAGGGGTGAAAGATAAAATGGCTACTCTGTATATACAGTGTATTTCACTTTTCATCTTTACCATTCAACATCTTTCTTATTTATTTTCTGATCCATTTCAAATTTAAATACCCTTTAATATGGTTAGTTTCAGTATATATTATATTTATATATTAATCACAAGTAGGTCAACCAGTGGTATCAGAGCCAGTTACTGGCTCTGAGTGGTATTAAGGTTACTAAATCATAAAGGTACCGCCAACTGTGCAAACATGTATCTTTTGTCTCTTTTAATTTGGGGTAAAGCTATCAGTTGTCTCACTTTCACTCTCACGTTCTTACAATGTTCTGTCCTTTTTAATTTGGGGGAACAAAATCTTGGAATGGAATGGCGGTAACTTTATGTATTTAGTGACCTTAAGTGGTATCAAGGCCGACTATATTAAATGTATTACATTTAATATAGTCGGCCTTGGTGGTATTAGAGTCCCTGTATATAAAAGAGTTGGGACATGTAGGGTTACTTGTTTTGGATCCACAAACCATGGAGTATCTGATTTTTGCCGATTTTAAACTTTATGCATATTTCTTTCAACTAAAATAAATGAAAGATATCTGTGCTACATCACATGGTCCTTGATTTGTGGATCCAATGGCTCAACTCTTATTACATATAGGAACTCTAGGTGGTATTAGAGTCCCTGTATATGAAAGAGTTGGGACATGTAGGGCGACTTGTTTTGGATCCACAAACCATGGAGTACCTGATTTTTGCCGATTTCAAACTTTATGCATACTTCTTTCAAGTAAAACAACTGAAATATATCTTTGCTACATCACATGGTCCTTGACTTGTGGATCCAATGGCTCAACTCTTAATACATATAGGAACTCTAGGTGGTATAGAGACATGCTGCCCCCTACCGTAAAAATTATTTACTAAAAAAGGTACGAGACTCGGCTAATTTGAACGAGAACGTTGCGAAACATTTGGCCCTTCCGCTTCAACGGAACTGTGAGTCACGACCACAATCCCACGAGTCTGGAGTACGACCTACGGGGCGCGGTGTAATATTTACGGCCACTCAGCAAGTTCACGTTGACACTTTATAAGTGACGATTTTTGACGCATGGGTAACTTTTGTATTAAAGCACATTAAAAGATCGGCATTTTTAAATTTGTTTTTTTTTAGATGAACGAAAGATATGAATAGAAAATATACGTTTTTCACTAAATAGACGATTTTATAAGAAAGAAAATAATAATTATCCCAACAACCTCATAAATTCTCAGTTTCGATTAGGTATTTGAAATACCTATTTTATAATCATCATCCATCCAAGATTAGGGGTACACTAGTAGGTCGATTAATGATAATTCACTCTTATTTAATTACTCATGAACAATTGCATTTTAATTTGTGATCCGTCATGTTTAACACATATTGTTGATTTTGTCAGATATAGGATAGAATACAATTTTTGGTTCACAGTAAATTGTTCTTAAGAAGAAACACATAATTGGAAGATTTAATAAGGAAGGCCGTATTTCTATCATGACATTTATTAAACCTTTTTAATTTTTTTATGGAAATAAAAATTACAGAGTAACTTACCTGATATAATGTATCTTTCTGGGTGTGTAGACGGTTATTTTCAACTCCGAAATGCCTAGGAGTTGTCAAAACAGTCAATATAAAACTGCAAAAAATCTTCGATCTATAAACATGAAAAATGTGGAAGTTCCACGACTAGATAGATGACCAGTCTTTGTATCGAACAAATATTTAAGTTTATTTTGATTAGGTACAGCTGCGGAAATATAAAGCGGGACACTAAAATTTGTCTAAGTTAAATTGTCTGAATGAATTCATTGTTGGTGCTATCCCAAGTTGCTTATATTGCATCAACAAGTTCTTTTTGGTTCATTGGTATGTGGTAAATAGGATTTCATGAACAATTAGGGAGGAAAAATTGCAATATTCAAATTGTGAAAAATTGTCTTACATGACTTGTCCCGGTTTATGTTTCCGCGACTCTACCTAGTTCTTAAGAAAAACTACAGAGAACCGAACAATAGTATATTAAAGTATGAGTGGATAACAAGGTCTTTAAAACACGCGCGGGTTTTCGAGCACGACGGCGTAGCCGGAGTGCTCGAAACAGAGCAAGTGTTTTAAAGACCAGTTATCCACGAATACTTTACGCTATTTTTTATTATACCTCCAATACTGGAAATAAATTACGCACTAAATACTTAGAAATAATTTTTGTCGTGATAAATCGAGAGGGCATAATAATATTCCTACTATAGTTACGAGAATTATTTACGTTTTTGTCGCATCCATGTCCGTTGTTGCATTCAGTCGTTTCCTTGACAACCTTTAAAGCTCGGCGAGCTTTAATCGCCTGTATTCGCACGCTCAGGCGTGCTTTAAACGGCGATTCTGATGCAAGTATAATAAAAAACTTATATTTCGAAAATAACAATATAACATAGTCACAAACCTTACAAAAACAACACATATGATCTCGTTTTAGACTTACATATGTTATCTTTGTAGTGGTTTATATTTATATAAATATATGTATATACAGTGTCCGCCAAAAAGTCGGCATCTTATGGGACAAATTTTTATTTTTGATTTTTCAAAAAACTGTTTACGTCAATGATTTGTTCTTGTCTAAAAACCTATTTAGCCCCTATCATATATACCGAGTTACTGTTATTTATTTAGAAAATAGAGTTTTTCGAAATTGTCAAAACCCAAAGTGTTGTTTTTTTCAGAAATTAAGTAAGATTTCAATGAGATTTTTTTAGAGTGTGTTATTTTTAGCTAACTGTCAATGCCAGAAAACCCCCAAATTTTTTAACTTTAGTTAAAAATAGTTTTTTCAATTTTTTAAATATTTTTCAAAATTTCACATCCCAAGACTTAATATTAAGGTTCCAATTTTATATGTGAACACTTTAAAGATTTGTAATTCGGAAAAATAATATAAAATGTTAATTAGGCAATTCTTTAGATTTTTTATTATTTACCGAAAAATAGTACGTTTGCATAATGTTTACGGTTTTTTTATTATACCTGCATCAGAATCGCCATTTAAAGCACGCCTGAGCGTGCGAATACAGGCGATTAAAGCTCGCCGAGCTTTAAAGGTTGTCAAGGAAACGACTGAATGCAACAACGGACATGGACGCTACAAAAACGTAAATAATTCTCGTAACTATAGTAGCAATATTATTATGCCCTCTCGATTTATCACGACAAAAATTATTTCTAAGTTTTTAGTGCGTAATTTATTTCCAGTATTGGAGGTATAATAAAAAATAGCGTAAAGTATTCGTGGATAACTGGTCTTTAAAACACTTGCTCTATTTCGAGCACTCCGGCTACGCCGTCGTGCTCGAAAACTCGCGCGTGTTTTAAAGACCTTGTTATCCACTCATACTTTAATATACTATTATGCAAGGCGCTTTATAGAAGAAATATTTTTCAATTCGAATTAACATTTATTTAAATGGCTTCCAGAAACTCTAATTTAGCCATGATAATGAATTACTGTTCTTTTACAGTTTGTTGTCTAAATGAGGATATTTTTCTTTATCCAATTTACATGTTCTACAAAATCTCTTCATTTAAACAACTGTAAAAAACATCTACAGGATTTTGGTAACAGTAATTCATTAACAGGGCTAGATTAGGAGTTTCTTGAAGCCATTTAAATAAATATTAATTAGAATTGAAAAATATTTCTCCTAAAAAGCGCCTTGCATAAAAAACGTAAAAATTATGCAAACATACTACTTTTCGGTAAATAATAAAAAATCTAAAGAACTAATTAACATTTTATAGTATTTTTTCGAATTATAAGCCTTTAAAGTCTTCACATAAAAAAATTAATTTTAATATTAAATCTTGGTATGTGAAATTTGGAAAAATATTGAAAAATTTGAACAACTAATTTTTAGCTAAAGTTAAAAAAATTAGGAGTTGTCTGGACTTGAGATTGTTCAGTTAGCTAAAAATAACACACTCTAAGAAAATCGTATTGAAATCTTACTTAATTTCCGAAAAATGGCACTTTTCGAATTTTGACAATTTTGAAAAACTCCATTTTCTAAATAAGTAAAAATCACTCAATATATATGGTAGGGGCTAAATAGGTTTCTAGACAAGCACAAATTATTGACGTAGTAAATAGTTTTTTTGAAAAATCAAAAATTAAAATTTTTCTCATATTATGCCGACTTTTTGGCGGACACTGTACACAAAACACAAGAAGAAATAGTCATTAAACTAAAAACACTGTCTTTGATAAACATATGCTTTACTAGTAAGTCAGAATTTTCACAGCACTACACAAACTGCACCGAACGATTCGAAAACATACGTGACTAAACAAACGAATCATGGGAAAAACTGAAATCAGCTGTTTGGCAAAATATTGACAATAGTATATTGTTTAACGAGTGACGAAAGTAGCATTTTCTGGAAAAGAAAGAACAGTTTATCAAACGAGGCGTAGCCGAGTTTGATAATGTTCTCAAGTTGCAGAAAATGCTTTTCGATGAGTAAAACACTATACTCTTTCTATAACCATGATTCACTACTACTGCACTAAAACATTACCGTCCGAGAGCAAGGCTACTTGATGAGACGTCCTGCCAATTTCGTGTTAATTTTTATAACTGCATTTTGCATTTATTACGTTATACACAGTAAATTTACACGTTTTTGTGCTAAATCATGTTTCTCCATTGTGCTTTGTAAAATTAAATTACAACTGTATATGGCAGAATGCATTTAATATCTGAAATTGCAACCACTTACTTTCGTCACTAGAGACGAAAGTTAACGTTATGGGATATTCTATCACTGGTCCCGGAACTGGCGTTTTCGGTTGGGGTAAAACGTGACGAAAGTTGTTCATTTTTAAATGGTTATAGAAAAAAGCATTGACCGAATATCGCGCAGTGTCAGGTTGTCGGGTATGTTCGTCATTCGCTAGTCCTACTTTTTTCCCGCTTCACCTATTTAGCAACGAAACAAACCATGGACTTTTAAAGATCCATCGCCATCTGTCCGTCTTGGTCCAACACTACTGGAAATAGCGCGACGTTGGACTACTTGTGATTAATATACAAAGATATTATGAAATAATTTTACTGTAAACCAGTAGCCTACAACGATCAAATATAAATGCTAAATTTAAAATTCAGAGTAAACCCAATTGAAAAAGTTATTAACAGAAATCACACAAACAGTTCAAATCCACATTTTTACCGAACATTTTTTATGAATTGGTTGTTTTTATTTCAAATAACACATAGTTAACAGGAACTGACAAAGTTAAAGCTTAACCTTAAAATTACAATTCTGAACATATTTTCCACTTGACGCTAGACAGCCTTGACTATAGTAATTATCGACGATAATGCCTTTTCCTTGTTTTTTTATTTTTAATTTTTGAACAGAGTATAACAAGATATGCAAATCGTATTGCGAGACCCCCTATATGTCAGAGTAGTTCTCTTCAAGTACATTTGATCTATTTGATCTTGAATTGTAATAATGATGGTGGTTTGCTGCTAGTCTATTCCATGATACCCATGATAATAAGTTACTTCTTCCAATTTCGTGTTATTCCATGTAAGTAAAAGTGTTAGAACTCAGTATGGGACAGTAATTTGTTAAACATTTTAAAATAAACAGCTTAACCTAACTAAAGTTAATTTGGGGTTTTGTTTTTAGATATTGAGTTTAGTCAATCCAAACTCACAATTTTTGCTGTAACGATGAACGTCAAACATGAATTAGATCATAATTTGCCCTATGCAGTAACCAGCAGTTTTCACGAAACACTAAATGAAAATGAAGTAGTTGCAAATTTACATATAAAGGCAGAGATCGTTGACTGCACTATCAACAACATGGATGATCACAGATTGAATATTAAACAGGAGGAATTTAATGTAAAAGAAGAATTTCTTGCTACAGGTGCAAAGAGCAGAAGCTTCATAGAAGAACAGATAGTTTGTAAGGTCTCTGAATATAAAGTAAGCGACGAAAATAATTTCTTGGAACATACAACGACTCATATGACACAATCCTCGTGTGCCATTTGTGAATATAAAACTGCTCAAAAATGTAACTTAGTGAGACATATGAAAACCCATAAAAGAGAAAAGCGTTATTCTTGTTTTATTTGCAAGTATAAAACGGCACAATAGAGTGAGTTAGTGAAACATATCAAGATGCATTCTGGAGAAAAACATTCCTGTTCCTGTTGTGACTATAAAACAGCATATAAAAGTAGTTTAATAAGACATATGAAGGCGCATACAGGAGAGAAACCTCATTTATGTTCTATTTGTGACTATAAAGCAGCACAGAAAAGTACTTTAGTTAAACACATGAGGACGCATACAGGAGAAAAACCGTATTCATGTTCTACTTGCGAGTATAAAACAGCATACAAACATGATTTAGTAAGTCATGTGAAGTTGCATACAGGAGAACTGTATACATGTTCTATTTGCGAGTATAAAGCAGCACAGAAAAATACATTGGTTGAACACATGAGGACGCATACAGGGGAAAAACCGTATGCATGTTCTATTTGCGGGTTTAAAACAGCAAGAAAAGGTAACTTAGTTAACCACATCACAATACATACAGGGGAAAAACTATATACATGTTCTATTTGCGAGTATAAAGCAGCACATAAAAATACTTTAGTTGAACACATGAAGACGCATACAGGCGAAAAACCGTATACATGTTCTATTTGCGAGTTTAAAACAGCAAGAAAATTTAACTTAGCTAACCATATCACAACACATACAGGGTGTAAACCTTATCAGTGTTCCGTTTGCGATTATAAAACAGTAAGGAGACATGACTTAATTCATCATATGACGACACACACTGCAGGAAAATCGAGGAGCCAATCACCAAGGATTTAAGTGTACAGGAGATATCCTTGCGTAAAAGATTTCCCTGAATCTCACTCGGATATCCTCAGACCTCCCGAGACTACTAAGATTTCCGAGGGATATCACGAGATTTCCTCAGAGCTCTCCAGAACCCCTGAGATTTCCCTCATATCTCCCAAGATTTCCCGCGATTCTCGCAAATATCGGAACTTTTCCCCAAGGTCTCCTGTAATTTTATCAACTTCTCAACATATTTTCATCTATGTATTAATATTTTTAGTAGGTACCTACTGCAAAGAAAAGTATGTATGCTTAATAGGCTCTATGACCCTCTGAATATTACTCTTCACAACATTGCAAATTGGTTTCTTATTTCCCAAAATCATTGATTTTTACAAAGACATTTTTTTATTGCAGAAACAAAATTTTTTATTTTTTCTAGTGTCATCCGCAAAACAACATGTAGCAGGTTAGATATAAAAAAATACCTAATTAAAACAAGTTATTTTTTGGCATATTGTGTAATTGAAACGATACATCAATAAAACACCAAATTGAAAAATCCTATAAATTCCTCAATAACAGTCAACAGTACATGAATTGCAGTAAACAAGAAAAAACCGTAAGAAAAATATACAGTCTGTTCTATAAAAAAGGCCCCGCCTTCTAGCTACTTTATTATTTATTTTAGACCCAATAAACCTTATATCAAATCAAATGGCACATAAAAACCTACATTTTAACACTATCAAAAAAATTTTATCTTCAATTGTTTGAGCGTGGTGACGTCACATGCAATTTTTTTAAATGACACTGTATATATTTTTTGACATTTTCTGGTAGAGGTTTTTTTTTCTCTTTTCAACAATATAAATATTTTATGCTCTTACATAAGAAAATTTTCGAGAAAACATAAAAAACTTTTTTATCGGTGGGAGGCCACGATACAAAACTACAAAGAAAACTGTAACTCAGAAAAACAAAACAATAAACACTTGAGATTATTCTGAAATCTGATAGTTAAAGCGTTTGGCTACTATTTGTTTTGTTTTCTGAGTTACACTTTTGTTTACAGTTTTGTATCATGGCCTCCCACTGTGAAAAAGTTTTTATGCAAGTGCATGAAATATTTATATTGTTGAAAAGAGAAAAAAAACCTCTACCAGAAAATGTCAAAAAATATATACAGTGTCATTTAAAAAAATTGCATGTGACGTCACCACTCTGAAACAATTGAAGATAAAAACTTTTTGATTGTGTTAAAATGTAGGTTTTTATGTGTCATTTGATTTGATATAAGGTTTATTGGGTCTAAAATAAATAATAAAGTAGCTAGAAGGCGGGGCCTTTTTTGTTGAACAGACTGTATAGTTATAACTAGTAGGGTTGCCATATTTCTAAAACTCCAAACCGGGACTCCCAGTAACCCCCCCCCCCCCCCACTATAAAACTTTCAATTGTTCTAATTTTATAATAGCAAATAAAAGTGTCATTTAAAATGGATTTTATTTATTTTTCATACACTAGGAGTTACGTAAATAGTTACAAAAATAAAAGGATTTTTTTTTATAAGTAACCTAATAAGGAACACAAAATAAAATATATAACTCTCAACTTAATATAAACTTATGGAAGACTAGTGAATCACCCGAGCTACGCTTCGGTTCGCTAATTTAAGAGAGATTCAATAATATAAATTTAAAAAAGGATGCATCGACTGGGAATCGAACCTGGGCCGCTTGCGTGGCAGTCGAGTATTCTACCACTGAACTAAGGTGCTTCGCTGAATAAGGCGCTGCTATAATGTTATATAGTGAATCACACGAGCTACGCTTAGTTTCGCTAATTCATCATCATCATCATCAGCGCTTTTTATATCCATTTCTGGATGTACGCCGCCCCTTGACACTTCCATTCTGTGCGGTCCGTGGCAACTCCCATCCACCGTTGACCTGCTGTTGTCATAATGTCGTCCCTCCATCGCGCTCGGGGTCTCTCACGGTTTCTTTTTCACGTCTTAGGTCGCCATTCCATCACCCTTCTATTCCATCTTTCATCTTCCCTTCTTGCCAGATGTCCGGCCCATTGCCATTTCAGCTTTGCGATGCGTTCAGCTACGTCTTCCACCCTAGTTTTGTTTCGAATCCACTCGTTTGTCTTCCTGTCCTGTAGACGTACACCCAACATTAACCTTTCCATTTTTCTCTGCGCTATTTTCAGTCTGTCAATGCTTGCTTTTGTTAGTACCCAGGTCTGTGAGGCATATGTCAGTGTTGGAAGAACACATTGGTTAAAAATCTTCGTTTTAAGATGTTGCGGTATCTCTGATTTAAACACTTGGATTGGCTTTCTAAATGATGCCCATGTCAGTGTTATTCTCCTCCTTATTTCTGCTTTTTGTGTTGGTTCTGATGTTGACAGTTTTTGACCCAAGTATATGTATTCGTCCACCACTTCTATCATTTTCTCGTTCATTTGTATACTTCGTCCATCATTCGCGTTGGTCAATATTTTTGTCTTTTCGATGTTCGTACTTTTTCGTACTTTTTTTGAAAATAAAGACCGGCCTACGGTCTAAGTCTAAAAATTAACAAAATTTTAAGCTATCATACAATTTAATCGGTCCAGTATCTTCGAAGGAGATAGCGAAAGAACATATAAACAAAGAGACCACCGATTTTATGTTATACGAGCTCCTAGGATAATAAAAAGATAAAAACAATCATTTGAGAACTGTCAAAATACACAAGTTGGTAATATTTTTATTCTTTGGTATTATTATTATTATACCACTTGTACTTTTCAGAATATTTTGTCAATTTGTGTAAATCTGTGTTAACCAAAACGTACTTTTAAAATGCATTACAATTCATTTCAAAATTTGCCATTGTTTGAAGAATAACCTCCATCGTTTCATTCATTTGTCTATTGGATGACCATTAGCGAAAATATTCGCTCAACGTTGGCGTTATAAGAAGGAATAGAGAATAGGGAAGGAATTAGGTATTGTTCTGTGGAATATACAGTACATATTCAAGGGTAATACCACAAGTAGTGGATATATTTTTGACAAATATTTTGCTGTTTCCATGTAAATTATTGCGTTTAAATTTCACGAAACAAAATCATATCAAAAATGTCACGAGCCGAAGGCGAGTGACATTTAAGTGTTATTTTGTTGAGTGAAATTTGCAATAACTTTTATGGAAATGGCAAAATATTTAAAATATATACATCCACTTCGAGTGGTATTTGGGACGACTATTTAACAATATTAATACATAACGATTAACTTTATTGAAAAATAATCCAACAATTAATACTCATCCTCAATTAAATTCAGCGGAATACTACTAAAACACAACATTTTAAATTTTTTAACGCAAGCCAAACGTTGTTCACACAGTTTGTTGGTGTTTAGTTTTACGTAACCTAGCGATATCACTAAGGACAGAACATCGTTGCTAAGCGATATTTCGCAACAAGCCTATTTAGTTTTTGAGTACGTACATTGTTTTTTGAATATTTTGCATGGTGCCCAATATTCAGTGTTATACTGCTGTTATTGGTTGAAAAAAGCAAACGTGTGCAATATGATTGGCTTATATGTTATAGTGTTGAATAGTCACATATATCTAAAAATATCACCAGTCCTATCCGTGGCAGGCGTAGGAGTATCGTTAACCATGGACGGCGCTGCGTTGCCACTTTGCGACTTTAAATAGTGTGTTGCAGTAAATTTCTAACTCACAGCTTTAAGTTAAGATGATTTCGGAGGCTTTCACGGCCATTGTCATTAAGTAACAAGCCCCTTACTAAAGTGGGCAAAACTTTGAGTTTTTCGACCACAATAAAGACACGGTCCAATCCCGGAAGTCGTTTGTTAGCTATAAGTTATGTTACAAGTTATCGCTGTAAATTAAATTATCAATTTGTGGATAAAAAGTGAGTAAAATTGATATTCGGTAAGTAGAGTTTAGAAAACGGGACAAATTGCTGTCCCGGTGTCTTTTTTCGAGATATTGGGAAAAACCACAAAAAACGGGACAATCCCGGGAAAACTGGACGTATGGCAACCCTATAACTAGGGTACCTTGATGTTAATTTAATGTATTTGTCCTATAACAGGTTACTGACAGTTCGTTATCCCCTTTCACTCTAAAGTACTTTAGAATGAAAGGGGCAACGATCTGTTCATACCCTGGTAAAGCACAAATACGTCAAATTGACAACAAGGCACCCTAGTTTAAACTGCAACAATAAATTGAAAATAAACATGCGTTTTGTGCTATTCATAAGTAGGCCTACATCATGATACTACTACTACTAAGATAAACTCACGCGGCGATCGAATTTCGTACTACGTTGCGCATGACGTCATTCCGTGACAAAAATCCTGCTTGACGGTATGGAAATGCATTGCTTTAAAGCGGTTTTTATTAATGTTTACTGTTTAGTAGTATATTTTATTATAATATTGATATATTACATTTTATTCAATATTATAATAGTATAAGAGATATTTCTTTTATGATTTAATGTAGGATGTATGGTCCATAATAGAATAAGCACTTAAATAAAGTAGGTAGGTGCTAGATATAATAAATTATCTTCAAAGTTTAGCATTGTATAAAGGTTTTTTTTGTAAAAAAACGATCAATCAAGGATTTTGAATACTAGTGTATTTAAATTTAAAAGTAAAGGAAGATACCATGATACCAACATATGAAGAGTGAAAAGTTTAAGGCTTATTTATTATCAAAAATTATTACTTTAATCTCTAGCGCAAAAAAACGGACTTATATTTTCCAAAATTTAAATAAATATTGTTAATTTTAAAAGAATACTTCTGTAGAAAAATATGAGTGATATATACGAGCATATGTATACTGGGTGTCCACTCTCAAAGTCAAACATAGGCAATCAACATTGTCCATTTGATTTTTAGGAATTTTTCCATTATTTCTATACTAGACCAAGCTCCTTCATGGGGTGTTAGTGCCTCACCATTATTATATCAGTAAATATTATTATTACTAGTATCATTTGATGTGCAACAATTTTATCTTTATATTGATATCACTATCTCTCCTGTAAGTTGAATTGGCGAGTAGGAGTCAGCAAAATCGCTCAATGCAATGTTAGATTCCTATGTTCGAGTTTGAGGACGGACACCCGGTATATATTATTAACTATTTTTTATTACAAGCTTTTTTTGGATTTCTATGGGTAGGTGTTAAAAATTTGTAGTGATAAACAATTTTGTTTAATTTATTAAGTACATATTATTTATTTACATATTATTTACATGTTATTTACTAAATGTACACATTTACACAAGAAAACCAAGTTTTATTAAGACTTATTTTACAATTTTTGTAATTTTTCTCTTCCTCATTTTGGATTTTTCTTTAATATCTCTATTCAATATTCTAATTTTAAAATACATTTTGCATCGAAAGAAAATATGCTTGGCATCGGTACTTAAATTGATAGATTCCGCTAAATCCATTAGGACTTTTTAATAATTTTTGGTCAATTTTAATGACACCCCATTAAAATTGTTAAAAATGAATAAAAGGTACTGCATCACTTTTCAACTTCCATTTATTTTGTGGTAATTCCAACAGTTTCTCTTTGAAACAGTTATCACTTTCTACAAAATGATTTGAACATATTCTTGATGTTTTCACATTAAATTTGTGTTGTTGGTAACAATTTAGAATCCATTGTTCGCAAACATGTTTGTCCCTTGGAAAACTAAAGAAACTGCAATTCGAAACTTTCTTGCTCTTTTTGTTGTTGTTGCTTAAACAACCCATCACTGCACAGTACACCATGGTAATAAATGTTTAATGCATTGCATTGTTTTAATTATAATTTATTAAATTTCAAGCACATATATCTGCAAACAAAACGAATAACACATTAAACACCCAACCGAAACCTTTAACCGCCGTATCAAACTGCCTGCTGCTGTAGAAATTTGTCACGGAGTGACGTCAGGCGTGCGAAAGAGATGGGCTTATCCCATGCGCGTGGGTTTATCTTAGTAGTAGTAGTATCATGGGCCTACATACTTAATGAAGGTAGTAGTAAAAATAACTTAAACATTATATAAAAACACAGCCAAAAACAATCAAATTCTTAATAACAGTAAACAATAGTATATTGTATGTTAAGAGCTGAAAGTGCATTCTTGCCGCATGCGCATGAATATTGCTGGTTGAGGCAAAGCCGAAACCAGGAATCATGCAAAAGCGGCAAGCGCACTTTTAGCTCGAAATATACATACTATTTTTTCGACGACTGAGCATATTATTAATGGAAAATATCATATTTCATTTTATTGCACATATTAATTGACAATCAAGTAAACATTACTGCCGCAGTCTATTAGACATGTGACGCGATTATTTCGACAAATGACGGGCATTTCCATGGAAACATTCGGACGTGGCTACCTATTTTATTTACGCGGAAACCCAAAACGCTCGGCGAGCGGCAAAGTGATGAAAACGCACGCTCAGCGGCAAATGTCAACTTTCTGTTGTCAAATGACAGTGAGAAAAATCTACTTTCGATGTCAGTCGTCGAAAAAATATTAATTCAATTATGCTGCAATGTAAGCAAGTAAAATAAATTAAGCTCTGAAGTTATTTAAACTGAATTAACATATTATGAGCATACACATACATAACCTCAACCATTTCATAACTGTCACGAATTGTCATGTCAAAGAATATTGACATAACAACCAACACTTTTAATAGTATTTTACAGTAGAAGTCCGTTAGGATAGCCTTTACAGCCGAGCCAGAACATTTGTGAGACGAGCTCGAAGAGCGAATCGATTAATACTGGCGAGGCAGTAAAGGTCCTGACGGACGTGTATTGTACAATAGTTTTTATAATACCTACATACAATTCGGTCATACCTATCTTTTCTAATTTATTTTCATCAACACGCTAGATTTGTGTAATAACGTTTTAGAATGATTGAGAGTACGTAGGACGTTGCAACTGTTGTTTAGAAATGTCATTTATTTCCAATTTTGTGTATGGCTGTAAGCAGGTGAAAAACGCCACTTTGACGTTTGGCACACAATTTAGCAAGCCGTGGTCTTTACGGACACTTTTTACGGCCTGCGGCCTGGGATCACTCCTTTCAATGGAAAATGGACTAGAACCAGTCAACTCGATAGGACCATGAAAAATAAATTTATTTTCAACAGTTTAAACTGGTTTAAGTTCTCTTTCAAAAATTGTATTTTACACTCAGAATCACTAAACAATTGTAGGATGCGTCCTATGTACCAACTCTCATCATATTACACTGCATAGTACTCTTTTGCCTCTAATTTCTTCTTCTTCACAGGTTCTTCCATCTTCGATTCACTATTATCAAAAACACTATCACCACTCTCTTCGTACACAACTGCGTCATCATCCTCAAACCATTCAGATGACATGTCCATACTTGTGTCTACTTCTTTACATCGAGTTTTTTAAATTTTGAAGATGGTTTAAAACAGTATGTATGTATTGTATAATCTGTAACCTCATTTACCTTGCGGTGTAGAGGCTGGTGCTTTATGCGCTAGCATCTGGCAGTACAATGCTCAACTTGCCCCAGATTCAGGATACAGAGTTGGAGCGCGCCTTTGATGCTTGGGCAGCAACCACTGTGTGAGGTATCTGTCTTGGTGATGTGTTGACCTCGTTACTCTATCTCTTAGGTCTGTGGTTCTGAGTAGAGCACAGTTAATTTGCTGCCCAACTGTGAATGGTTTCACCGAGCCCGATTTCTTCGAACTGCTTATACAAATTATTATCAGTGACAATATCAGAATTGTCTTTAAGTTTATCAACGGTAATAATGTTAGTTCGGGTGATTCCTCCGACTCTACGTTGATTTTGTTGGCTAGCTGGCTGCTACAAATCCAAAGTATGGCTTTGACGGCAAATTTATCAATCGTTGAATTAATAATATCAATGCATGTGCATTTAGTTCAATGCAAGAATATGTATTGTTTGTTATAAAATTGAGACATGTATAATTATTTAATTTTAGCCAATGCTTCCACAGTCTCAAGAAAAATACACTAAACCCTATTAAATATATTCGTTTACCAGTCACCGTTCTTCTTGAAAAACGAATCAAGAATATATTCTGTTATTTTTAAATAAGTAACTGTCCGGAAATGTAACTTCTTTGATCACGTATCAACACAATAGGAGACTTTATGGTATGCTGTTTCATCTCGTATTATTTTTCTAGATATCCATTATATTACAATTGTTTATATATTTCATTGCCAGTGTAAGCTCAGTAGTTAGAGCATTGGACTGCGGTGCGGAAGTCTGGAGTTCAAATCCCAGAATCGATGCCTGGCGGGCGGCCTACCCAGTCGCTTTAAATAATTGGGACCTGCGTCCGAAAGAACAAGGGGTAATAATACGGTTGTCTAATGCGTGATGCTCACCACATCATCACGAGTCATGAATTTGACACGCGACAGCCGGGTGTGAAAACGAGAATACGGAAGCACTGACCTTTCAGTGCCTCACCATTATTATATCTATTTCAATTTATATTGTAATGGATTGTATATTCGAAGATTAAGTTAATTTATTAATACAAGACAAGGGGTTGATATTATATTAAAAAATGGAATAAAATATTTCATTATTAAATTTATAAAGATGATTTTGAGTATAATAGAAGTATATCAGAATTATTAACATGTATTTTGTAAAATAATGGAAAAATTTGAATTCAGTTGAACAATGAAAAATAAGAAACAGAAGGTTGTAAAATGATTTAAACGAAATATAGTGGAACATTAAAATAGCAAATACTTATTTGAGAAATGTTATTCAATATAGCGGGTGTCACTAATGTGATAATAAAATATATAGTGTTGGAACTGTAAAAAATATGCTAAAACGATGTCACTAACGAGATATTAATTTTATGTACACAAAAAAATATTGATAGAAAAACATGTAATAATATTTTGTAAAATGCTGATATTTTGAAAATAAACCCTTTTCTAATATGATTAATTAATCTATTTTGGTATATGAAAGGCTTTAATTATAATTAAATTGGCGAGAAGAGAAGACGTGTAAATTTTAAAACAAGAAGAATATAATGAAGATATGGACAAGATGTGTATAGTAGGAAGAACATAATTTAAAATACTACAGGATATTGAAATAATTTCTGGAATTGGATGTTGAACTTTTGTTTATTGTCAAATAATTACATCTTGTGAACTGGATAGCGTAAGCTGTATTTACTGCAAATAGGACACGGCAGGATTTTTTGAGTGAGAGTCTTAGGAATTGGAAGTGGTTTTCCATCTGATAGAGTTGAACTTTGCTGAACGGAATTCGCATTATTTGGATTGTCAATATCTTATTTGGAAGGGAGAGTGTATTCAATGCTGGAGGATTTTGTCGAGGTTCGTGTTGCTGAATTGTATGCCGATTGAGAATTGGAAGGAGACATTTCCGAGATTGTTTGCAGTTCGTGACAGTAGGATGGGCTTATACTGAGGTTACTCTGTAGTTGGTATACATTTAGATCTTTGAAAAAGCGGTTTAAGTTTTTTGGACGAGCTACAGTCACAGGTATTTATTGAGCAAACTAAAATAAACAGTAAAAGAGTTAAGTGTGGTAATTAATAAAATGACTACCTACTATTTCATGTTTATTGAATGACAGGTAGTGAATAGGAGGTATTTGCGATTGATATTCCATGTACATAATTTCAAGTTTTCATTAATCAAATAATTTTTCAGAAATAATAAACAGTCTTGATGTTGCATGAATCGACTTGTTTTTGAGAGTAATCATGTTCTACTGATCTAGAAATATGTAATAACTTAATATTAACGATTCATTAAAGGGCATAAGAAGTACTTGAATTCATTTTAATTGTGAATTTATCTAACAAAAATAGAATTCGTACAGTCAAATGTGGCATATAAAGAACTCATATTGCAGTGTAGTCAATCAGTGCATAATTAGACGCCGCAACGTAATGCATTAATATTAGGTGAGGCTATTGGAATATATTTACTTCTAAATACTTATGTTATTAATTATATAAGTGAACACAAGTTTAGAAAAACATTGGCGGAACAAAAACTTTCGCAACTCTCGCGTTACGGGGAGGGGGGGGGGCACTGGCCCAGGCTGCTTGTGACCGATAACGTTTTGAAATAAGTGGACCTGGAGGGCCCAAACATTTACTAGTGTATAACAGCCACGAATACACACATTCTCAACCTCTAAAATGGGGCTGCGCATTATGAAGCAGCGCTACCCTAGCGTAGCGGCAAACTATAATATATAATTGAGACTTCCCCAGATCTTCTGAAGATTTCCTCAGATATCGTCAAGATTTCTCAGATATCCTTGAGATTACCCAGAGATATTTCCTAAGATTTCCCCAAACCTCCTGAGATTTCCTCAGTCCTTCACTAGATATCACCAAGATCTCCCGATATCTCCCGGCAACGGCAAGTGTACACAGGATATCCCGTTATGAGTAACCCCTCTAGGAGAACCTTATCCATGTTTTGCTTGCAACTATATAGCTACAGAAGAATAGTGTGGCTAAACATATGAGAGGAAATACAAAGTGGCAGCAAAGGTTGTTTAGTTGGACATAATGAGAACTCATACAGAAGCGACACGTCATTTACAGGTTACAGAAACTCTCTCCAGGTAGGTCATGAAAGGCGCTGTGATCATATTTGTTAAATTGGCAATATGTGGAAAGTTGTCAAACATACAAAGTTTGGTTATACTTTAAATGACAAGTAATCAGCGGTGGGTAGAGGGATTTCGTTTGCGCAGCGACTAACGTCATATGACAGATTCTTTGTGTTTTAAAGTGTGAAAATTGCTGTTGCTGATGATTTTGTTAATTCTGTTATTTTGTTATTGTTATTATTGCTATTTTTGTGTGTGTTGTTAATTCTGTTGCGCCACACCACAATATTGAGTACGCCTCTGATTTATTGTGTCATTTAGCTTAAATAAGGTTAACAATTTAATGTCAATATGATAGATGTCAAAAGTGTTACCAATAGAAAACTTGAAAATTACTAGATTCTAACATTAATTCCGATTTTCACCACGCTTAAATCTAGAATCTGTATCCTGTAGGTCATCTATTTTAATACAGGGTGTGCATAAATCAAGCTTGTATGACACGACGCTAAATTTTGTGCAAAATTTACTTGTAAATTTTCACAAAAATATTAAGCACCGTTGCATACAGAAAATTGGCTGCTAAATTTTGCGCTGCATTTTCATGTAAATTATTTAGAACTTGTTCTAAATTTCCTGGTAAATATGCGTGTAAAAATGTGCAGAAGTATCGTAATCAGACTAAACTGCAGAGCATGACGCGGAATGTAAACATAAAAATAACCTGCATTTTATTAGCATTGTTTAACCACGTGTTTAATGTTGGCGCTCCTATCTAAGATACATTTAAGGGTTTCTAAGATAAATGCCTTAACCCAACATCAGAAAATAGCTAACAAACGACAAATAACATAAAAACAAACGCATACTTCAACCAATACCCTCTAGAGGGTACTGTTTCCACTTAATATATTTGCTACTACGCGTGTGCGCATGCTAAATTTAACATCAAATTTAGCACACGTTGCAAACAGGAAATTGTGTTTTTAAAAATAAATTATTAGTAAATTTATTGGAAAATTTACAAGTAAATTTTGCACAAAATTTAACATCGTGTCATACAGGCTTTAGTGTTAAAGCTCGATGTAACGCCACTTCCTGAAAAGTTTTGAGACGACAATATTTTTGAAAAAATGCTGGACTGGCCCTCGTTTTTCTACACGAAGTCAAACTAACGTACAGTCGTTTTGCATACACTAGCCTTAGCAGTTTGATCATTTATGGTCACTATTCCCATTGGTTGGCCCCCATTTTATGTCCTACATCATTTTTGGTAATCACATTAAAATTTTTAAAATGTCAAAGTCAAATTTATTTAAAGTTTGATTTGACATGCAATGAATAAAAATCCGAGTACATACAAAAACGATCATATTTTTTAGAAACTGCTTGAAATATATTTTATTAATGGTAAGCTAATGAGACAACAGAATTTGCTTATTTCAAGAATTTTGCTTCAGATATGGGCTTTGCTGTGCAGTAGGATGCGGAAGCAACTCTGAAAACGACGTGCTAACGTTTCCTAGGAATAGGGACAGGCGAGACTTGTGGGCAAAAAAGTTAATAGAGAGCGCTGGTGTCCTAATGATAATTCAGGAATTTGTGAGAAGCATTTTGCAGATTGTATTTGAAAGAAAACAGGACTTGATGGCAAAAATAGTTATTTGTATACTTAGGGACTGAAGTTTAACTTTTTTTACGAATGTGGAGGTTAGCTGCCGCGACAAATAAACTACATGAGGGATAAAAAGAAATGTCAGTGTTGAGGTGCACATAATTTTTTGTTTTCGAAATCGCAAAATTATATACAATTGCAGAGATTGAGGTTAGGAGAGTTGACGTGGAGTTGACTATTGTCATTAGATGCTATCTACAAAAATATTAGAAGACGATATTACAATAGATAATTCCGCAATCAACCAAACCAAGTAATATAGCACCATTCCAAATCAATACAAGGCAACGGAAAAGATTTAGAAGTTTTGTAACCCAATTTCTAATAATATAGATAGATTGGAAAGGTGATATAGTGGACGTAATACATTAGTTATCGGCTGGAATCTGGTTTTAATCTGAGCAGAAAGAGGGGTGCCTATTCGCAAGTCAAGGTCAAAAAGGCGTTTGATACATTAATATGAAGAATTAGAACAACCATCTGTGCATACATAATAATTTAAACAAAGGTAATGTAAGAGACATAGCAAGAAATTAATTATTCAACTAAAATCTATAATCAAACCATAAAGAAAACTACCTATTTGCAAGTCAAGGTCAAAGAAGTGCTCGATATTGTAACAAGACGATGAGACTAATTTATTTGTCCATCCCATTATTTGGAAATTTTCACGGGCATAGAAACGCCGAGTCGAATAGACAACTGGTTTTGCAAAGGTATATTTTGTCGAATGCAGTTTTCTGCTTTAGCACAGTTCCCTACAAATTGCGATCTTCCCGTCAAAGGCAGTAATTCCTCGCTAGGTGGCGATATAATGTTGATTCATTTCCGGTCTGCAAAATTTCATGGAGAGACGATTTTCACGTTCTTGTCTCTTGGTGTGCACCCTTGGCATCGGCCACTTTAGAATCGCCTAAGTCATAGTTTTGAGCTTTGTGAATTGCTGGTCATGTCAGACTAATGCAGAACAATCGATCAAGGCATATTTTGACCTGAAAACTGGCTAAATGGATTGATTGAGCGAGCACATGTCACTCTGTTAATATTCTGGCAGATATTTCTGCTAAAGCATTTTACTCTTTGGTGGTTAATTTGCTAATTGGGAGTGTCTTCGGAGTAGCAGGCTTGCTCGCAGCTTCTAGGTGGTACGAGAATTGTCCGAGTACTTTGTCTACCTACGTGCATGCAGAAGGGCTCGAGTGAACGTCGCATCTACCTCGTGCTGCATGTACCGATCATGTCCAGTATGGGGGTTTGAACCTAATGGCCTTATATATTTAATTTGTATAAATCTATGTGCAATCGATTTCATTTCTACAGATTCACCGCCTTAACAAATTGTGTATTTTTTATATGTGTGCTGATTTGACGGCAACTTAGAGCTGAGTGGTTTATTTTTAGACTACATAACGTCGCCTTGTATGCTGATATTAGCTGAGTGGGTGGACGCACCGCTTTACGCTTGTTCCTTCTAGATATCGCCCATATTAAGTTTGTTGGCTGGGAAAAACGATCCTAGCATATCACATTGTAATACAAACTACCATACAGATATCTGATTGTGAGGTTATTCGCGGTATGTAAGTAAATCACTAGGTGTGGAACGCTGTAACCGTTTTGTCATTCTTTCAGCGATCGGGTTGCTTCAAAAGTAACTGCTTTGGCTACCTTAGAATTTAAATTAAACCAATTAGGAAAAATAGCATATATTTACACAGTGAGGGCTGCGTTTCCAAGCACATTGTCTCAAGCATAAATTGTGATAACTAATTAGCAATATAGTATCAAGTGATATTGTTTGTTGACGCCAGTAATTACAATGGATTTTATTGCCCCCCTATTGTAATATATTTCTTGATTGAATCATTATACGATTTTTCGAACGGTGGGTTTCATTGATTATTTTATGTGTTATTACCTTTGAGCAATTTACTAGTTCGTTCGCTCAAACGAACAAAAGAACATGTGCCTGAATCATTTGTCGCCCCTATAAATTTAGGTCTATTAGTTTGGAAGGTAAGTTACCTACTCCGTTTCCCTGAGTTAGTCCGAGTGGATGTTGGCAATATATAATGTATAAAACCTTTACGATAACATTACTGATTCCATTTCTTTCTTCTAATATTAACTAATATAAAAACAGTTCTATATCAAAATTATTCTACAAAAATGTCGACAATAAACTGTTATAGTTGATTTTATTTCTATAGGACTTGCGTATGCCTTGATCTAACTTTTCTTCAGTGCAGATCACCTTGTTACATTTAAAAAATTACTAAGTGAAGTTGAAAGATGGCTATTTATAGATATTAACGATACAAGTTTGATAATGAGCATCTTAACGATACGATTTTGATTTGAGTCTCGTTAAAGGTCATAAGCAAACATGTATTGTTCAATATTTTATCTTCATCAATAAATTCTGTGTCAATGTATGTTTTTATATAAAAGGCCGATATTGAACATATAATGGACAAGGATACACGTAGCCGATGCCAACTAGGCCGAGGATAATACACTATCCGAGTCAGAATGTAGTATCGGTCGTATGTTATTTAACAGTTTTCGTAATATCTACTAAAAGTGACCGATTATAAGGTAGTTGATTTTACTATGAATAATATAAATAAAATTTACTATTAACCTGATTCCCGCACGTAATTTGGTAGTGCAGCTACGCTTATAACGGCCGCGGCTGTTATGTGTAATCTTTCGATCAAGCAACAGTACTAATATAGTACAATAACATGTAGGTTTTACGAAATAGTTATTTTCGTAATACTATACCGTTATTATGTTTTAAATGAACTAAATCAACACATGAAAAGTGATTCCTAACAGCCACCGGTTGTTAAAAATTATAGCAGCCGCCGGTCGTTAAGTAGTAGGCAATTTTTTTTAAAGCAACATTCATAACGGCCGCCTGCAGTAAAGGATCACGTGATTTTTAAATTATGTTTAAAAATTGTTCTTCAAACGAATAATTTTTCTTAGGATACTGCATTGGTAACTAGCGTTTACATAGTTACATACGAGTCCGGTAGATAAAATTTACCGGCCTAGACCAGTAGTAGTTGACAACGGCCGGATCAAAGACCGTTGTCAACTACTACTGGTCTAGGCCGGTAAATTTTATCTACCGGACTCGTTTGTAACATGTAAACGCTAGTTACCAATGCAGTATCCTAACAAATCTTATACGATACACGACCGGTAGCATTTTTATGGCCTTGCCAAACATACAAGTCTTGCCCTACGGGCTCGACCTGTGAAGTATTGGCGCGGCCATAAAAATGTTGCTACCGGTCTAATAACGTAAATAGCTATTATTGCGAAAAATCGTAAACGACACACGGCCGATATACAGATACCGGATTTGGTAGATTCTAAACCTCGGCTAGTGCCTCGGATTACAAAATTCAGCCACGTCCGCTATTTGCTAAATATCGGGCTTAATGACGTTATAGATATTAACGATACAAGTTTGATTATGAGCATGTTAACGAAACGAATTTGATTGCCAAAACGAAGCGGTGAGCCGAGTTTTACGACAATCAAATTAGTCTCATTAAGTGCCATAAGCAAACGTTTATTGGTCAATATTTTACCTTCATCCATAAATTCTGGTTCGATGTATTTTTTTATATAAAAAGAGTGCACTGAGTGCGGTAATGAAGCTCTTAACGATACTAAAATTAATTTGGTTAATAGTCTATAACAACACTGATGAAGATAATAGTAATTTACGATGCAAGTAATGTTATCAAGCTTTTTACAATACGACAGAATAGTTTGAATGAACGAGCGACGTTAGGAGCGAGTTCTTTAAATTCTCGAGTCTCATATCCAGACATGCAGTTTGGTGTAAAGCACTTATTGCTCACCATTCCTTATATTAAATAATTAGTTTCTACCGCTAATTAAGTAATTTCTACAGGCATTTCATATACTCCTGTAAAAAATTAGGACTGAGTCGTGCGCGGACATCTGCTGGAATTTGCATTAAGTTCGAACGTTAAAGGAACCACATCTGTACACCCACGGTATAGACAGATCCTTCACCTTTTTATACATCGTGGTAACCGATACCAATTTCATCATCCTCCCTTGCCAAAGTTTGCAAATATGCAACACATCTTACAATCCAGAATCAACTTATTGCAAAACTAGTTTTTTCAGTAAAAGAGGATCACGTCATAAGGGTAAACTTTTTAACAAAAGGTAGCTTCTGGATTGTAAGATTACAAACCTTCAGGGGGTGAAAGATAAAATGGTTAATCTGTATACATATACATTGTATTTCAGTTTACATCTTCGCCCCTCTACATTTTTCTTATACAGGGTGTCCCAAAACTAACCTGATAAACTTTAATAGCGAATTCTAGAACCGGAAATATTAAGAAAACTTTATATAGGGTATCTCAGAATGAATTTCGACTTTGTTTCTAACATTTAGGGGAAACTTCAGTGTCAGACATTTTTTAGCGTGGGAGTTCCGATTAACGTATTTTGGAGTTTCTGTCCAAATTGAGCGTTTTAGTGGAGAACAGCGTGCTTTTTGTATACGAGCATTTTATGAAAATGCTCATTCTTACAAGTACAAGTGCAGAGAATGTTTCGGAACCAGCACAATTTACGATATGTTCATCAAAACCCATCCAGCAATTTGATTAAACATTGTAAGGTGTACGAAAATCATCCCGGGAATTGGCAACAATTTAAGCATCAAACATGGGAACAAATCATTTCCGAAGCACTGTGATGACAAGTTCTAGTAAATGCAAAACACCGTTTGGAGGAGTGCATACGATGCCAAAGGCAACATTTAGATGATATTATTTTTAATTTTAAGGGAGCTATAATTTTTTTTAAAACGAAATTCATTCTGAGACACGCTTTATAACCATAGGCCAAAAAACCCTTGGTTTTCCAGATACAGGATGTTAAAGGTGTAGTGCTGAGAATCGTTTTTGTTTAATATTTTCGAAACGTTCAAAGATAATCATTTGAAACTTTGTACACCTACCAAACTTTTTCTACTTAAAAGGACTCTTGGCGATGTAAAATGCACAGAGACATGTAAAACTGAGGGGGGGGGGGGGGGGGGGGAGATAAGGAAAATATTGCCCCAACTTTTTTGTGTGGGAGTTTTATCAATTTTGATAACAATATGTAGTAATCTGAAGTTTTTGACAACAAAAAAATACTCTTGTCTCATGGGCTTATTGTGTCTCGATATCAAGTAGAATCAGGTTTAAACATTTAGATTTTTGATATATCCGTATTCGAAATCTAATAATAATTGGTAGCCCATGGAAAATATAGTCGTTTAATTTAAATAATTCTGTAACTGATTAAAAAAGACAACAATTTAACGCAAACGATACATAACAGAAACTTGATAAAAACATTTGACACCAAAACTAATAAACGTAAACTAATCATAATAAATGTGATCAAACCGAAAAAATCGTCACAAAACTTAACAAAGAAAACACTAAAGTAACAAACACAAAACCGAAACAAAAAGGGTACTATTATTAATGCAGTAAGTGTTCGAAAACGTTGCTATTTTGTGCAATGCAAAGACGATCTAAAGGTTTAAGCATTTTACTTGATATCGGGACACAATAGGCCCATGAGACAAGAGTATCTTTTTGTTGTCAAAAACTTCAGGCTACTACATCTTGTTATCAAAATTGATAAAAACTCCCACACAAAAAATCTGGGGCAATATTTTCCCTATCCCCCCCCCCCCCCCCCCGCCCCCTAGCCTACCCAGTTTTACCCGTCTATGTGCATTTTATATCGCCAAGAGTAACTTTATCTTTTTAAGTAGAAAAAGTTTAGTAGGCGTACAAAGTTTCAAATAATTATCTTTAAACGTTTGAAAATATTAAACAAAAACGATCCTCAGCACTACACCTTTAACAACCTGTATCTGGAAAATCAAGGGTTTTTTGGCGTATGATTATATAAAGTTTTCTTAATATTTCCGGTTCTGAAATTCGCTATTAAAGTTTGGCAGGCTAATTTTGGGAAACCCTGTATATTTCCTGATCCATTTCAAATTTACAGTCGAGGCCAAAAAAACGGGAATCTTTTTGACCTAATTCTCAAAATGCGAAAAAAGGGCTGACACTGACAGTTCTAATTAATAAATGTCATCCAAAGTCATTATTCAATTCAGAAACATGCCGGTACATAGAAATACGGATAAAGAGACAATAATTGCTCATTGCGATCCATTTTGAGAATTAGGTCAAAAAAATGTCCCGATTTTATTGGCCGCGACTGTAATTACCCTTTAAAAAGGTTGTTTTCAGAACTATTATGAAATAACTTTACTGCAAACCAGTAGCCCACTACGATCAAGAAGGAATGCAAAAATTGAAAATTCAGGGTAGACCAAATTTTATTGGAAAAAGTTATTAACAAAAATCACAAAACAGTTCAAATCCAAATTTTTGTAAAACATTTTGTATTTATTATTTTTTTGTTCTTTTTATTTCAACTCTAAAAGTAGAGTTTATTAATGTATTTAATATTATTAAAACTTTCTCTGCTCGTTAATCAATAACATATATAAAAAAAAATTGTTAACAGGAACTGACAAACTTAAGAGTTAACCTTAAAATTACAATTCTGAACACATTTTCCGCTAGACAATAGACAGCCTTGACGATGTAATTATCGGCGAGAGTGCGACGTCTGGTTTTTTTATTTTTGAACAGGGTATAGCAAATTATATCGAAAGATCCAAAAAAACCTGTTCCTCAGCGGGCTGTGAAAATTCAACGTACGAATAATATGTTGGTGACACTGTACGTAAATGTCAAATTCGACGTTATCAGGTTAGGTTTTCCGTCAGTTATGACACAAAATGACGCAAATCCTAACCTGCTAACCTCGAATTTTACATTGACGTACAGTGTCACCAACATATTATTCGTACGTTGAATTTCCACAGCCCGCTGAGGAACAATTCTTTTTTGGATCTCTCGTTACGTATCCTGTTGCGAGATCCGCTGTATGTTATAGTAGTTCCATTCATTTACATTTGATCTATTCGATCTTGATTGGTAACACAAAGCAACCACTAATAGATTAGTTTCTTAAATGCACCTGTCAAATAATTGTTAGGGACTGGCCCACCCGTCGGAGGGCGCTAGTGTCGCCACTCGGCAAGGTTGTGAACCAAACTATAATTAATTATGGGTCGGTATGTGAAGAAGTGTTGTTTCAAATTGTGCCGATTTAGTGTAGGAGACACAAATTTCCCAACAGCATAGAAAACCTACTAATAGAAGCATTTTCTGAATGCATCTGTCAAATCAAATAATTGTTAGAGATTGGCCCATCCGTCAAGAGGCGCTGGTGTCACCTGTCCGCTTTTTGAAAAGTGCGTAAATAGTAAACTCATACGTCAAAATGACACCCACAAATCATTTAATATGCGTGAAAAGCATTTTGAACCAAAGTAAATTGTTGCAATTGAGCACGACTATTGTAAGATTGACAATACCTATTAAACAATATTGCTATTTGAATTACTTGAATATATTTGTTATTCGCAAATATTTTGTTTGAAATTTCCATAATTATTGTAAACTTCAGAAACTATAAAGATTTTGCATATTCCGATTTATGCGGTTCAAAACTTTAAAATCGAGATTCTGATGAAGGCAAATTATGTATATGCAAAATTTGTATTGGTGTTGACGGCATATCCTTGATTAATCCAAATATCGTAGTAATGGCGTATTTAAATTTTGCCGCCTTGCTGGAATAGTTTCTGGCCCACCCGTTGTAGGGCGCTGAAACTTTTATACAAGCTTACTATGGGAGAAATCGCTTATTAGTGGTTGCTTTGTGATTGGTAATAATGATGGTTTGTGTGGAAATTCAGCAGTATGTTTGCTGCTAGCCCGTTCTGTGAAACTGAATAAGTTACTTCTTCCAATTTCGCGTTATTCCATATAAGTAAAAGTGTTAGAACTCAACATGAGACATTGGTTAATATTTTTAAAATAAACAACTTAACCTAACTAAAGTTAATTTTGTTTTTGTTTTTAGATATAGAGTTTAGTCAATCCAAACTCACAAATTTTGTTATAACGATGGACGTCAAACATGAATTCGATCATAATTTGCCTTATGCAATGACCAGCAGATTACACGAACCACTAAATGAAAACGAAGTAGTTGCAAATTTACATATACAGGGAGAGGTCATTGAGGACGCTATCAACATGGATGATCACATATTGAATATTAAACAGGAGGAATTAAATATAAAAGAGGAATTTCTTGCTACAGATACAACGAGTGAAAGTCTCTTAGAAGAGCAGTTTGTTTGCAAGGTCTCTGAATATAAACCAGCAGACAAGAGTAATTTCTTGGAAAATACGACAACTCATACGGAAGAATCCTACTCGTGTGCCTTTTGTGAATACAACTCTGCTCAGAAATGTAACTTAGTTAGACATATGAAATCCCATAACAGTGGAAAGCGTTATTCTTGTTTTGTTTGCAGGTATAAAACGGCACAAAAGAGTGAATTGGTGAAACATATGAAGATGCATCTTGGAGAAAAACCTCATTTATGTTCTATTTGTGGCTATAAAGCAGCACAGAAAAATACTTTAGTTGAACACATGAGGAGGCATACAGGAGAAAAACCGTATGCATGTTCTATTTGCGAGTTTAAAACGGCAAAAAAAGCTAATTTAGTTAACCACATCACAATACATACAGGGGAAAAACCTTATTCATGTTCCGTTTGCGATTATAAAACTGTAAGGAGACATGACTTAATTTATCATATGAAGATGCATTCCGGAGAAAAATATTCCTGTCCTATTTGCGACTGTAAAACGGCATATAAAAGTAGTTTCATAAGACATATGAAGACGCATACAGGAGAAACATCTCATTTATGTTCTATTTGTGGCTATAAAGCAGCACAGAAAAATACTTTAGTTGAACACATTAGGAGGCATACAGGAGAAAAACCGTATGGATGCTCTATTTGCAAGTTTAAAACAGCAAAAAAAGCTAATTTAGTTAACCACATCACAATACATACAGGGGAAAAACCTTATTCATGTTCCGTTTGCGATTATAAAACTGTAAGGAGACGTGACTTAATTTATCATATGAAGATGCATTCTGGAGAAAAACATTCCTGTCCTATTTGCGACTGTAAAACGGCATATAAAAGTAGTTTAATAAGACATATGAAGACACATACAGGAGAAAAATCTCATTTATGTTCTATTTGTGACTATAAAGCAGCACAGAAAAATACTTTAGTTAAACACATGAGGACGCATACATGAGAAAAACCTTATCCATATTCTGCTTGCAACTATAAACCTACAGAAGCATAGTGTGGCTAGACATATGAGAGCAAATACAAAGTGGCAGCAAAGGTTGTTTAGTTGGACATATGAGAACTCGTACAGAAGTGATACCTCATTTATATCATCTATGTTAATACGAGTGCGCATAAATTAGTGTTAAAGCTTGATGTAACGCCACTTGCTGAAAAGTTTTGAGACGACAATATTTTTACAAAAATGGTGGACTGGCTGACGTTTGGCTAGACGAAGTCATCAATGTTGCAAATTTTAGTTAATTAATTTGCAATTTATTCAAAGGTTATATTGCATAATGATTGCTTTTTATGACTAAGAAAACAAAGGTAAAGTTTTTTTTTTGTAAGATGTTGCCGCTTCATACTAAAAAATAATGCTTATAATATTTCCTTAACAAAATTCGTTTCTCAAAACTACATTTGGCAATCATAAAAAAGGAAATTTGTAAGTGCAATACGCATGAAATTATTGGCGTTATCAAACGTTTGATAGCTACAGGAAATTTGGTCGAATAACGTGAAAATTTATTTTATCGTTCTCAGATTTACGTGTCGTTTTGTTTTAGTTTAACTTTTATATATAGTTCCATGGCTTTGTTCATTGTTTCGTTAAATGTAATGTTTTTAAATGGATTACTCCTTCAGTGGATGTACCGGCAAAGAAAGTTTAAATACGGCAAAAGAAGGGTATGAAAGAAGTTATCGAAATCGGCATTATTTAATGAAAATTGTCTGCGCTACGCCTCCACAAAATGAGCAAGATCTGAAAGAAAGAATTGATGTTAATGTTCAATTATGTTTGAAAAATTAGAACGAGTGCTCAATTCCATTCTAACTCGTGTGCAACTTTATTTAAACACCGACGGCTATCATTTGAATAGTTGCATTGAACATTAATTTTAATTTTTTTTTAAGTAGGTGCTACGTTGTGATGCTGTTTCTCTAATTAACAATTGTTGTTTTGGTTTATTCTCTTTAGTTATTGAATTTGATATTTTCATTACAGTGTTGCCACTTTGATTTGTGAAGGCTCATGATCAATTCAACGTTTTTGTTTTAATATTTTCGTTTAAAAAAAACCAAGAATAACGCTATGTCAAGCTTTAACACTAATTTAAACACACCCTGTATAGACTGTTTATGTTCCAATTGGAAATATAAAACAGCATAGAAATCAGTTAATGTGACATATGCACGGAAAAAATAGGGAAAAACGCAGAATCCTCTTTGTGTACAGTATATAAATTTAAGATGGCACTAAAACATGATTTGACTATACACTGGTTCATCATGTTTGCTCATACTGGCATCGTGCTCATGTTCGTACTAATTGACAAGCTTCTACAGAACACATCAATATTTTTGCCTTTATTCCTATTACATTGCTAGCCATTGTACAATCGTGCTCAGGTGTGATAGTATAACTATTTATGTACGAGTTGTGTGTAAGCGTAGAACTTAGAACTAAATTTATTTGAATAATTAATTTTCTGCTGTGCATCTTCCTATTTCTATATTATATGAATCAAGGTAACATTAAACTTCATTTTGATTATAGAAGATTGTATAAAATTCTAATTTGATAATAAAACCTTTAATGTAAAATTTTGATATGATAATACATATTTAGAAATCATTTGTTATTTTATAGTTCTACAAAAAAAGTAAGTACCTATCTTAAGGTCATCAATCCTGAGTAACTATACAGGGGTGCCACCCAGTTCTACCTTACCATCTTCCGTATCAGAAATTGGGACATCATAACAAATTAGAAAAATGTAGTAATTTGTCAATGAATATGTATTTTGAACATTCGAGCAACAATTAAAATACGTTAGAAGTACAGATTTCCTTCTGAAATTTTTTTATAAACAAAAGTCTTATAACGAATATGGCAATAATGCCAGTGCAAGCAGGGGCAGCACTAGTGGGCGGGACCGAACTGGGCGCTTTCTGAGGGAGGTGCTAAAATCTTTAAAAAAATATAATATTCCGAGCGCCTGGTTAAGCAATCTCAGTATATATGTAAAGCTGGTATGACACCATACTAAATTTATGAGAAAATCGTACGACACTCATTAATGACCAATAGAAAAATTAGTTCACCAGCCGTATCCAAGACAACAACAAAATTTCTTGGAAATGTTTTGTAGGTAGACATTACTTCTTTTTAGGGTTTGTGTCGTTACAATTTTCTTACCGAATCTGCATTTGAGCATTAATTCATATCCGAAAATAATTTTTTCTACGGTCACCTTTAAAACTGACTATTAAGCGCTCACTGTCAATGCGAAAAGTTAGCGATTCACACATTTTTTCCCTAGTAACCATTTTAGCATCGCAACCACGTAAACAATGTCTTAATGAAATAACCGCGTCACTTCATTTTACTTGACGCATCACCATGACTAACCTGATTATTAATTTAATTCGTCATTTTTCTGGAACTGGCTAAATTATTGACAATTGCATCACGGTGCGTCCATCATCACGCTACAGATTTATTGAGTTTGTGAGTTTTTGTGAAGTTGAAGATGGAATCTGAAGGTAATTGCACCCGGCCTAAAGTATTTGAAGCGACCCAGACAGCAACCAACGAGTGTTGTTCCCGGCCAAATCGCGCGGCCTTTATGAACGGCGGTACAACGACTTCATCAAATGGTGTGTATCGGAATTTCAATTATTTAACAATTTTGTTATTTATTTAGGACCGTAGAAAAAATGTTGTATGTATTTCGAGTGTAAAGAGCCATTTTGGTATTCGGTTGCTTTTTCGCGCCTCGCTATCGCTCGGCACGAAACTCACATCCTCATACCAAAATGGCTCTCTTTACACACTAAATACATAAATATCTATTTCGTGTATTCAACCAACCCGCGTCCCGCTCGGGCAAATTAATACGACGTTGTTGGAACGCACTCAAAAAAATTTCCGGAAAGAATTAATGCTCTTATGAGATTATATGTGAAAATTTACGAGTAATTTTTTTCATAAATTATTTTAAAAATTTAGCACGTTGCAAACAGAAAATTGTAGTAAATTTATGCGTAAATTATTTAGAAACACTTTCTAAAAAATCTGGGCGTAAACATAAATGTGCGCGTAAATCTGCGCAGATGGTAACTTCACACTAGTTAGAAATCTAGGGACCCTAGTTTTAAGTGAATGTTGACCACAAACAAGGTTAACACAACATAGCCGTATTGTTCTGCGACATAACATAACAAATATAAATCTTCACTGTCGCTCATGATGAAATAAAATTCAACTCAACTTATTAATTCCCGCTAATCGTACAATTGTTAGGTTACGTTTGTGTTTATCTGTGACAAATAGAAATTCTATCAAGTTTACTGCATATAAATTATAAATATTCCTAAAATATTTGACTACTGCGCAGGTTTACAACAAAATTTACGAAAAAATATTGAATACGTTGCATACGTATAATTTTCTGGTTAAGCCAATTTAAGCAAAAAACTTACTAGTATATTTTTTATAAAATTTATTCGTAAATTTTCGCAAAAATTTAGTATCGTGTCATACCAGCTTTAGTGGATAAAAATCAAATTTATAGTCTCTTCTTGAGGTCACCCATATGTTTTGGGCACATAATTTACACGGTTGATTTCTTTCCTCACAACATACCTACCAAATTAACGTCTCTAATTTGTTGCTCCACGTCGTGCCTTGTGTGTTTGTTTTTATTAAATTAAAATAACCTACAGTCGCTTTACATACACTAACGTTAACAGCAAGAAGACTATACTAAGGAGATGCAACTTTCTATGACGGCTGTATATAAAAGAGGCCCTTATGTCGGGGATAGCCGTCGCGGCGCTGTCGACAGCATGTACTGCCGTTCGAGAGTTGGAAGCGAGCTAAATTAACCTGTAATCGCGGTTAAAAGTCAGTTTACGGTTGTTAATCCAATGGAGTGTATTTCAAGTGTGTTATTAATTGTTAAAACATGGTCCGAATTTCCAGTTACACTCAGCAAATGTTTGACATTGACAGTTCACGAGTTTTGTGAATGAATAATTGTACACCACGGCCGCCTTACTTGTCAGCTTTTAGCGGTCCGCTTCGAAACGGGAGTTGCGTGTCCTTAGTATAGTGTTCTTGGTTAACAGTTTGGTCATTTATGGTCACTATTCCCATTGGTTGGCCGCCATTTTATGTCCTACATCATTTAGGAAAACACATTTAAATTTTTAAAATGTCAAAGTCATATTTATTTAAAGTTTGATTTGACATGCAATCAATACAAATCCGAGTACATATTTAAAAAATTTGTAAAAGGCTTTACCCAGACCTTTGTATCGTAAAAAAAATATTATTTTTTGAGTTATACCGCTAACAGACAGACAGACAGACGGAATTGAGAAAACCTGCTTTTCGTCATCGAGGGACCCTGAAACGTGAAGATCTGGGGAAATCTCGGAAGGTGAATTTTTCGTGATTGCAATACTTCCTTCGTCTTTCAGACGAGGGAAGTAAATACGATCATAATTTTTAGAAACAGCTGAATATATATTTTCTTAATGGTAAGCTAATGAGACTTAACAGAATTCGCTTATTTCAAGAATTGTGCTTCAGATATGGGCTTTGCTGTGCAGTAGGATGTGAAAGCAAATCTTAAAACGACGTGCTAATGAAAACGTTTTCTGGGAATAAGAACAGGCGAGACTTGTGGGCAAAAAAAGTTAATAGAGAGCACTGAATTATCATTAAGGCGATAATTCAGGAATTTGTGAGAAGTATTTTGCAGATTGTATGTTGAAGAAAATAGGACTTGATGGCAAAAATAGTTAGTTGTATACCTAGGGACTGAAGTTTAACTTTTTTTTATCACGAATGCAGAATTTAGTTCCCGAGACAAATAAACCACATGAGGTATTAAAAAACCTCCTCGAGATGCATATTTTTTTTCCGAAATCGCGATATTATATACAATTGCAGACATTGAGGTTAGGAGAGTTGGCGTGGAGTTGACTATTGTCATTAGATGCTATCTACAAAAATATGAGAAGAAGATATTACCTACAATAAATAATTTCCCAATCAACCAAACCTAGTAATATAGCACCATTCCAATTCAATACAAGACAAGGGAAAAGATTTAGAAGTTTCGTAACCCAATTTCTAATAATTAAACAGGGAGGTGAACTGGGGCCACCATCTGTATACCTATACAATATAGATTGGAAAGGTAATATAGTGGACGTAATTATACATGTTATCGGCTGGAATCTGGTTCTAATCTGAGCAGAAAGAGGGGTGCCTATTCGCAAGTCAAGGTCAAAAAGGCGTTTGACACATTAATATGAAGAATTAGAACAACCATCTATGCATACATAATAATTTAAACAAAGGTAATGTAATGTAATAATCAAAACAGTAAGACAAATACCTATTTGCAAGTCAAGCTCAAAGAAGTGCTCGATATTGTAACAAGAAGATGAGACTAATTTATTTGTTCATCCCATTATTTGGCAATTTTCACGGGCATAGAAACGCCGAGTCGAATAGACAACTGGTTTTGCAAACGTATATTTTGTCGAATGCAGTTTTCTGCTTTAGTACAGTTTCCTACAAATTGCGATCTTCCCGCCAAAGGCAGTAATTCCTCGCTAGATGGCGATATAGTGTTGATTCATTTCCGGTCTGCAAAATTTCATGGAGAACCGATTTTCACGTTCTTGGCTCTTGGCGTGCACCCTTGGGATCGGCCACTTTAGAATTGCCTAAGTCATGGTTTTTGAGGTTTGTGAATTGCTGGTAATGTCAGACTAATGCAGAACAATCGATCACGGCATATTTTGACCTGAAAACTGGCTAAATGGATTGATTGAGCGAGCACATGTTTGGTATTGTGTTAATATTCTGGCAGATATTTCTGCTAAGGCATTTTACTTTTTGGTGGTTAATTTGCTAATGGGGGAGTGTATGTATAGCATTCACCCTAGGGCTAAGCTGATCGATTCGAGTGGAATGTCTTCGGAGTAGCAGGCTTGCTCGCAGCTTCTAGGTGGTACGAGAATTGTCCGAGTACTTTGTCCATCTACGTACAGGCAGAAGGGCTGGAGTGAACGTCGCATCTACCTCGTGTTGCATGTGCAGATCATCTCAAGTTTGGGGTTTGAACCTAATCGCCTTATATATTTAATTTGTATAAATTTATGTGCAATAGATTTCATTTCTACAGATTCACCGTTTTAACAAATTGTGTATTTTTTATGTGTGTGCTGATCTGACGGCAACTTAGAGCTGAGTGGTTTATTTTTGGACTAGATAACGTCGCCTTGTATGCTGATATTAGCTGAGTGTATGTTCGCACCGCTTTACGCTTGTTCCCTCTAATTATCGCCCATATTAAGTTTGTTGGCTAGGAAAAACGATCTTAGCATATCACATTGTAATACAAACTACCATACAGATATCTAAGTGAGGAAGGCTGTAACGTTTTGTCATTCATTCAGCGATCGGGTTGCTTCAAAATTAACTGGCTTTGGCTACCTTACAATTTAAATTAAACCAGTTAGGAAAACTAGCATATATTTACACAGTGAGGGCTGCGTTTCCACGCACACTGTCTCAGGCATGAATTGTGAAAATTAATTAGTGATATAGTTAAGTGATATTGTTCATTGATGCCAATAATTACAATCGATTTTATTCCCCCCTATAGTAATACATTTTTTGATTGAATCATTATACGATTTTTCGAACGGTGGGTTTCATTGATTATATTGTGTGTTGTTACAATTGAGCAATTTAGTTGTTCGCTCAAACGAACAAAAGAAAATGGGCCTGAATCATTTGGCGCCCTTATAAATTTAGATCTATTAATTTTGAAGGTAAGTTACCTACTCCCTTCCCCTGAGTTAGTCCGAGCGCATGTTCCGATTTAATGTCGGAAATATATAATGTAACAAAGAAATAACCACACTCTGTACATTCCAAATAAATTTAAAAAGGTAACATAATAGACACAATAGGAAGTTAATTATCAATTAAAAACTAATTTTAATCAGGAAGAAAAGTGCCTCACACAATTCAACGTCAGGACGATGTTCGATATATTAACACCAATGCATTCAAAAGAAAGTTAATATAATAGACATAATTAGAATTAAATCATCAATTAAAATTAATTTCAACCAAACAGAAAGAAAAATGCCCATCACCTATCAAAATCTAAAATGTGCTCAATATTTTAACAAATAACAAGGACACACAAAGGAATCACACAAATAAAACAACTTGACCAAAAAAAGTCAAACAGTATGGAATTATAACACAAAACCAAAAAAAATGTAGGTATACTTTAGTATAAATTAATTAAAATAACATTTTAACTTTTACTTTTTTACAGAATGTAAATAACAGAAATATTGTTAAATTGTACTTGCTGTTTTAAAAAACGTTAAAGAGTTGCTCAATTAACAAATACGAAGACCCTTTTATTTCAATGAAATTCTACAAAATATTTAACAAAAGAACAGGTAACGGATAAAATGAAGAAATTATATTATATTATATAAAAGTAGGTCTTTTAGAGCTAGCTCTTTTCACTAAAAGTGACGTTTTATAAATCAGCTTGTTGAAAGTGAAATCGGCTGTCTACTTTTAGCCCATGTGCTAAAAGTAAACAGCTGGTGTGGAATTTACAATTTTGAACTGAAAGTGAGGTTATAAAGTTGTTCTAGTTACTTCTTTTGTTAGAGATAAAGTGGTTTTTAAATAATTAAAGCATTATGTAATGAATAAAGTAAAATGTGTACATTTATCCTTTAATAACTAACTTTGACAGCTACTGGCTGCAGAAACATTCACCAGTGTGTCAAGGCCATCTATTTATTATGACAAAAATTATAACTGTCATAAATGCAAACCTTTGTTAAATCGACATTTATTGATTAATAACAGTAAATTTAAACCGTAGAAAAAATATTGTGTGCAAACTCGTGTTATAAAGTGTTTATACACAAGACATGTTATGAAACTCACCCTTCGGCTTCGTTTCATAATTACCATGGCTCCTGCATAAACGTCCACTTTTAGCACTTGTTGCAGAAATAGCTATTTTTCACATATCCAAAACTAATGTGTGTTATAATTTTTCAGTAGTAGTCGTATAAGAATATGTCCTATGTGTAATAATTTTACAGTTCTGATGAAGCTAAGTTCGCTTAGTGAAACGTTAATTTTTATCTTTTTTTAAAATAAATTTTAAACTGTGCTTTTGACAAAAACTAGTTATTATTACAAAAATTAATAATAATGGTGAGGCACTTTCACCCCATGAAGGGGCTTGGCCTGCAAGGCGGAAGGTTAGAGCTTCCGTATCCTCGCTCTCATACCCGGCTGTCGCGTGTCAAATTCATGACACGTGGTGATGTGGTGAGCACCACGCATTAGACAACCGCATTATTACCCCTTGTTCTTTCGAACGTAGGTTCCCAATTATTTAAAGCGACTGGGTAGGCCGCCCGCCAGGCATCGATCTGGGATTTGAACTCCAGATTTCCGCGCCGCAGTCCAATGCTCTAACCATCAGAGCCACGCTGGCACTCATTACAAAAATTAGTTTTCCATTAAAAAAAATAAACCATACCTGAATTTGTTCCCTATTTTGAATTAGAAAAATTATGGAAAAGTTATAAAACCTTTCGGTAACATTACTGATTCCAATTTTTTCTTCTAATATTAACTAATATAAAAACAGTTCTATATCAAAATTAATCTACAAAAATGTCGACAATAAACTGTTATAGTTGACTTGAGTAGGCCTTGATTTAACTTTTTTGACAGGCGTAGACCACCTTGTTACATTTAAGAAATTACTAAGTGAAGTTGAAAGATGTCTATGTAGAGATATTAACAATACAAGTTTGATAATGAGCATCTTAACGATACGAGTTTGATTCGAGTATCGTTAAAGGCCATAAGCAAACGTGTATTGTTCAATATTTTATCTTCATCAATAAATTCTGGGTCAATGTATTTTTTTATATAAAAAGATTGCAGTAATAACGATAATAACGATAATAAAATTAATTTGGTTAATAGTCTATAACAACACCCATGAAAATATAGTAAGTTAAATTAACTATGGTGGTATTTTATTAGCTTATTAAGATAGTATTTGAAACTTTTTTGTGGCGAAATACCCAAATAAGAACATGAATTTTTAGCTTATTAACTAGAAAGTGTCAGGAATAATTATTTGCTATAGTATTTAACGATATTAGGCCGATATTGAGCATATAATGGACAAGGATACACGTAGCCGATTCCGACTAGGCCGAGGATAATAGACTATCTGAGTCAGTATGTAATATCGGTCGTATGTTGTTTAACAGCTTTCGTAATATCTACTGAAAGTGGCCGATTTTAAGGTAGATATAAATACAATTTACTATTAACCTGATTCCCGCACGTAATTTGGTAGTGCAGCAACGGCTATAACGGCCGTGGCTGTTATGTATAATATTTCAATCAAGCAACAGTACCAATATAGTACAACACATGTAGGTATTACGAAATAGTTGTTTTCGTAATACTGTACCGTTATTATGTTTTAACTGAACTAAATAAACACATGAAAAGTCATTCCTAACAGCCAGCGGCTGTTAAAAATTATAGCAGCCGCCGGCCGTTAAGTAGTAAGCGATTTTTAAAAAAATTACATTATTCATAACGGCCGCAGGCAGTTAAGGATCACGTGATTTTTAATTTTTTTTAATAAATTTTTGTTCAAACGAATAAATTTTTATTGCGAAAAATCGTGAACGACACACGGCCGATTTGCAGATAACGGATTTGGTAGATTCTAAACCTCGGCTATCACCTCTGATTACAACATTCAGCAACGTCCGTTATTTACTAAATATCTGCCTAATGACGTTATAGATATTAACAATCCAAGTTTGATTATGAGCATGTTAACGAAACGAATTTGATTGCCAAAACGAAGCGGTGAGCCGAGTTTTGCGATAATCAAATGAGTCTCGTAAAGTTCCATAAGCAAACGTGTATTGTTCAATATTTTACCTTCATCAATAAATTCTGGTTCGATGTATTTTTTTATATAAAAAGAGTGCACTGAGTGCGGTAATGAAACTCTTAACGATACTAAAATTAATTTGGTTAATAGTCTATAACAACAGTGATGAAGATAATAGTAATTTACGATGCAAGTAACGTTATCAAACTTTTTACATTACGACAGAATAGTTTGAATGAACGAGCGACGTTAGGAGCAAGTTCTTTAAATTGCTCACCATTTCTTATAATAAATAATTAGTTTCTACCGCTAATTAAACAATTTCTACAGTCATTTCATATACGCCTGTACAAAAATAAGGACTGTGTCGTGCGCGGCCATCTGCTAGAATTTGCATTAAGTTCGAACGATAACGGAACCGCACCCACGGTAAAGACAGATCCTTCACCTTCTCTTTATACATTGTGGTAACCGATGCCAACTTCATCACCCCCCCCCCCCCCAGGGGGCGAAAGATAAAATGGTTGATCTGTGTATATCAGTGAACTCAATCACAACTGGAAGGGACCCTAAATGCTTTGAAAGTGAGGCAACTTTATTTTTAGGCAACCCGCAAGTGTGTAGTATCTCCCTCTCTGTTTAACATATTGAATAAATGGCAGAAATGAGCAAATTTGAAGGTTTTATTTTTATTTCCTATCCTATCTTTTTTTAAATAATTTATTAAAATTTATACAAATTATTTGATTAATCTTTAATCTTTTGAGAGGTAAAATAATTGTATAACTGTTTCTAGTATTTGTCGAATATTTAATAAAATTCCGGATAGGTGACCATACAAATTTAGCAGTCATTAAATTTTTTTTAAATCCTTATTTGACTGATAAAACAATATTTAAAATCTATATTGTCATATGTTTAGACAAAATTATAGATACACATATAAGGAACAAAGTAGATCATTGAAAAAAAATTACAAATGAGAAAAAGTACAAAAATCAATAAGTAACTGCTAACTGATTTCATAACACTTTTATTTCAATAATGATTTTATTTCAATTCAAAATATCACGGCTAATGCAAATGGTGAAACGATAATTGTTTGTAAACATTATTATGAACACTTACAAGAGCAATATAAAGAAATAGTGATTATTAAGCATTTCAGCAGTTGTAATTGGCAATAAATTATAAAGAATAAATGCTTTTATATAATGTATTAATTGCAAAATGCAAACGTCTTTGGCCACGATCTTTAATTTTAGAGTCTGTTTTGTGCAGAAGCACAAGCTCTAAAGACATACCTAAAAAATTCATTATTAATTTTCAAGTCCAATAGTTTAGCACAAACATTATTATTAACCTTCAAAATAATTTTTCAGGACAGTATTTAAATTCTCATTGATATAGCCACTTTATGAAATTTCCCTAATGAGATGTTTCATAGTAGACACCTTTAAATATCTCCTCTTGACATTTTGTTTTAAAGTTTTACTTGTCTTTTCAAGCGGAAAAGTTTATCATATATTGCCGTAGTCTGCTTTTCTTGGTCCCTGAGCAGTTTTGATCCTCTAGCTGCTAGCAGATGGCGATGGCAAATTTATCGATTCTAGTGTAGTAACACCAAAATCAATACTTATAGGTTCCTTCTTCTTTAACCTTATCATCTGCCATCTAAAAAAAAACAAAAAAAACAATAATTTTTTACTTCCTTTTACAATAAAGGAAGTATTGGATTCACCCCAAAAATTCGAAATTGAGTTTTCAACAGATCTTCACGTTTTAGAGTCCCCTGATCCCAAAAAAACATATTTTTCTTCAAACGGCAGTAAAATATGGCATTATACTGCTGGATTGATGAAGCTAAACTGTCACTTTATTGCCAAGCGGCAGATAATATTATCTGCCGCTGACGACTTTATCTGCCGCTCGTCAGCGGCAGATAATATTATCTGCCGCTGACGAGATCAAGTAATTTTCTTCGAATTTTGTTCACAAAGTTGTAAATAATTTGTTATAAAAACGTTTGAAGAAAAAATACTATATGTTATTCGGAGCAAAAGTATCTTTATGTGGCTCGGCTGTACTTATCTGCCTCGCAAGCTCGGCAGATAACCCGTCCAGCCTCGCCACATAAAATATAACTTTTGCTCCTAATAACATAATATACTATTTTTACTTCCTTTTACGATAAAGGAAGTATTGGATTCACCCCAAAAATTCGAAATTGAGTTGTCAACAGATCTTTACGTTTTAGAGTCCCCTGATCCCAAAAAACATATTTTTTTTCATTGGTCTGTCTGTCTGTCTGTGTGTCTGTCTGTCTGTCTGTGTGTCTGCCTGTGAACAGAATATCTCAAAAACGAAAATTTTTGACAAATGCTGAGAAATTAAAAATCTAATTTTTGGCTAATTATAAGATCACTGTAAAAGGAAGTTGTGTGAGTGTATCACACCGGATTTTTTTCATTGGTCTGTCTGTCTGTGTGTCTGTCTGTGAACAAAATATCTCAAAAACGGAAAGAGGTATGGCGTTGAAACTTCATATGTAAATTTTGTGTACTATGTAGATGCAACAGCAAGCTTTTGAAGAAAATCGCGTAACCGGAAGTAGGTGTTTACCCTTGTGATTTTTCAGTTTTTTTCGATTTTTTCAAAAACGGCTCTAACGATTTTTTTTAACTTTACATTTTTATTAAATTTTTAATGTGTATTGATGTGAGATAGGTGATTTTCCAGTTGAATACTTCTAAAATGGGTTTCTTTTGTTTTCTTTTCTATTTTTTTTTATTAACTCCTATTTTAAATAGAACACCCGGTATATTATTACATTTTGAATTTAGCTTCAAATTCTAGAAAAAAATTGTCTCTTCAACTAACTCTCTATTTTGTACCGTTTTTGTAGAATTTGCAAACTTTTTGACAAATGCTGAGAAATTAAAAATCAAATTTTTGGCTAATTATAAAATCACTGTAAAAGGAAGTTGTGTGAGTGTATCACACCGGATTTTTTTCATTGGTCTGTCTGTCTGTGTGTCTGCCTGTGAACAGAATATCTCAAAAACGAAAAGAGGTATGTCGTTGAAACTTCATATATAAGTTTTGTGTACTATGTAGATGGGACAGCAAGCTTTTGAAGAAAATCGCATAACCGGAAGTAGATGTTTACTCTTGTAATTTTTCAGTTTTTTTTATTTCTTCAAAAACAGCTCTAACGTTTTTTTTTTCAAACTTTATATTTTTATTAAATTTTTAAAGTGCATTGGTGTGACATAGGTGATTTTCCAGTTGAATACTTCTAAAATGGGTTTCTTTTGTTTTTTTTCTATTTTTTTTTATTAACTCTTATTTTAAATACAACATCCGGTATATTATTACATTTTGAATTTAGCTTTAAATTCTAGAAAAAAATTGTCTCTTCAACTAACTCTCTATTTTGTACCGTTTTTGTAGAATTTGCAATTTTTGAAAATTTTTGACAAATGCTGAGAAATTAAAAATCTAATTTTTGGCTAATTATAAGATCACTGTAAAAGGAAGTTGTGTGAGTGTATCACACCGGATTTTTTTCATTGGTCTGTCTGTCTGTGTGTCTGTCTGTGAACAGAATATCTCAAAAACGGAAAGAGGTATGGCGTTGAAACTTCATATGTAAATTTTGTGTACTATGTAGATGCAACAGCAAGCTTTTGAAGAAAATCGCGTAACCGGAAGTAGGTGTTTACCCTTGTGATTTTTCAGTTTTTTTCGATTTTTTCAAAAACGGCTCTAACGATTTTTTTTAACTTTACATTTTTATTAAATTTTTAATGTGTATTGATGTGAGATAGGTGATTTTCCAGTTGAATACTTCTAAAATGGGTTTCTTTTGTTTTCTTTTCTATTTTTTTTTATTAACTCCTATTTTAAATAGAACACCCGGTATATTATTACATTTTGAATTTAGCTTCAAATTCTAGAAAAAAATTGTCTCTTCAACTAACTCTCTATTTTGTACCGTTTTTGTAGAATTTGCAAAATTTTTGACAAATGCTGAGAAATTAAAAATCAAATTTTTGGCTAATTATAAAATCACTGTAAAAGGAAGTTGTGTGAGTGTATCACACCGGATTTTTTTCATTGGTCTGTCTGTCTGTGTGTCTGTCTGTGAACAGAATATCTCAAAAACGGAAAGAGGTATGGCGTTGAAACTTCATATGTAAGTTTTGTGTACTATCTAGATGCAACAGCAAGCTTTTGAAGAAAATCGCGTAACCGGAAGTAGGTGTTTACCCTTGTGATTTTTCAGTGTTTTTCGATTTTTTCAAAAACGGCTCTAACGATTTTTTTAACTTTACATTTTTATTAAATTTTTAATGTGTATTGATGTGAGATAGGTGATTTTCCAGTTGAATACTTCTAAAACGGGTTTCTTTTGTTTTCTTTTCTATTTTTTTTTATTAACTCCTATTTTAAATAGAACACCCGGTATATTATTACATTTTTGAATTGAGCTTGAAATTATAGAAAAAATTTGTCTCTTGAACTAACACTCTATTTTGTACCGTTTTTGTAAAATTTGTAATTTTTGAAAATTTTTGACAAATGCTTAAAAATTTAAAATCAAATTTTTTGCTAATTATAAGATCACTGTAAAAGGAAGTTGTGTGCGTGTATCACACCAAATTTTTTGAATAATGCTGAAGGTTATTTTAATAATTCACATCATGTCGAATTAATTTCCTGCAAGGTGTTGCCTTTTTACTTCCTTTTATAAAGGAAGTATTGGATTCACCCCAAAAATTCGAAATTGAGTTTTCAACGGATCTTCACGTTTTAGAGTCCCCTGATCCCAAAAAACATATTTTTTTTCATTGGTCTGTCTCTCTGTGTGTGTGTCTGTCTGTCTGTGTGTCTGTCTGTGAACAGAATATCTCAAAAACGGAAAGAGGTATGGCGTTGAAACTTCATATATAAGTTTTGTGTACTATGTAGATGCGACAGCAAGCTTTTGAAGAAAATCGAATAACCGGAAGTAGGTGTTTACTCTTGTGATTTTTCAGTTTTTTTCGATTTTTTCAAAAACGGCTATAACGATTTTTTTTAAACTTTACATTTTTATTACATTTTTAATGTGTATTGATGTGAAATAGTTGATTTTCTAGTTGAATACTTGTAAAATGGGTTTCTTTTGTTTTTTTTGTCTATTTTTTTTATTAACTCTTATTTTAAATGGAACACCCGGTATATTATTACATTTTTGAAATAAGCTTAAAATTCTAGAGAAAATTTGTCTCTTCAACTAACGCTCTATTTTGTACCGTTTTTGCAGAATTTGTAATTTTTGAAATTTTTGACAAATGCTTAAAACATTTAAAATCAAATTTTCGGCTAATTATAAGATCACTGTAAAAGGAAGTTGTGTGCGTGTATCACACCAGATTTTTTAATAGATGTTTTTGAAATGAAAAAATACAGGGCACAGCATCAAGTTTGAGTAATTTAGTATTACATCCTGGCCTAATTTGGTAATCCACAGATAAAAAATGATTGTTCAGTTTGTAAACACAACACCTGGAAAATGGTTTTCGCACTATTTTGCTGCAATTTGCTTTCAACAAAATACACGAACTGCTTGATGTAAAAGTAATTCGACAACTAAAAACCTTTTCACAGATACAAGCTGCTCCAAATATCAAAAAAATTTAATAAATGGGAAATAAACCGCACAATTGTCATTCACTTGCATGTGTAAAACAGAGATAGGGATCCTACACGATCGTTCCATCTCAGTCTGTCGCCCCTGACACAGTTTTGCGTGCTTTGCACACGCAACGGGTCTTTTCCAGTTGTGATTGAGTTCACTGGTGTATATATACATGCTCTACATCTTTCTTATACGGGGTGTCCCAAAATTAGCATGAGAAACTTTAATAGCGAATTATAGAACCGGAAATATTAAGAAAATTTTATATAACCATAGGCCATAAAACCCTTGGTTTTTCAGATACAGGGTATTAAAGGTGTAGTGCTGAGAATCGTTTTTGTTTAATATTTTCAAAACGTTCAAAGATAATTATTTGAAACGTTGTACACCTACTAAAATTTTTCTACTTAAAAAGGTAAAGTTACTCTTGGCGATGTAAAATGCACATAGATGGGTAAAACTGGGGGGGGGGGGGCTAAGGAACATATTGTCCGAACTGTTTTGTGTGGGAGTTTTTATCAATTTTGATAACAAAATGTAGTAGCCTGAAGTTTTTGACAACAAAAAGATACTCTTGTCTCATGGGCCTATCGTGTCCCGATATCAAGTAAAATGCTTAAACCTTTAGATCGTATTTGCACTGTACAAATCGCCATGTTTTCGAACACTTCTTCTTCTTCTTAAGGTGCCGTCTCCTTTCGTAGGTTGGCTATCATTATGGCTATTCTAGTTTTTGACACTGCAGCTCTGAATAGTTCCAGAGAGGTACATTCAAACCACTGTCTTAAGTTCCTTAGCCAGGATATGCGTCTTCTTCCTGGTGGTCGTTTTCCTTCAATTTTTCCTTCCATTATCAGCTGTAACATGTTATATCTTTCTCCGCGCATCACATGTCCAAGATATTATAGTTTTCTGGTTTTAATTGTAGTTAGTAATTCCCTCCCTTTATTAACCCGTCTTAAAACTTCCTCATTAGTGACCCTTTGTGTCCAGGGTATCTTCAATACCCGTCGATAAATCCACATTTCAAAGGATTCCAGTTTCTTTATAGTGATCTTACTGATAGTCCAGGCTTCTAACCCATACAGTAATATGGGGGTTACATAACATTTAATCAGTCGGAGTCTGAGTTGTAGATTTAAGTTACGGTTGCTGTACAGTTGCCTCATTTTGAAGAAAGCGGTCTTGGCCATTCCAATTCTGGTATTGATTTCTTGTGTCTGGTCGTGTTTGTCGTTAATCCATGTTGCCAGATATTTGTATTTGGAAACCTTCTCTATCGGCGTTGAATTTATATTGATGTTTGGGTAGTTCAAGGGTGTTTTGGTTATTACCATATACTTGGTCTTTTTGAAGTTCATTTTAAGACGGTATTCGTTACTGACCCGATTAATTTCTTCTAACGTTGCCTGAAGATCGTTTATATTGTCGGTGAAGACTAGTGTGTCGTCAGCATAACGTATGTTGTTGACCACTCTCCCATTGATTTTAATGCCCCCGTATTAGTTGCAAGCTTCTTTAAAGATTGCATCCGAATAGTAATTAAACAGAAGTGGGGACAGCACACAACCTTGTCTTACTCCTCGCTTTATTTGGATATCTTCGGATGTTTCTCCGTCAGAGTGGATTATGGCGGTTTGATGCCAATATAGATTTTGGATTATCCTGATATCTTGTATGTCAAGTTCACTTGTTTTGAGAAGACTTAGTAGTTTTTCGTGTCGCACTTTGTCAAAAGCCTTCACACATCTCCTTATTCATGTCCAAGCACTTCTGAATTAAGACATTTATTGAAAATAAAGCTTATCTCGTGCCCATTCCGTTTCTGAATCCGAATTGATTTTCGCTCATGCCAGATTCTAATTTTTTGTATATTCGATTATGTATGATTTTGAGGAAGACCTTTAACTTATGAGACATAAAGCTTATTGATCGATGGTCTGATCATTCTTTCGCATTATCTTTCTTCGGAAGCATTACAAATGTTGATCTCAGCCATTCCGTTGGTATGATGCCGGTTTCATATATGGTATTGAACAAATCTACTAATACTTTAAGCTGTTTGTGCTCTACAAGTTTCAGTAATTCAACCGGGATTCCATCAGGACCGGGAGATTTCCTAACTTTTGCAGATTTGTTGACATGCTCTACTTCGCTTTTTGTAATTGGCAGGCGTTTGTGACTTCATCCTTTTCGGGCTCTCCGCGTTCATCTTCGAAAAGTTCCTTGATATATTCTTCCCATCTTCTGAGTTTTTGGGAAGTGTCCATGATAATATTTTGTCTTTGTCTTTTATTAGGCTATAGTTTTTTTTCCTCGATGTTCCTGTAACTTCTTTAATCTTTTTGTACATTTCAAAGCTATCATATTTCATCTCTTGTTCTTCTATCTCTTGGCACATATCCTTCATATAGTTTTTCTTAGCTTCTATTATCATACGTCTCATTTGGCGGTCTATTTCTCTATACTTTTCCCTGTCAATTCCTTTATACTTTCTTCTCTCCTCCATTCTATCAAGAATGTCATTTGTCATTAATTTTGTCTTATTTTTTATTCGTTTACAGTCCTTTAGTTTACTTTGGCTGGCTTCTAGTAATGCTCCCTTTATTGCTTTCCACTCTTCGTTGACGTTGGTACAGTTTTCAGTGTTTTTTACTTTTTCTAGTTCTCCTCTTATGGTTTCTTTCACTTTGGTTTCTACAGCACTGTCTTTAAGTACTTCTGTGTTCATTCTAGGTGATGAAAACCTCTTTTTTAGTTTTTTAAAGTTTACTCTGAGTGCTGCCACAAGAAGACTATGATCCGTTTTTACGTCAGCACCTGGGTACGTTCTAGCAGATTTGATGGCGTTTCTATATCTTTGACTTATAAGAATATAATCAATTTGATTTCTCATGATATGGTGCGCAGTGTGTCTCGGAGACGTCCACGTGTATAATCTTCTTTTGGCAGCCTAAACCATGTGTTTGTCACTATAAAGTTATTTTGCTGACAATTTAACGCATACACTAAAAATCCCATAAGCCGCGGATTTTTTGTCACTATGACAGCGGCAAAAGTTAGCCCTAACTTTTCCAGCGACAAAACGGAACCTAACTTCTAAAACGGTCTAATTGTAAAATAATTTTTGCCTTGTTTGTTAATTTACTGACTTCTAAATTACCTAATATGTAAATTAAATATGTATTCATTAAATTGTCGTACCGAATTACACTCAAGCTTTTTTTTTAATCGAAGTAAACTTAACATTTATCATTCGAGTTTCCTTGCTTTTGGGCAATTCAACTCAAAAACTGCCAGAAAAAATTACTCGTCCTTCGGGCTCGTTATTTTTTCGGAGGCAGGTATTTTTTGGTTAAATTGTCAAGCAAGAAATTATCATTAAAATGTTAAGTTTACTTCGACAAAAAAAATCTCTCGTGTAATTATAAGTGACAAAACTCTACGAGCTTGTCTCCACGTTCGTTCCTGATTCCCAATCCGTATTCTCCCACATGTTCTCCTATTCTTCCTTCGCCAGTTTTCGCGTTGAAATCACCTAGAATGATTGTAATGTCTTGTGTCTTTGTTATTTTGAGGACTATGGCAAGTTCGGTGTAGAATTCTTCTATTTCATTTTCTGACTTATCTGTAGTGGGTGCGTATATCTGTGTTATATTGATTTTGCCTTTCTGTGATTTTAATTGTATCATAATAATTCGCTCAGAGTATCTTACTACATTTATAATCGATTTAACAATGTTTTCCTTTATGAATATTCCAACTCCATATCTGTGTGACCGAGTATCTTTTCCACTGTAATAAAACGCTACGTTTTGGAAGGGGCATTCTCCACTGCTTGGCCATTGTGTATCGCTAATTCCAAGGATATCTATGTCTAATCGTGACATTTCTTTTACGCTGTTGTGGAATTTGCCTGATTGGAACATGCTTTGTACGTTCCACGTTGCTATTTTGTATTGGTAGGGATTTCGCTTGATGACGACCTGGGAAGCCCTGCCGATCTTTTGTGAATGTCTTCCCCTGCCGGATCTTGAACTCCGAATTCCATGATCAGTAGCGTCTTTTACTTCTAAGTTTCCTGCCATAATGTTTTTACTAGGTATCTCCGCCTGACCTTTAATACGGTGGTTTCCCGTTGCCTTCCGTATCCTTCGAACACTTACTACATTAATAATAGTACCTGTTTGTTTCGCTTTTGTGTTTGTTAAATTTTGTGACGATTTCCTCAGTTTGATCACATTTATTATGATTAGTTTAAGTTCGTTAGTTTTGGTGTCATATGTTTTTATTAAGTTTCTGTTATGTATCGTTTGCGTTAAATTGTTGTCTTTTTTAATCAGTTACCGAATTATTTAAATTAAACGGCTACATTTTCCATGGTCTACCAATTATTATTAGTTTTCGAATACGGATATATCAAAATCTAAATGTTTAAACTGATTTTACTTGAAATCGGGACACAATAGCACAATAGGCCCATGAGACAAGAGTATCTTTTTGTTGTCAAAAACTTCAGGCTACTACATATTGTTATCAAATTGATAAAAATCCCACACAAAAAAGTTGGGACAATATTTTCCTTGCCCCCCCCCCCCCCCCCGCCCACAGTTTTACTTGACTATGTGCATTTTACATCGCCAAGAGTAACTTTATCTTTTTCAGTAGAAAAAGCTTAGTAGGCGTACAAAGTTTCAAATAATTATCTTTGAACGTTTCGAAAATATTAAACCAAAACCAGCACTACACCTTTATCTGGAAAAGCAATAGTTTTCTTAATATTTCCGGTTCTAGAATTTACTATTCAAGTATGGCAGGCTAATTTTGGGACACCCTGTATATTTTCTGATCCATTTCAAATTTACAGTCGCGGCCAAAAAAACGGGAAACTTATTTTTCACCTAATTCTCAAAATGCGAAAAAAGTGCTGACACTGACAATTCTAATCAATTAATGTCATCTAAAGTCATTATTCAATTCAGAAACATGCCCGCACATATTAGAAATACGGATAAAGCGACAATAATTGCTCATTGCTACCATTTTGAAAATTAGCTCAAAAAAGTGTGCCGGTATTATTGGGCGCGACTAATTAGCCTTTAAAATGTTTGTTTTCAGTACCTATTATGAAATAACTTTACTGCAAACGTTAGCCTACTACAATCAAGAAGAAATGCAAAAATTGAAAATTCATAGTAGACCTAATTTTATTGGAAAAAGTTATTACAAAAATCACAAAAACAGTTCAAATCCAAATTTTTATAGAACATTTTGTATTTACTAGTTTTTTGTTGTTTTTATTTCAAATTTAAAAGTAGAGTATATTAATGTCTTTAATATTATTAAAACTCTGCTCGTTAATTAATAACATAATAGTTAACAGGGACTGACAAACTTAAGAGTTAACCTTAAAATTACAATTCTGAACACATTTTCCGCTAGACAATCGACAGCCTTGACGATTGTAATTATCGTCGAGTGGGATTTTTAAATTTTTGAACAGAGTATAGCAAATTATGCATATCCTGTGGCGAGCTCCCCTATATGTTATAGTAGTTCTATTCAATTACATTTGATCTATTCGATCTTGATTGGAAATAATGTTGATTTTTGTAGTAATTCAGCTTTCAGCAGTATGTTTGCTGCTAGCCCGTTCTCTGAAACTGAATAAGTTACTTCTTCCAATTTCGTGTTACTCTATGTAAGTAAAAGTATGACAATTCAATAGGACATTTGTTAATATTTTTAAAATAAACTACTTCACCTAATTAATGTTCATTTTGCGTTGTTTTTAGGTATAAAGTTTAATCAATTCAACTCATAGTTTTTGTTATAATGATGGACGTCAAACGTGAATTCGATCATAATTTGCCTTATGCAATAACCAGCGGATTACACGAACCACTAAATGAAAATGAAGTAGTTGCAAATTTACATATAAAGGGAGAGGTCATTGAGGACCCTATCAACATCGATGATCACCGAGTGAATATTAAACAGGAGGAATTAAATATAAAAGAGGAATTTCTTGCTACAGGTACGAGTGGAAGTCTCTTAGAAGAGCAGTTTGTTTGCAAGGTCTCTGAATATAAAGCAGCAGACAAGAGTAATTTCTTGGAAAATACGACAACTCATACGGAAGAATTCTACTCGTGTGCCTTTTGTGAATACAAAACCGCACAGAAATGTAACTTCGTTAGACATATGAAAATCCATAAAAGTGGAAATTGTTTTTCTTGTTTTGTTTGCAAAGATAAAACGACACAAAAGAGTGAATTAGTGAAACATATGAAGATGCATTCTGGAGAAAAACATTCCTGTTCTATTTGCGACTATAAAACGGCATATAAAAGTAGTTTAATAAGACATATGAAGACGCATACAGGAGAAAAACCTCATTTATGTTCTATTTGTGGTTATAAAGCAGCACAGAAAAATACTTTAGTTATTCATATGAAGACGCATACAGGAGAAAAACCGTATGCATGTTCTATTTGCGAGTATAAAACAGCACGCAAACATAATTTAGCAAGTCATATGAAGTTTCATACAGGAGAAAAACTGTATACATGTTTTATTTGCGAGTATAAAGCAGCACAGAAAAATTCTTTAGTTGAACACATGAGGACGCATACAGGAGAAAAAACCTCATGTATGTTCTATTTGTGACTATAAAGCAGCACAGAAAAATACTTTAGTTAAACACATGTTGAGGCATACAGGAGAAAAACCATATGTATGTTCTATTTGCGAGTTTAAAACTGCAAGAAAAAGTAGCTTAGTTAACCACATCACAATACATACAGGGGAAAAACTGTATACATGTTCTATTTGCGAGTTTAAAGCAGCATATAAAAATACTTTAGTTGAACACATGAGAACGCATACAGGGGAAAAACCGTATGCATGTTCTATTTGCGAGTTTAAAACTGTAAGAAAAGCTAATTTAGTTCACCACATCATAAAACATACAGGAGAAAAACCTTACCAAAATTCGTTTGCCATTATAAAATAGTAAGGAGACATGACTTAATTTATCATATGAAGACACACACTGCAGGAAAATCGAGATGTGATAGTATAAGTATTTATGTACAAGTTGTGTGTAAGCGTAGAACTCAGAACTAAACGTATTTGAATAATAAATTTTGTGCTATGCATCTTCCTATTTCTATACTGTATAAATCAAGGTAACATTAAACTTCCTTTTGAATATAAAATATTGTATAAAATTCTAATTTGATAATAAAACTTTTAATGTAAAATTTTGGAATGATAATTCATATTTAGAAATCAACTGTCACTTCTTGAGGTCACCGATATGTTTTGATTTCCTTTCTCACAAAATACCTACCAAATTAACAACGTATCTAATTTTTAGCTCCACGTCGTATCTTGTGTGTCTGTTTTTATCAAATTAAAATAACCTACAGTCGTTTTACATACACTAACGTTAACAGTTTCGTCATTTATGGTCACTATTCCCATTGGTTGGCCGCCATTTTATGTCCTACATCATTTGGGCAATCACATTTAAATTTTTAAAACATCAAAGTCATATTTATTTAAAGTTTGATTTGACATGCGCAATCAATACAAATCCGAGTACATACAAAAACGATCATAATTTTTAGAAACAGCTGAATACCTATATATTTTCTTAATGGTAACCTAATGAGACAACAGAATTTGCTTATTTTTGCTTCAGATATGGGCTTTGCTGTGCAGTAGGATGCGAAAGCAAATCAGAAAATGACGTGCTAATGAAAACGTTTCCTAGGAATAGGGAAAGGCGAGACTTCTGGGCAAAAAAGTTAAGAGCGCTGGTGTCCTAATGATAATTCAGGAATTTGTGAGAAGTATTTTGCAGATTGTATATGGAAGAAAACATCACTTGATGGCAAAAATAGTTATTTGTATACTAGGGACTGAAGTTTAACTTTTTTATCATGAATGTGGAATTTAGTTGCCGAGACAAATAAACCACATGAGGGATAAAAAGAAATGTCAGTGTCGAGGTGCACATAATTTTTTTTCCGAAATCGCGAAGTTATATACAATTGCAGAGATTGATGTTAGGAGAGTTGACGTGGAGTTGACTATTGTCATTAGTAGGGCTACGATTTTAATGACGTTAAAAATCAGCGAAAATGCAATTATGACTTAAAAATCTCGCAAAAATTACATAAAAATTTAAAAAGATGACATATAATAGTTATTTCCAAATTAGAACCTTTTACTTTTATTTTTAAAATACAGAATCAGGAAGCGGCATCAGCTAAATTCAGTAACGCAAAAAAATTTTTAAAAACCAGGTAGACCCAATATATTTATTCATTCAACTTTATGTAAATTTTCAAATGAAAATGATTGTCTCGTGTCATTCAATAAGCATTTATACATAGAAAAGCTCCTTTCTACTTCAAGTGATACAACAGGAGCATACTTAAAATAAGGTATGTCACTTGAAGTTAGTTCTAATTTCCCCTGATAGAACTTTAGCGATCGAATACATTGTTTCGTAGCCCTTATTTTTCCCCAAAACTCTCTTCTCTTTCTTTTACAGCTTTTCCCATTTTACCACGTGCACCCTTCAAATCACTAACAGTTTTATTAATCAACTGTAGTTGATCCACCAGCTGCACTTGCGACTGTTCGAGAGTGGTTATTGCAGTAGGAATGAAACCAAAGTTTGCCTTGATGAATGAGAGTTGTGCCGCAATTTCAACATCTTCTAACGCTTCTTGTGCTATTTCAATTAAAGCTGCTTTAGTGCTATCGAACGAATTGATGACCTTTTTAACGACTTTTAAGTTTTCACAGTAGTAATTGCAGGCTTCAATCCAGGTACCCCATCTTGTTAAAACGGGGGATGCCTGGGGCTTCGGTTTTGAACGCCGTAACTCGTGAAGAAGCTTTTAAAAACACCTTTTTTACACAGCCAATAAATTTGTCAATTTCTGGAAATTGACGGCGAACTTCCTCAGCGACTCTATGTAAAGCATGGGCCAAACACGTTAAATGCAGCATCTTGGAGTAGAGAGCCCGAAGAGAGTTAGCCGCCTTGACCATGTAGGTTGCAGCGTCCGTTATTAACAGTAGCACTTTATCGTGCTGAATTCCATCAGGCCACAACGCTCTCATTGAATTATCAAAGAATTTACTTATTGTAGAATATTGAACTTTCCCCAAATGCTCACAATTAAGTAAAAACTGTTCACCAGGGCCGTCCTCTTCCAGAGTTCCAACGATGATATTTGCTACATACCGTCCTAGAGAATCTGTAGTCTCATCCATGGATACCCACAGGTTTTTTCTCCAACTCGTTTCCTTATTTCGACCAGCGTCTTGTCGTAACAACGAGAAACATAGTTTTTTCTCAGTGTTGAAGGATCTGGTATTGATTTTCCGGTGTGCCTTTCTAAGAAATTCCGCAGCTTAGGATGGCTCAGCTTATTCAACGGGATGTCCGCCGAAAAAAGACACCATACAGAGCTCTTCAAAAAAAGGATTGGAAGATGACACGGTTTCGATAAGAAGCTGTTGTTGTAGTATCTTTTGGTCGTTCAGTTGCTGCAATCTTCGTTTATATTTTTCTCGATTGACATGTTGTTCCACTGTAAACTTGCACAATTTGCAGAATAAAATTTTGTCATCAGTGGAAAAGACCTTTTCTCAATATTGAGAAACAAACCGTTTTAATTTAACTTTAAGCATCGTGTTTACTACACACTAAAATGAAAGATCGCACTAAACCCGCTTTCAAACTTAACTGAAGAACAAAATACACCCATCTGTTGATAAGAACGTGAAAACACTGAATAAGACTGCAAAATTATTTTAAGAAGCAATTAGGTAAGATAAGGCCGGAATATCATTGTTGGTTCATTCCCACCCACTGCAGGCCCCAGTCTTAGAAAACAGCTGTGTAAGTTACTGACTCACTGATTGCATTTCAAAGAATGGGCATTCTTTTGTGAATGACTTAAGCACGCTCCCAGAAAACATTAACTTTGCATTTAGATAACAATAGAGGTTTTAGGATTTATTTCTAAACAGGTAAAAATACTGGAACAACCGGAACTACCGAGAATAGAAAAATATTGCATTTTGTTCTAGACTGCATGAAAAATAAAACTTTAACAAAAGTTTATAAGCTCGTCAAGGAAAATATCGCAAAATATCAAAAAAAATATCGCTGTTCCTCAAAAATGCAAAAATTCAAAGAAAACCCCCAAAAAATGCTGGAATACCACAAAAATTAGCAAAAAATGCCTCATTCCTCAAAAATGGTAAAACATGCAAAAAAATTCACCAACAAGTTGCTTTCATTTGATTCAATTTATCCTGAAACACGTTTATATATAACTGAGCAATGTCTCAGACTTTCAGAAAAACAGATACAAAATCATCGAAATCCTAACCCTACTTATTACTATTTTAGTGTTGAAATGTTATGTGGCAGATGTGAAAATCAACATGAAGTAAAATCAGCAAACTGAAAACAAACTAACCTAACACAAAAAGTGTCAATTTCCATTAGGGAGTTTAATTGCCACAGAGGTACTGGCAACAAAATTATTAGATGGTGTTACGAATAGTTTGCAGTTTCCCTTGCATTAAGGAAAGTTTGCTAGTTGTATTTTATTTTTAAGCATTTCATTACGATTAATAGGTGGCTTCAATTTGTAGTTTCGCATGCTTTAGTGAAGATGTAACCCGTTTTATTTTATTTTTAAGCATTTCATTATAATTAATAGATGGTTGCGCAGGCACTACTTCGAATAATTAACTAAATTCCATCATTTGCATTAATTTTGCCCTAATCCTCCATACAGGAACACCTAGCTGGTTAGGCAACTTTAGGTGCATTTATTAATAACAAATTTCTGGTTTGATATATTACAATTGCAGTGTTGTTATCTCATGAGTACAGTCTAATTTTTCAGGGTTTTCTTTGTGGTTCTTCTTAGCAAAATTTTTGGGGAGTTTTGATAACCTGGCATTTGTCGAACATTTGGTTGGTTTTCTCACGTTCTTTTCCATTTGAAAACTCGTGCAAGCTGGTTATGCCCCAAGGGTTAGTGCTTCGAAAAACCTTTTGGTTTAGGCTTACTCCTTTGGTTATATGGAGAACCTGAAGCACGAATGTTTTTTGACGTTCGAAATTAGTGGTTTTATTAATATTCTTACGTCTTTCGCCACGGCGGATTTATTTGGGCCAACGATACCCCATGCACGTCCACCTTTGGCTATCCTTAAACATTAGGTGAGTTGATGTTAGCCCTACCTCATTATCGGGGGCTTCTTTGGGAATTTTGTACGTTTCTAGCCAACTTCCATTCTTCAACTGGATATCGCAACTTCCAACGGTGTTTAACAACCATGCACACCTAAAATTAATAAATTACAATTGGATCCCGCAATTTACCCCCCAGGATTTCGAAAGGGAATTAGAATTCGCTCTGCGCTACCCTTCTTGGAAGCGCGTGTAGCCCTCTCGCTGCCCCACTGGCTTCAAAACAAGGCCACCTGCGTTACTCGAACCGCTGCTGGAAGCCGGCGTCCTTGGCTCCTCGTATCCTTGACGCCACAGATGCAGAGACTGCAACAAACACACGGAATGGGGGCATGTTATACAAATCGTCCCACATTTTGTATTTTTAGATTAAATTTAGGAGCTGCATTATTTGTGCTTGTCGTTTACTGAGAGCTACGTCTATAGTTACTTCGGCTCACCTTGAGTATTCTAGTTTAGATCCCGGGTTGCCGGCATCGCGCGTGCTAGCTGTTTCACTAGCGGGCTAGCTTAGAGGCCCCCTTCTGTAGTGCCGGAAGCTTCGTTTAAATTTACTCACCCTCGCTGCGTCACAGCGCCAATTGGGTTCCTATAAAGATATAGTAGTATAGCATTTTGGGGTTTTGGATTAGACCGTAAATTATCGTAGAATGTTCGTACTTACCTATGGCACGTTTTAGCTGTGATTGACGGCCAAACCGCGGCATTTTGGGCCTCTTTTTGCATGAGTCCAGTCTCCTCTATTGCGAGGTTAATTTTATGATCGCCATCGCGTATTAAAGTAAACGCTAGGTTGTGTCTAGCAAACCGCCCCGCGGCAGCTTAACGCCCAGAATTCAGGTATCCGTAATGTGATTTTACAATTTCTTAGTTAGCTTTGTTAGGAGCATATTGAAGCCGCTTTTTAAAAATCATAAAAAGTATGATAAGTTTATAACAGAAACCTCCTCGACTCAGTATGGCCATAC